>CM053786.1:662026792-662399292 GCA_028749045.1 Cupressus sempervirens
CTCGGTGCAACATAGAGGTATTGTACATATAAATAGATTTATTTGGCTCCCAAATGCAACCGATATGGAAAAACTTGATTGAAAAAATGACAAGATTGAAAGAGCAAGAAAGTTTTTAGACATGTATGTCAATGCTTGGAACCCTTGCGATGCAAGACACAAAAACAATACAATTTTTGGGTCTCCCCTGGATGATCCATGCTTGCTAGAAACAATTGAGATATTTGTTGCACTTATCTTGCGAATGACTATGAGGAAATAGAAAATTGAGTCCATAGACACTTTTTTTGCAAACAAGGAATATACTTGTGGAAGAAGGGGAAAAAATAGAATGTTGGTACAAATATCCATGGAAAGAACAGATTGACTCCACCTTGTCATGTGACAATGATGGGAATAAATATATGAACCTTCAATAAATGATGATAAGCTAAATAGAGATACTCTAAAATGAAAAACAACCCATACACAATTATGAGGAAAAAAGAGGAAGCACACTTGCAACAACTCTCTCTATAAAAAAAAAGGTATACAACTTTTCCTCGTGTCTACCACACATTACGCAACAAACAATTTCTTTGGAGATCTCTCGATGACTAAAATGTTTTCTTCTATTGTCAAACGAGTTTTGAGGATTTACCATACACTACAAAGCATATATACCACTTGACATCATGCCCTAAATAGACATCATCTTATGTAAGGTGATGATTGGAGGAAATGCATAAATTCAAAACTTGTTGACTATGCACACTCAAACTTCAAGTAACTGAAAAAAAAAGGTTGAATTGTTATAATGACCAAGTTAACATTGTATTTAGCCAACATGTAATGGAAAGTTTCTTTTAAATTTAATGCTAAGAATCTATTTGCGAGGCTTGGAATTTGGTGGTTTCATGTCTTAATGTTCCATTTATCCTTGAAATGCTCACTTCAAAATGAACATATTCAAGTTGTTCTAGTATGATTTATAATTCACTTTCCTTATTTCTCTTCTACGATAAATTATAGAATATATATTACTATCGATGCAACCAGAATATATATTATTATCGATGCAACCATTGCACCTCCTTTTAGTGAAAGTGTTGGTTATTAGACTATGTTATACTTTGTATAAAAATTCTTGATATACCTTATGAGCATAATTATCTTGTTTGAACAATTAACATTTTTGGTCTTATTTTATTCCATTGTAAAATTCCTTTCTTTTTTGTTTCAAAAGGATGAGCTCACAATTGTACAAATTTGACGAAATGGTGGTGGAGGGGAAAATCCTCCATTACAAAGATTAATAAATTTCCAGAGTTTGAATAAGGAGGCAAAGTCAAATGACAACACCTCCTCCGCCAGACCGAAGGATCGAATCACTTCCATGACAGTCCTTATATATTTGTAGGGTTTAAAATGGAGATTGAAATCCCACATTAAATAAATGCGTTAAAAACCTGCAGAAACGGAAGGGTTTTACGGCCCTCTAACCATCGTTTAGAAGTGAAAAACAGGCTGACCAGGTCTACTATAGTTGGTTCTTGTTATTGTTAGCAGCACGCATCTTCTGATGCATTCGAACTATTTCGTTGGTTAACAGTTGTGCTCTCTGGGCGTATTCCCAATAGGGTCGGCAGCTTTCAGTTACCGCACAACTGATTAGTCGAAGCGCCAACGCGAAGCTGGACGCTTTACTTGCGTTAACCCGCTCGTGCCACGGCTTAAGCGAGCTCTGAAAGTGAGCATCTCAGCTTCAAAGGCGAAGATGTTTAGGATTGGACAGGCTGTGCGCATGGCAGCGGTAGGCTAACACATAGCTCATGAATATTAGATTTCATTAGAGAATGTTCAATTGTTTATTGCAGTTTTGTAGACAATTTACACTGCATTTGCAGGTGGCCCTGGGTGTCAGGAGGACCAGTCCGGTGCCGCGCGATTTTTCAGTGGCCTTGAATTATGTAAACGATCGCTCAAACCATTATTTTCAGTTTTTTATTTATAAATTAAAAATTTGATTAGTTTCAATTCATTTGTTTGGGATGATTATAATCATTTGAATGATGCGATCACCATTACAGCATTTGGATTCTCAGCTTAAAAACCCCAATTTGCCATGGGATTTTACCGAGCTTATTAACCTGCAGCAGCAGGTAACGTTTTATTTGATGCCCCAATGCGTTAGATTAGCAGCATTTTTATATGGATGTATATTTAATGAAGATGTTATTTCTTTGGCTTTGCAATTTTTTAATCTCTTTATCTGTTTTAACTTGGCCTGCTGGGGAAGACATTTATATTCCATATAGAGGTCATGTATTCGAATCCGGGAGAGGGTCGTTATATGGGTGAACACAGTTTAAGATAGGCAGAACAAAATAATTGCCGTGGAATGCTTGTTTATGTGCGTCTTTGGCAGTTACTAGCGATCACTTAAAGTACCTATCATTCACCCTTTTAGAAAAAGTTGGTGGGAGTTCAAAGACTTAGGAGAGAGCCCCTCATCCTATGTTCTGATGAGCGTCCAGACGATAGCCCCAAAATGCCGCGGTACAATGACACTTTAGCTCAGAAGAACAAAAAAAGTGTGGAAACATAAAAAATATAACCTGTGATGTGCTAAGTAAATTATTCAGAGTCGTGTGAGATTGCAAAGGAGTACTTGCGACATGTCACGGAGGTGTAGAGACAAGGATTGATACAACAAAGATTAACCCACCCAAAAATAGCCAAAGCCCTTCTGATGTGATTGAATAAAAAATTATTGAAGGTACTGTATGTTATTTGTAGAAGTTCATGAAGTCATTATCTTCATTTATATGCCATTATCTACATTTCTGAGTGCTGCAATATGCATTTTCAGAACCAAAATATTTGTTTGCTTGGGAAATGTAACTTCTTATTATATTTGCTTCTGTTCAATATGGAAACTGTGTATGAAATGACCATAGCATTCTGCAAGTTACTGCTGTTCATGTCACACTACTCCAGTTTCATAATACTATCGAGAACTTTCAGATTGATTTTCTCTCATAACAGATAATACTGTGTAAATATTTGCCATTTCTTGGTTTATGACTATAGACATTTCTTCTCGCTGTTTTCTAGTTTTTGAAGTGCATTGCAAAGATGAATGGTATCTTTGCAAGATAAAATGAAAACAAACAGAAAACCTTTAAAACAGTCAATATAAGCAACACTATTTGACAAAATTACCCAGTTTGGAAAACTGAAAATTTGGGCAAAGATTACATAGATGATCTTACAATAGTTTTAATATCATCCAACAGAATGGATAAGTTTGTAAGCATCAGACCTGATTTCCAACTCAGAATTGATCCCAAGTAACAGGCTTCAATATGCCCAATATAACAATAGTTAATACGATTTTACAGCCACTAATATTATGATAATTTTTCTAGTTTTACATCTATAAACAAATTGCCTGCAGAATTCAAACAAAATTTCACTACAAATTGCCAATCCAAGATTTTACATATTTCATCAACAAATGAAGGCATAGGCCCAACACCACATCTCCCAGCACTCCAGCAGATCATATTAACTTTCTAGGACAAATGAAATGTCACACACCCAATACTACTGTCTAAAGTCCATGATTTAACTGTAATAAAAAAAACTTCTATGCCACGGCTCTCCCTTCCCCCCTGTAGCGTCATTGTATTAAACAATATATTTGCCTTCATGTTTACAACATATAAGAAGGGGTAAAAGGAGGTTAAAGAAAACAAAGTTTAGAATAATCTGTATGGTAAAGCCATCATCAATAAGGGTGTTAGAAAGTGAAGCTAAAATGGGAGTTGTCACAAAAGACAATTACAAGTTATAAATTTATATGCTGCCTCCACTCAGTTATTTTCTGCACTAATTAGATTCTACCATCTCTTGCTGCATGTTCCTTACATAATTTCCCAGTCAACGAATAATGCTTTGTAAACAGCTGGACTGGACACAGAAATTTTGAGGGAACACTAATATTAAATATATAACTCACACAATGACACATACAATCCACTATCCCTTGCTGGATGACAACACATCTTTAATTAAAATTAATTAGTCAATGTTTTGGGGTATGTATTCTGCTTGAGCTAGCAATCCTCCTTGCTAACATAATTTTACTTTGGAGTCTCATTGATTTGGTTGTTTATGGACATTCATATAATAATAAATTTGTTTTGATTATGCTGTTCTAGTTTTTGTTTTTAATTGTTTTCATTAATAACTCTAGGTTTGTTGTGAGCAGAAGCGGAGATTTGCATCAGAGGCAGTTAATGCAAATGATAACCACGGAGAAGACAAAAAGGAAACGCGGGTATCTTCTTATCCTTGCAGAGGCAACTTTTTTGAGAGAAAATTATCACACCAAGATCATGTCAACATATGTATACATATTCTACTAGAGATGTCTTTGGGTAGAAGGTCTTAGTTTCTATACAAGATTTCAACATTTGGAGTGTATCTTTAGTATTCTAGGAAAATGAATACAGGGTAGGAGGAATTTATTATGAATTCAACTGGTTTCTTTTTTTGGTTATGGTTGCAAAGTTCTCTTGTATGTCCATAAATTTATTTTGTTCAACCTCTCTTATTACTAGTATTGTCTTCTGCCTGTCAATGGTTAAATTGCCCTTGCAATCTTTTTTTTATAGGCTTACTTGGAAATTGTAGCAATTTTTGCATCACACATGTTTGTCAACTCCCAGTTATGTTTATTAAATTATAAACTATGTAGTTTCTTGCATTTACTTGACCCATTTGTGCTTTTTTTATGAGTTTCGTATGTGGCAAGTTTGCATGAACTTAAAACAAAAAAATGTTGCATGAACATAAGGGTAGTCATTTGAAGAGTAACTTACATATTCAGGCTCCAAATACTTGTGATTAGTTGAAGTTTTACCATTTTTTCATTGCTTCTGATGGTTCTGCACATTTCTTAATCCTTAATTTTTTGTTCATTTTACTGCAGAGGACCATTTTCTTCATGTTTTCAATAATCACTATGCAAACTAATTTTTTTGTGCACTACGCAGCTTAGTCTACCTATCACTCTTTTACTGAAATACTCCAGGTCATTTCCTTGATTTTTTTGCATATTTTCTGTCTTTGTGCTTTCTATCACCATTACAAAACCATTGTTTTTGGTGCAATATGTGCCTTGAGTGCACATTTCACTTTTTTGTTGAAATACTCCAGGCTATCAAAGAAGTAAGAGATATTCTACATTCAATAGACACAGATGAAGAATCGAGCGCAGGGGTTAGGGTTTAGGCAACACTAGAACTTCTGTTACAATGGCCGTTCTGGGACTGCATGGCTGTTTAATTGTAGGGCACAACAACAGTTTAACACAAGATTTAACGGGGATAACAAAGGAAAAACGATGGAAGTGTGGAGATAGAGTATAGGGAAGGACTTTCACAATAAGACATTCAACCAAAGTGCAGAAGGGCAGCAAAGTGATTTTAGGTGTGGGAGAAAGGATTTCAATGCATTAGGGATAGGGGAAGGTTTTGATTTTGGGAAGATCGGAAAAAATTCAAACCCATAGCACAACCACAGGAGTAGAATCAACTGGTAATTCCTGAAAGCAATAATTCTCTGGTTATTATAGTGTCTATTGATAACAAAGAGTGGAGTGAATCCATTAGCTATCTAAAAGACCATGCCTTTACGGTGAAATGGGGGGGAATATGGCCTACTTACACTAAGATTAAAGATCGGTATGCAAAACCCTAGGGCAAGTGTGTCAAGTAAAATCTCTATCTAATGGCTTTCATTTGGCGATCTGTTCTGTTGCAAGTGATAAGGAATAGTCTTTCAACAATGGTTTGTTCTTTATTGATTGCAGGTGTCTGTTTGCAGTCGACTGGTACCCGAACTTCAATCCACAAAAGGTGAAGGTTGATGAAATTCCAATATGGTTTAAACTACCGGATCTCCTACATGGATCCTGCTACCTTGGAATTACTTGGAGATCGACTTGGCTCTTAATGTCAAGCACGAAGGAGTACTTGACCAATAGGATTTGACGGTCTACACTAAGATATTGGTAAAATGTCAGGGTCCACATCCTATTCCGGATATCATTGAAATCCGGTCAGACGAAGGCATCTGGATAGAAAAATTAGAGGTGGATTCAAGTTGTAATCAAAATGTTGCTCAGCCAATGGAAGATGTAACAGAAAAGGGGAAGTGGCTGGAAAGGGATGTAGTAGTGGATTTGATTTTCAAAATCTCATATGAAATGCTTAAGAATAAGATGTAGGATTTGTCTTTGGAAGTCCTGTCCTCCTCTAGATTTGTGAATGACCAGGATAATCTAGGATTGGAATGAGAAAATCTTTAGAAAGATGAAATAGATACACTCTTGGCAATGGGAAATGCAATCGCTGTTGGAAACTCCTTGGAGCTAGGGACCCCTGAAGAAGAGGAAAATCATCTTGCGGTTCAAATGAGTGTGGATGACCAACACAAGATTCCAAAGGTTGGGGGTGATAGTGGGCCTCTACCTCTGTCCACACCTCTAGAAATAGCTCAAGCTAATATCCACACTTGAAAATCCAAAGTAGTTTTTAGACAAGAGGCAATGGGAAGTAATTCAAATCGGTCAGTTAATTCAATTGCTGAGAAGGATTTAAATCATGGTGGATTGGATACAAGTAGCTTCATTCTGGAAGACTCCCATAGGCCTCCACTGATTAATCAACCAGAATAGGGTTTTAAGGATATTCCTATTTCACCCATTAGAAATTTGGATATATCCTTTGTAGGTGTCAAGGACAGTAACAGGGAGCTTGAATTTGATTCGAAGGAATCATGTTTGGATGATTTGGAAGATTAGGATGTTCTTGAGCTGTCAAATATCTTAGATGTCTTTGAGAATAGGGCAGTGGAGCAAGCACAGGCCACAATCAGTAAAACAAATGTAGGAGAAAGAAAAAAGTGTGGTCCTAAATCCAATCAAGTCAAGTTGGCGATGGTTGAGCTGCAAACCAAACAAAAGTTTTGAGATTGGAAAGGGTTATGCTCTTTTCCGTGAATCATGAAGCTCCTTATATTGAATGTCAGGGGCTGCAATGCCTCTGACAAAGCTTGCTTGATCAAATGTTGTCTGGATCAAGTGAGGCCAGATCTGATGCTCTTTCAAGAAACAAAGCTTATTAAACGGGAGGATGTGGGTAGTTTAAGGTGTAAATTTCTGAGATGGAGATGTTGTTTTTCAGAGGCTTCAGGTGCTTTGGGGGGATTGGGCATTTAATGGAATGATGGGACGATAGAAGCCACTCTGAAGGGGCAAGATATATGTTGGCAGTGATCACGAATTGCTTCTACGCATAATTTTGCAAATATTCATGTAATTAATGTCTATGGTCCGACCAACTTGGCCCAAAAAAGAACATGGCAATTTCTTACCAACATTATCTCGACAAATCTGAATGAGTTGTTTATTCTATGGGGTGATTTTAATGCCATATTAAGTCCAGTGGAAAAGACAGGTGGTGACGGATGGACAGGACAGAGTCAACTGGGCTTTGCTAACTTTTGCACTAACAACGGTTTAATAGAGACTGAAATTAGAAATGAACAACTCACATGGACAAATAGGTGCAGTGGTTTTCGTTATATCGCTGAAAAGTTGGACAGATTTCTCCTGGCTGGGGATTGGGGAGCCTCAGTCTGAGTGTGTTTTGCAGAAATTCTACCTATTATGGGTTCTAATCAATATCCAATCTGTTTGAAAGTGCACGAGTATTTAATTCTTGAGCGTGTGCCCCTTTCAAATTTGAATCTATGTGGCTCAGACACGAAGGATTGAAAGATTTGATTAGGATGTGGTGGATGGATGCCCCGGTTAGACCAGGTAACAAATCTTTCATAGTTTGCAAAAAACTACAATATTTGAGGGATCAGCTCAAAATCTGGAACCATAGTCTTTTCATAATATCTTCACTGAGAAATTTAGATTGGAGAGTGATTTGGCTGCTTTGCATTCAACAGTCATAAAATTAGGCACAGGGGAGATGGAATTTCAGCTAGAATCAAATTTGAACAAACAATATTCTGAAATATTGGCAAGAGAAGAGGTTTATTGGAGACAAAAGTCTTGAGAAACATGGTTGGCCACTGGGGACCACAATACAATTTTTTTTCCCACAATTCAATGAAAGTCAAAAGATCTATCAATCGGATCTATTTTATAAATAGTGCCATAGGTGTAAGGTTGAGCTCCTTGGAAGCCATCATCAAGAAGTGGTGAGCCATTTTTATAATATTTTCAATTCAGAAATGCAGAGTGATCAAATGGACAGGGAGATATATGATGTCATTTCAGGAGGTTTACTGATAGGGAGATATTAGATACTCACATCATTTATGCTGATAGAACCAGATGCTAACTGCTCCCATCTCTTATGAGTAGGTTAAGTGTGCTCTGTTCAGTATGGGGGGAGAAAAGGCATTGGAGCCATATTTTATTAAAGATTCTGGGACATTTTAGGATAGGAGATTTATGAGGTTGTGGAAAAATCTAGGTTGGGTGGGTTTTTGCTCAAAGACTTTAACAACACATTCATTGCTCTCATTCGTGAGGAGGGTTGTGTATCTTTTGATGATTTTCATCCTATTTCTTTATGTAACACGGTTTACAGAATCATCCCAAAAGTTGTTGCAAACAGACCCAAGAAGGTTTTAGTCCATATTATTTCTAAGGAACAGTGGATTCTCACCTAATAGATCAATCTATGAAGGTGTTATAACTGCCCGTGAGTTTATTCACACAGTTATATCTGCAAAGTTAGAAAAGATGATGATTAAGCTGGATATCAGGAAGGCCTATGATGATGTTAATAGACCATTTCTCTTACAATTCTTGGAAAGGTTCGGGTTTTGTCAAGAATGGATTCGGTGGGTTAACAATTGTATTTCAACCCCTAGGTTAAGTTCTAGTCAATGGCAGCCCACAAGACCTCTTTGAGTCCTCGAAGGTTTGATATAGGGTGACTCCCTCTCACTCTTTCCCTTCATTATCATGGAAGAGGTGCTTGGCAGATTGATTGTAAAATACAAATTTGAAGGAAAATGGAAGGGGATTCAGATTGCAGTTGTGATCGACCCTTTAACATATTTACAGTTGGCTGATGATAGTTATTGATGAGGGCACAACCCAAGACAAAATGAACACAACAGGAAAGGAGACTTTTATTATCAGAAATGATATGTGTTAGTACATTTATTACAGCAAAAATAGATTCAACTATATACCCTATGGGCTTACAACATAATCAGATTCTGGTGGGCTTACAACATATTCAGATTCTGGAGAAAAATCTTTCCCAAAGTACCCCCTCCCAAACTTTACAAAAACTGCCTTTACAATGCAAGAAATGACCCTAAGTAACCCGAATTAGGTTTAGGGTTAGGAACACATTTTGAAATATGCCATTTGGCATCCACCGCCAAAGCAAAACGTTCTAGAAGACACGTCAAAAGTTGGTGCTAACTTTTGGAAGAATCCAGAAATGGTAGTCCAACTTCCGAGACGCATAACTTTTGATATGAGGCTCCGATTGACGAATTGTTTACATTTCCAGAAAACTCTCTGAGCGCTCTATATGCCTCCGAACTAGTTTTGCTCATCTCCTATTTTTCGGGCCCGTATGAGGCCATTTAGTGCCTCAAATCTGACATTGAAGCGTTCTTAGGAGGTCTCTAGACAACTTAAAACTGCAATAACTTTCAAACCGTAAAGCCTTTTGACTTGATTCTTTTTTTGGAATGCTTTAAATTACAAGTACAATCATCCCTCCAAGTTACACCCTCTGAATCATCATAATTATGGCTCAATTACAAAATAACCCATTTTCTACACTAGCACGACACAAACCTAAAAATCTAGTAGCGGAATTACGAGGGTTGGAGTCTCTATTTGGCCCAAATGGGTATTCAGAAATACAAACACATTAAACAAAGACTAACACTCAGCATATTTTTGGGTGATACAAGATTGCCCTTACACCATTGGATGCTCCTGCATCACTTATCTTGTTGGAGAGGCTTCTACTTGGGAAGCTTGAGTCATCAAAACACTACCCAATAGATACAGTCGAGCATCAGGGCAGTTTGTGAATTGGCACAAGACATAGATTTGTTTTTTAACACCCATTTACAGCTGCAAAGGAATACTATTCAAGTCTTGGGAATGAAAGCGGGTTAACCACCAAGCAAATATTCTTGGAATCCCACTTTTTGAAGGTGCATCTTGGGTCAACTTGTGGGAAAACCTTGCGGATAGAGGGATGGAAAAGCAAGTGGCTCACTTTTGGTGGTAGAATTATGTTACTAAAATCAGTTATTTCTGCAATACCTGTATTTTCTATGATATGCCTTAAGATTCCTAAGAAGGTGCTCAGATTGATTCAACAGAGGATGAAGATTTTTTTGGAATGGGGGGAGTGATGAGGATAAGAGACCACTATTGGCAGGATACCACTATTGGCAGGATAAAATATGTAAACCACAGGGTGTTGGTAGGTATACAAATTGGAGTCCAATGAATGAAGCACTAGGAGCTAAATTAGTATGGATGATGTATGCAAATCCGGAACTATTGTGGATAAAAGTTTTAAGAGCAAAATATTTAGACTGTCAGGAAAACAATCGCATCCTGACCATTAGGAGTCCTCCCAGAGGATCTGCACTATGGAATTTCATACTGGATTGCAGGTCTCTGATCACTAATCATCTAACATGGTAAATTAGGAATGGACAATAGGCAAATTTTTGGGAGGATTCTTTGGGAGGTCATTAGGTGCTATGGACAGTTGCTGGGCTGTAGGAGATCAAAACCTTTTTAGTGCAACATTGGGGAACTAAAGTCTGTGATTATCTAGAATTATGTCATACCCCTCTGGGAGAGGAATGGAGATGGAAGAGTTTGGATGGTTTAGGGCTTGCAGACCAGCATCTTCAAGCCATGCAAGAGATCTTTAATATCAAGGATATCATTAAAACAATGCAAGATGATAAACTCATCTGGTGTGCTGTTAAGAGTGGTAATTATTTGGTCAAAGATAGGATATCAAATTCTAGCAATGGATCTGGCAAATGAAAATTGGCCTACTAGCCTGTTTTGGGGAAAGGATTGTTTACCAAAAGCAGGCTCCTTTGCCTGGCTGGCAACCAAAGGTAGAATATTAACTGGTGATAGGAGAAAGAAATTAGGTGTACAGGGGCTATCTAGATGCAGCTTATGTGAAGAGGCTGAAGAGGATGCAAATCACTTGCTTCTGAATTTCCGGGTAGCCATGGAGGCAAGGAGAATGGTGCAAGGTAAATTAAGGTGGCAAGGCCCCTTGACGGGAACTTTGAAATATCTCTTTTCTTGCTGGCCAACTAGAGTGCTTAGATAAATTTTCTCTTGTATTTGGAGAATATGTCCTTCTACATAATTTGGGAGTTATGTAAGGAGCGTAATAGGAGAATTTCAAGAGAAGTATGAATTTCTTGATAGGATATTGTTCAGCATAAATCATTCTATTGAGGAAGTTGTTAGTGCTGTTTTCTTGAACATCTCACCAACAATGACATTCACAATGCTGATGGAACTTGTGGGAAAGGGCTGAAGGAACTTGACTGAGGTAAGGTGAAATGGCTGAAACCCAAATATGGCTGGATTAAGACGAATTTCAATGGGGCATTGGTGGCTAATGGAGGCCCTTTAAGTATAGGTTTTATATTCAGGGATCATATGGGGAACACAATGGCCCTTGGTGCTATGAGATTGCCAAATGGATCTAACAGTGCGGTGCAGGGCAAGGTTGCTTTATCAACAATTACAGTTGGCATGGCTTTGGGTTTTAAACGAACACATTTGGAGGGTGACTCTCTCCTGATTACAAGGGCAATTGAAAATGACAAGATTGAGGCATGACACCTTCAATTAATTGTGACTGCAGCAAGACATTCATCGAACAGTTTGGAGGATTTTAAGATTTCACATATTTGTAGAGAAGGCAACATTAAGGCAGATAGGCTTTCAAATTGGGCGTTGTTCTTTGAAAAAGAAATTGAATTTAAATTTGAAGACTTCAGACCCAATGGTCACCTAGACTTTATTAATGTACAGGACTAGGCCCTTTAAGTATAGGTTTTATATTCAGGGATCATGTGGGGAACACAATGGCCCTTGGTGCTATGAGATTGCCAAATGAATCTAACAATGTGTTGGAGGGCAACGTTGCTTTATCAATAATTGAAGTTGGCATGGCTTTGGGTTTTAAACGAACACATTTGGAGGGTGATTCTCTCCTGATTACAAGGGCAATTGAAAATGACAAGATTAAGGCATGATCAATTGTGACTGCAGCAAGATATGCATCGAACAGTTTGGAAGATTTTAAGATTTTACATATTTGTAGAGAAGGCAACATTAGGCAGATAAGCTTTCAAAATGGGCATTGTTCTTTGAAAATGAAATTGAATTTAAATTTGAAGACTTAAGACCCAATGGTCACGTAAACTATATTAATGTACAAGATGAGGTAACCCAGGTGTAAAAAAAAGGCGTTGAGTGGGCAGCAAGCTGGCTAGATGACGACATTCGACCCAGGGTGGCAGGTGTAGTTAATGCAGTTATCTTTTCATTGATTCAGTTTGTAAAATTTTGAAGTGACGGCAACAACTTTTTAGAAGAGTGAGGCAAATCGTAGACTGATTGTCTTGTCATCATACAGAGTTTAAGAGGCGAATGGACATCTCATAATTAATCCAAGCTTTTAAATGACAGGTGCTATTAAGAAGTTGTGGAGTGGTTTTTTAGGCGGGTTTTGGTTAGCAGCTCTGAGAGCCGAGTGCAGAGGAATAATTTTTTAAACATGGACGCAAACTTCTTTGTAACTACTCAGTTCAATAGAAAGGCTTCCTCTGGCCAATGAAGAAGAAAAGGTTGAGGGGTCTGTTAAAGAGTAAGTCAAAAAATGATGGTGGAAGCAGTGATAGACGTTCTAAGCAGGAAATTTGAAGAGCACAACTGGTGGTGGAGGATGAATATCAACATAGTGTTGATGGTTTTGGCATGGGGGTTGCAGCTTGGAGATGGCATTGACACTGAAATGGGTTGTCACCTCTCAGTTCGATGATGAGATTTCATAGACTTTGGATTCTATTCTGGAATGGCCGGTCCCAGGGGTTGGCACTGGCATTATAGAATGTTATGAAGATGAGAGGGATTTGAAGGAGTATGAGATTGTCCTGTTTGTGAGGTGGGTTGGAAAGAATGAGAAAGAAGCATATTTGGATGAGCAATGCGCAGCATGGCTGAAGCTTGAAATATAGACTCAGAGGCATGAGGAAGGGATTGCTGCTAATTTCCCGGTGGTTATTCCCCGATGAATGTGCACCAGATTTCAAATTCGAGCAAGTCGCCAAGCTCTTGGAATAAATGGTTAAACCTGTGGAAGATTCAAACCACAGGTTCTGAGGGGAAAGATGGATGCTGACGACAGGTTTCTCTTAAGTTTTTTTTGAATTTGACTCATAGGTTTGGTGATAGGCTTTCTGTATCTTGATAAATCTGATGTAAATGCTATATATAAGTTTATTGTCTACTGGGTTGAAAGCCTGTAAAATTAAATCTGTGTTGTAATTTAAAAAGGGATTATGGGGTCTGATGGTTTTTCAACTTATCTGGGGTCTAGTATGAAAATTTTCTGATGAAATTTTTTTGATGGAAGAGTCTATCACTCCATTTTGTAATCTGGTCTATTCTCTGATGCAATCTCTATAATCCTTCATATTAATAAAATATATAGATATATTACTGATAAAAAAAGAAGTAAGACTAAGAAAAAAAATCAGGCATAAATTAAATAAGAAAAAAAAATTCAAAAAAAAAAGATAAGTAAAGAGACCAAATCTATCATGTAGTATGATCCGAAATGTTGTTGATGAAAAAATATAAATAATTTAATCCAGAAAGGCAATTTTACAAGTCTATATATGTTCTCCCTCCTTGTATTGTAAGGTGCACAAAGCAATCCACATTTTTCACATGTTTCTGCTATAAAATCATGCATTTTCTCTGTTGAGGTGTTAATTTTTAATTAAATACATTTTATAATTGAATTTTGTAAAAAAAATGTTTCTTTAAGATATTTTAATTTGTAGTATTTTCTAAGTTGCCAAGTTTTTGTTGAGTATTTGTCATGTTGAATTTTTTGGGTTTGTTAAGTACTTTCCCAGTCCGATTCTTGGAACTATGATGGAATAATTGGCCTTGCAAAGTATGATTTATTGTTGTATGGCTTTGTGGCCATTAGAATTTAGTCTTCAGCTTAGTTCTAGCACAACAATGTCCCCTTTCTGGCACAAGTTGTATGAGTTTGTCGTTAGCCTATTTCTGCAATTTCTTGTAGGCTAACTTGGACATTTAAGGGGCTTTGAGACCATTTGATCTAGGTAGTTTTCATTGCAGGTCAATCCGAGGTGTTTGGATGTAATTTTGACATACATACTATTTATAGTAAGTCATTTAGGCATCGTTGTGACCTTCAGTGATGATATGTCAATGATAAATGTTTAATATTGACAAAAGGATTTTAATATCATTAATATGATTTATTTATTTATTAATAAAATTAGTTTATAAAGTTAAATATAAGTAATATATTATTTATATAAAATGTTTGGGGACTTGAGATTAAATGAAAAAGTATCGCCAAAAAAATTGAATTGCCATTAAATAGGGGAAAAAGCAATCACGAGAAAATAAGGGGAAGACAAAATCCCGAAAAAGTAGGGAAGGGCAAAAACTGATTTTGTTTATGCAAGGTGAGTGAATGAGATCTTACTAGGGCATTATAAAAGAGATTGAAAAGCTCTTTTTCAGCATGCTGGAAAATAAGAAATTTATAAATTTATTCGAGAGTTACTTTTCACTATGTTTTGTGAGGAAGAAATCCCCGATGAGTGACATTCTCTTCACTGTTGGATGACACAGTTGGGAGTATCTATGAGTGTATTCATTTCAAGGTAAAAATCAGATTGTTCGCTACTTTCATTTAATTGCGAGTTTCGGTTTTATTGGTTTCAATTTGAGGAGATTGAAGGCTGAGTTTATGGCCATACTGCTGTGTAATGAACTGCCTATGCTGGCAATGCTTATAAATTTATTTGGAAGAGTCTTTGGATGCTGTATCAAACTGGAAAAGCTCAGAACAAACCTATATCAGTCTGAAATAATCTACAGTAGACTGCATATGCCAGCAACCTACACAAGTCTGAATGGAAGCATCTAAACCCTAAAGTAAAACGTCATGTCTTACCAAGGAGGACATTTGTTTTTTTTTCTAACTTCTATATGTTTAACGTTTTAGTTTAGGATTTATCCAATACCAGTCTGGACAGGCTGTCTAGGTCTGGAATTATTAATAACAGGGTTCTGTACCATCTGAAATTTGAATATCCATTAGAAGCATCTGTCCTTACCTGAAGTTGTGCCATCCAGAGGTGGAATGCAAGCAAGGGATTATGAATATTATCTTTAAACTCATTGATCAATACAATATCTGGAGCAGCGATTGGGTATGCTAAAGCATTGTGATGTTTTTATTTTCTAAAGAAATCAAAGTAGTAATCTGCTGTTAATGTGTCTCAGGGTGTTTGAATAGAAGAGCTGTTTGGTTCAATACTGTTGATAATTAATGCAGTAAGCTGCAATATTATTATTTGTGTTTATCTGTTCATTTTATAAGTCTTACAAGCAATCATAAACTTAAACAAATCTGAAAGAAAATTAAAAGTTTAAACAAATCAGTTCGACACCAAGGGCAGCCATTACAAGCACGCCAAGATACTGGAACCTGTTATTTCTGAGAGCGCATGTGGGGCAATGCACCCTTATCTTGCAAATTTCCTAAAACAATAATTTTCTCTGTATGAGAGGTTTAAGAATTTTAGATAATGGAAACAAGGGGAATCATGCTTTTAAATTCCAAGCTTAATATGGGAGCTATAATGTCTGTTGGATCTCAGTAGATAAGCAAAATGAGTTACAGAGAACAAATACAGTCAAACATATTCTTTTTTAATTTTTGAATAAAGCTTTTTAGATATCATTCCTGGTTGGAGAATTTAAGGTAAGGGAAACAAGTGGAATCATGATTTCATAATCTAAGTTTTCAGAGGGGAGATATGTTGACAGTCTGGATCTCAGTTGATAAGCACACTCACATATAGTTTATATTACAGAGAATAAGCTAAGTTGCCGGTACAGGTATGAGCATGGTACAAGTAGGAGAACCTGGTACATGGGCACAGAATTTTATTGTCCTTGGATATGTGGGTTTGGGTATGTGTGTGTACACTCGCACAATTTATTTTATATACAGAATATTAAAACTAAATACATTTGATAGCATGATACTTCATTACTAATAAGTGCCAAATGCCAATTGATAGAACTTCAATATTATGCCATATCATATAATATATCTCATATTATGCTGTCTAAAAATTATAATTCTTTAGAATAAATTTATTGTGCATTTTTCTAAGTGCTTGCTTGTGGGTGTGCTCCTGCAGCATACTTGGTGCACCTAGTGGCGTACCTGGGCTTACCTGTTCTCGGGCAAATCTGGTGGAGGTGTGTGGTTCCCGGGGCATACGTGTAACTGAGAGAATAAACACAAACATATTCTCGCTTTTTTATTTCAAAAGAACAGCATATATTCCTAGTTGCCGGATTCATCCTAGACAGACCGGATCCAGATTTGTGCTTGGATCCGGGCCGGATCCTCAAGGATCCAAACCTCAGCCTGAGGATCCAGCACGAATCCGTGGCAATACAAGGCACAAAAACATAAAATCGTGAATGTGAATTTGCTGATTATCTTTATAATCGAGAAAATAGATCAATTATCAACTATACTAGATTCATAGATCCATACTAGAATCATAGATTCATACTATGAAATGATTTAGTTTTAGAATTATATGTATTTCTCTTATTTTTTAGTATATATAATGCATATATATTTATATATGTATATATATACACGAATCCTCCACATATCATATTTGGGGGAAAAAATCCCGAATCCGCGGATCCTATTCATGTGCCTGAATTGGGTTCGTTTCACGAATCGGCAATGAAGAAATTTATATTTGATTTCCACAAATCATTAAAATATGCATTGGACTAGACATCCAGTTACAGTAGAGAAAAATATCTGGGTGGAAAGGACCCTGGAATTTGAAAAGGTGACTAAATGCTAAAACACTGACAATATGAACATAACATGTGGGTGGCAGTAGGGTCTGAGAAAGTAATGTAAACTGTTCGATCCATATTGGAAAAACCAACTGAAATCATTATATGCCTGATTAAAAGGATGAACTAGAATTGGAAAAACCAATGTAGATTATTAGAGAAGGGCAAATCCAATAGGAGAATGTCTAGGGCTAATTGGGATGGACAATTCTAAAAGGAACTATTGTGCATCTCGAGAAACCTTTTTAAAACAGAAGGCCTAGTGAACTAGATGGATATAGTCTAACCAATTTGTCTACTTGCGTCTGGATCAGTGGCATCTAATGGTCACGTACTACTTCAGTGTTGGAGATAAGCTGGAAGACACATGAATCTTAGCATTACAAAGCTGCACATCTGTGAGTGACAGTCTCCCAAAGGAAAGTTTCAAGCATGGCATTTGTATAAAAAATTGTGTATGTTATAAGGAGGATTTTTAGGATGCTGATAAATTGAACAAAGAATTATTGGAGTCTAATATCCGATCCATGTGTGTGATGCCAACAAGTTGCTATATTTTTTGCAGCTTGGCTGATGAGTTTGAGATCCAATGGGGAACCGATTCCCCTTATTTATATAGTTGCAAAGTTCTTGACACAGTTGACTTGTATGTTCATTTATCATGCCATCTTATTCTATTGAACTTGTTGCTTGATTATTTACAAAAAGTATGTCCCAAATCTGGTAGGTTTGTCATTTTTAAAATACTTTAATGTTAGGTAAATGAGAGATGTTAGTTTAGTGTCTTTTTGGTCAGAAACGTCCAGGTATAGTGGCTTGGGATTTTGGTCTGTCTTATAGTTCGGAATACCTAGTTTTGAATCTATTTTCACCCAGATTGAGCTATTGTGTGCGAAAAATCTCTCAGCAACCAAAGATGGTTTAGCTGACAGGGCAATCTTTACAAAGATGATTGCATCATCTCCTTTTTGTAATATTATTTCAATTTAAATGCTAACTATTTGTTTGAATCTTTCAGAATCTCTGTAACATTTGTCGATAAAGATGGTGAGGAAAAGACAATACAGGTGCCAGTAGGGATGTCAATGCTTGAAGCTGCTCATCAAAATGATATAGAGCTGGAAGGTGTTTAACCAACACTATGACCAACCTTGCTGATGTTCTGCACTGCCCCTTTAATTGATGTATTGAATGTTTACAAGTTTTAAATGTTGTGCTTGGCTTGTTCAGGGGCCTGTGAAGGATCGATTGCATGTTCTACCTGTCATGTTATTGTCATGGTAAATTATTTACTATGTTCTAATAAATCAGGTCAAATTTTGAGATGGAGATGGTGATTATTTCTTTGATTTTTTTTCTCATAATGAACAGTTGTCTTCTGTTACAGGATGAGAATGTTTATAATAAACTAGAGGAACCGACAGATGAGGAAAATGACATGTTAGATCTTGCTTTTGGTCTTACAGAAACGTGAGTATATTTAATTAATGTAAATTAAACTTTTTAATGTGACTGCTACCAGATATGTAAATTTTTGCTTCATTTTTGTAGGTCTCGACTGGGTTGCCAAGTAATTGCGAAACCAGAACTCGATGGGATGAGACTTGCTTTGCCTGCTGCCACTAGAAATTTTGCTGTTGACGGATATGTTCCTAAACCCCATTAGTCCTAAACCACATTAGTTATAGAAAACAAAAAAGACAATGGATCGAGAATGTTTTTGTAGATGTAATTTTTGCCATTCATTTGTGAATGTGCTTGGCTTAGTCTCACAAACACTCAAATGTCAAGGAACTTTCATGTAGTGTTTAAAAGAGGTTTTTTTGGTTGTGTTTTACCATTCACCTTTTCTTCATAGTTCTTTTTGCAACTAGTCCTATTTTGCAGCAGCAACAGATTAAATTATATATATCTGGGGGTAAATTTGATCATTTTAATACCTGGTGAGAAAGTAATTTTTGCCAGCCTACGAATACTGAGGCCTTTATGAGAAATATTATCTGAAGGCACAATCTATGCAATTACATTTGACGAGGCTCTAATTGCATTGAATTTACTTCTCCAATCTTCCCCAGAAAGAATTTTTTCTCAGAAATAAATCAAACTCATTTAATAAATGCAAGAAACTTGGGAGTTGGTAATGGAAAGTGCTGAATGGTTGAACTTCATCAAACACACAAAGGAGTATTATAAGTTGAACAAAAATTCAAGTGCTATGTTCTCCAACCTCATTTTTCAGTAATATATTTTTAGAAGATCTAAGGTGTGTAACATTTGGTGAACTCTCTTCTTGGAGTGATGCTAGCGTAACACATTCTGGAGTAGGAAGTTGATAGGTTCTTGTTATAGTATGTCTTATTAGGACATCATTATGTCATTTAAAATTAAAGCAATTTAAACAAATATTAATTAGATTTTTAAGATTTAAATAAACCAAATCAATACCTTCAATCTAAGGAGACCAGAAATGGGACATTGTTTAGATCAGTAAGGTTTCTTGCAACTACTTGGAGTTTTCTGAATATGAAAATCTGCGTGGTTATTTAACTCAACTGTATTAAAAAAATGAACCCAACCATCTATGCCTGCTAAAATTATGTGGCGAGGCTCCCATGCAGGAAGATTATAAGGGGGCAAAATATATGGTTATTCGACCACCTACTTTTTCTTAAAGTCTAATTCATTTTGTGATGTATGCAGATGTCCCCAAATTTGCTATTCCACAATTCTTTATTAGATTTAGACTTGGAGGAATTTCGCTCTGCCATGAAGGTAATTAAATTGGTTTCAATATGCAAACTAGATTCTTTAGTCCTTTCTCAGAATCTTGTCCTAACATAGAACAACTCCACTTCAAGGTTATAGTTGCCAAGACCAAGTTGCTGGGGTGGAAATCATTTTTACTACGGGTGAAATTTTTTCAATGAAATCAAAATCCTTTTGCCCCTTAAACCCTTTCACCTCTAGCCTGGCTTTGTATTGCTTCTTACTTCCTTTGTCCTTAATTTGTACATCCACCTATTATTCAATGTGTAGAGGAGAAAAATCAGACTATTGCTAAGGGTGATCAGACTCCTTGACGACTCTGATAACCTACTCTCCTCTCTGAGAAAACCTTCAAACTCCTTAAACCTTTATGTTTTCTTACTAGGATGATAAAAGTGTGTTCGAGTTTTACTTAATTCCATTTTAACCGTAGGCACTGAAATTACTAGTTACAAGGGCCACTTGGATGAGGTACATAAGATAATTCCCAAAAAGTATGAAGGAACAAGAATTTGGATTCTTGCTATCTTATGTGAAAAAGGTAGAAAATAGTTAATTATCAATGTGAAATAAACTAATTGGAAGACAAAAAAGAATATGGGAATACTTAGAGAGGTCTAACAATGAAACCTCTTGCATGCATCGTGACCTTCCTCTCATACAAATGACGAGAATGAAAATGTTGAATGGATTGTCCACTTCAATAGACATCCAAAATAGATTGATTGTGATAAAAATGATATGAAAAGTAGCCTAGAAAGGAATTTCCTTACTATGGACCATGCAAAGAGAAGGCGTTTATAAAAGATGGCATTGAAAGTCTAGCAAAGTTGTGTTACTCCAGCTAATCCATCAAAGAGGATCAATCCTTACAGAAATCATTGGACTGGTTAAGGTGATCATACCCAAGGAAAGAATTCGACTTCGTAAGGATCAACAAAAGAAATATCAGTCCTTGTCTTTGTTAAGGAATCTAGAAAAAGGAGGATAATTCCTTTTAGGGAAAACATTGTCTCCATTAAAGCCATTTTCAAGAAAGATTGCTTTGAATTATATTGTGCGTGTGCCAAATGTGAAACAAGGAGTGAAGTGTATGCCGCCACGTTAAAGTGATTGTAAATGCCTTAATAAGAGCAATAAATGTAATGAAGGGTACATACATCGATAGGAAATGTTTCAACTATGAGATACTCCCAAGACATGACAATCCAAGGGAAAATAACATATGACAAAATAGAGCATGAAATGGGTCTACTAATTCTTGGTTAATATAATCTATAACCATGGGATATTGTAACAAAATGAATTGTCATAATCCCCTAAAGGTAAAAGAACTACAACGAAAATGGAGCAATATTATGTAAGAGTTCAGAAAATAGCCTTTTTGGACTAGCAATAGGGAGACCAAAAATATTAGATAGTCATTGTTTGGATCATTCTCAATTAGACAACACAAAGAAACGTTTACAAGGAGACCAAAAAGATTAGATAGTTATTGTTTGGACCATTCCCAATTAGACAACACAAAAGAACATTTATGAATAGTGGCACATGCATGACATTACATTTATTAACATATGGAAGAAGTGAGATAAAAATAGGGGAATATCATAAAAAATTGTTGGTACCTATATGGATCCAGTATTTCAAACTTTTAATTTATAGTTTCAAACCTCCTTGAACCAAGATTCAAAGTAGTTCGAAGTGGTTCAGTGATTCAAGTGGTCGATCTTGCAGGTTCGGTACAAGCAAAGTTCAGAATTCATGTTCAGTTTTCAGAGGTTTAGAAGATTCGTCAAGTCTGCATATGTTCAGGTTCAAAGGTTGAGTTTTGTAACTTGACTAGTACTACTTGGTCCGGAAGAGATTCACAAGTTTGATGTGTAAGGTTTAGGAATACAGATTCAGATGCACGATATTGTTTAAAAAGAACTCAAAACCCCAAGGATCAAAAGGCAATTCGAGGGTCCATATTTTAATCTTTAAAGGTCAAACGTTAGTCCTCTTAGTCCCATGTTTGATGTTGGAGTACATAATCCCAGATGTTTAAGAATTAGTGGGTTTAAATATTTTTGAGTAGCCTTGGCAATCGGGAAATATAACAGTTTTTAAAGAGTTGCCATGAATGATAACTCCATGCATATGAAGAATGCGATATCTCTTTGGGGGGAGAAATCATTTTTAAAGAATGGTGTTAGCAACTCAATGATCCTAAGTTTAGTAGTGGAGGCTCGGTTTGAATAAGTTTGAGTCACAGGTTCAAAGTACATGTTAAAGTCAAAGGTTTGACTTCAACAACTTAAAGTGCAAAGCTGAAAGTGGTGAGTCGAAGCAGTTAGTGATCCAAATTTAAAGGGTACACAATGGTGCGAGCGCATCATAGCAATCTTCATATGGTGAAAAGAAGTGATTGATGAGACACACTATCGGAGACTTGATTAGCAAATTGCATATGAATGAAGACTCGCATGGAGCATCAAATTTGTACAATGGAGATGCCATGGTTGGACATTGGCTATATATAAGAAGGCACGAAGAGTTGTAGTCTTGAACAGAAAACCCAATGGCCAAAGGATGCTCTCCAAGTGTTTGAGGATATGCCTAAGGTATACCACGGACGACATTCAGCCAAAGTCGCATCCATATCTCCATCCAAAGACTTATAAGATGTCACATGTGCCACAGGGGTAGAGATTGCTGCATTTGAAAGGAGATGTCACACCAGTCCGACATGATAGCGGCTCGGTGCAATGAGATTCCCTACTCCCATATATCCGCATATTGATGCCTGCGATGTGCTTGACAAAATATGAATACCACCATTGAGGAGACGAATGCTATTCTCAACCAAATAATGATGTATGCCATCCATGGCGTCGAAATAAGTTCATTAGAAATAATGGTTTTTTGGACATTGAAAATCATTTGCATTGTTCAGTTTGATTGATTATCAGAGAAGCCAACCATATGATTATCGTGCTCGTGAACGAAAGGTGAAGAAACCTACATTTGGTTAAATTCCTGCATTGCTTTCCATTGCACTAAGGCCCCGTTTGGTTGCTGGAAGATGAGGGCCAAAACCGGGTTATCAGGGGTAAAACCAGGTTTTACAGAAAAACATGGACGTTTGGTTGGTTAAAATTATAACCTAGTTTTCAATTTCATCTTCCAATTTTGGTAAAAAATTGGAAGATGTTTCTTTTAATAAAAAGGTCGAATTCGAAATTAAAACCAGGTTTTGAATTTTATGACAATTTTTTAAATAATATTGTGGGGTCCACGGTACATTCATCTTCTGTGTCAACCAAACGGACCATTGGCTTTCCAAACCACAAAACCAGATTTTCGAAAACTTGGTTATGCCACAAATTCATCTTCCCCAACCAAACGGGGCCTGAGATGAATGCTTTGAGTATTCCGAATATATGTGAGAGAAACATTTAATGTATATCGACACTCGACCATGGTGACTAGCATTGCAGCCACATCATTTAGGTACCACATGGGTAGCTCGAGAACTTCTAGCATAGGTAGCTAGGATGGTATGGGCTTCGAACCAGAGCCAGTTGATCTGATTGACCGAGCAGATTCAGCGGGAGATCCAGCAGCGGAGCCAGCGATGGGGAGGGAGTAGGGCTACCTTTTTGTGCATTGGGAGGACTTGGATTTAGGCTCCATCCTCCTATAGCGGTGACAAGGGCTTGAAAGGAGATATGGTCGCAATTGATGCCTATGCACTATTCGATGAATGCACAGGGCCGTCTCCCCGACTCTTCTTCTTCTTCCCCATTCGATCGAAGGTGAACTGCAGTCTACTAGTGTGATGGACAGGGTGGACAGCATAGATCGTCGGTCGGTTGGATCCGGCATTGCTTCCCATGGTCGGAGGTAGAGACCGTGACCAATGCACACCGCACGTCCACCTCCAAGCCGCGACATACGCCATCGAATAAGGAGTGGAATCTCCAAGTTTGATTCGCTCATGGAAGAAAGCTTCATATGTAATAACGATTTTAAAAGAGATTCTATCCCATATGCAATTAGTCGGGGCATATCATCATCACCACTCGTATGCAAGGATAGGAAAGAGATGAATGTTTATAAAAATTTTGATAAAGAATTACCATGATAATGACATGTGGCAGGAGACCATCTGTTGCATTCAGGGCTGGAATTTGATGGCCGTATTGGCCGTTTTTGTACTTTTTAACTGTATATGACAGGTTAAAAAATTGTAAGACTGTATGGTTTGATAAGCTAATTTTTTAGA
Organism: Cupressus sempervirens; assembly: GCA_028749045.1. Classification (NCBI taxonomy): domain Eukaryota; kingdom Viridiplantae; phylum Streptophyta; class Pinopsida; order Cupressales; family Cupressaceae; genus Cupressus; species Cupressus sempervirens. The sequence goes on from CM053786.1 coordinate 662,051,107, forward strand.
GAACCGTCAATTTGACAAGTAAATTTATTACTAAACCGTCAATATTTGTTATAGGTAATTTAGTATTATATTTAGTATTATACATAAATGTGATTTCATAATCTGTATAATATATATGTATGACAAATATATTATTTTATATTATAGATGTTTCTATTTTGGTGAATACGTATTTATATTAATTTAGAATCTTATTGAAATACAATATAATAAACTTTAAAATTTATTTTTAAAACCATAAAATTTAAAAATCTCTTAAATTAACATACATAAATTTAGAAACTTGCTTCTTTTATGATATTGTATATAGTACTAATTTATAATTAAAAGTTATTCATAGAGATTTTTGCATATATTACTAATTAATATTATTATTTTCTAATTTATAGAATATTTAAAGTTAAAATGAAAATTGACAATGAATTTTTTTTAATCAAATTGTAGAATGAAAGGCATGAAATTTTTTTAGCCGTCATAGAAAAATCATATGACAGGTAGTGGTGACCGTCAAATTCCAGGCTTGGTTGCATTTTCTTATTCCTCAACTAATTTATCTTTATTCAAAAAAGATATGAGAAAGGAAGATGGGACCAAGAGTCAGTTTTTGTAATCAAAAGCGATAGAACAAAGTTAAATAGACATCAAAGAGTCAACAGCAAGGGGGAGTTTTGGTTCCAATTTTTGCTAGGGAGACTGCCTCTTTTTCTTTTTCTTTTTTCTTTTTTTCAGACTTTGAGCTTCGGAGAGAGGAAGTTTTTTTGTTCTGTTCTTTTCTGTTGTAATGTAGGGGAAGAAATTTTCTTTTCCAGATAGTGATTAGTGTACAGATACAACATAATCTTTTTCATTTTGTTGTGTTCAGAGAGGGGATAACAACAATATATTAAAACTTTGAATTTAATGTATGTTTTCTGATCATTATTCAACTTGGAGTGGTATTGATTTTATCTAAATGTGTATCTACTGCATTTAATCGTGAACACGATTATCCTCGGACTTGATGCTATGCTTTTAATGTATTTGGGATGAATAGTTTGTCTTTTCTCTATGTTATTTCTATTATGTAAAATTTGAATAAATGGACTTTGTGTCATTTATTTTCTTTTAGCCGCTTAATCTTTCTGCATCTATCCCATGTTTATAAATAGATGTTTGTAAACCTTTTGTGCTTTCTGGTTAAAAGCATCAATATTTGTATTGCTATGAATTCATTGTAAATCATGCATGGGGAGTTGTACCAGGATGAATTCAAAGGGCATATATGCTTTTCAATAGCGAAATGACCCAATTGTTAGTGCATATTTAGTCTTCCTATCTGGGCTTTGGGGTTAATTTGTATATTTTTCTTTGGAGGACAATTTGTTCACTAACAAAAATCAACCCCTTTATCACTTTCTTCCAATATAGCAACAAGGTTCATCTAAGGACATATAGACAAAATATATAACAACCAACGTATCACAAAGGAAGTTAGCCAAGCATATCACCAGCCTCCCCCATCTTGATCTATAGAGTTTAGGGCAGATGGGAAACACACAAAATGAACAACATCAAGCATCGTACATGGACCAATATCCATTTCCAAAACAAGGATCATGTTGTGAGGATGGGTCACTTTGTAAATATCACTATGACTAATAGAAAATTGTTGTGAAAACATAGATGGTAAATCACAATTAACATCAATGAGCTCATACATACCATTAGAATCACTAGCATGACTATCATCAAAAGTTGCTCTAGGAATAATAAAAGCATCATCATCGATAGTATCTTATTCATCCAAATTAATTGTAATAGAAACCAAGATATGAATAGAGCTATCATGATTATTGAGTTTGATCTTGTTTAACTTAACTTTCTTCAATGGGCTATGCATGGACCAATCAAAGAGAACCAAAGTATTACTATGTGTTTTGAGTAAAGAAGGATAATGGGAAGCATGTTGATAGGCTCTAGCATGACATTTACGAGGATGGTCACAAGCACAATAGTTATACTTGGTTTTACTGGAAATTGGGTTTGGTTCAAGATCAATTAACATTGGGGTCTTTTCTAACTTAGGAGGAAGAAATAAGCCTGAGATAAAATTAGTAGATTTTTTAAAGATATAGGAGTTGGATTGAACGCATAGATAGGAGGTGTAGGTGGTGTAGGGAGACGTCCAAATCAAGTACCAAAGTATATTTTGGAAGAGTTGCCATACCTTCGACAAGGATGCCAAACAAGGTATTTTTTAGTGGCTAATATTCGTAAATCGGCTAATTTTAGAAATTTTTGGTTGGTAAATTGGCTAATAATTTAAGATTTAACGCAACCTAATTCATCATTAAAATTTTTTTTTTTTAAAACTTTAAAATATTTAAAATCACTCAATTTATTTTATTAAAACAAATATGTTTAAAGATTCATCATAATATTTGATATATGATTAGATTTGATTCACCTAAATATTATATATTATTGGAGAAATTAAAATTAGTTTACCAATAATTATCATAATTATTGTTTTGATTAACTAAAAACAGGTTTTGAAAGGACCCAAAACCTTGTACAATGGGACAAGAAAGATATAGCAATGAAAATCAAAGACAACTGTGGAAAACCACCTGACAAACTAGAGGGACACACTAATGATCCCAACAAGAGGGTAAACAACCCAAGGCACAAATAGACCATCAAGATTTACATTTTGGTCCTTTCTTTTGAGATCGTAAGTCCATATCAAACGAGGGATTGGAGGACTTTCCTTTTTCCCTTTTAACTGTAGTCCAACCATCCTCCACCTTCCCTGCCATATTCTGTCAATCCCTGCAAACCCCCAGAAACCCCCTAGTCGAAGGGCCCAAAGCAGTGTTCTAGACAAGAGGGACGACAACAAAATTTTGACTCAAAGCAAACAAAGAGTTAGGAACCACAGAGTCACTAGGAGACAGAATATCAACTACACTTTGAGACAAAATTGTAGAGGGGACACCAAGTACAACATCCGAGATATCAAGGGAATCCTCATCCAAAGTGAGATCATTATGCAAAGGAATATTCAATCCCTCCTCAATTGAGGCAACTTTCTAAACTGTATAATGATCATTTGAAGTCCCCAACCACAAGATGGTGATTTCTTCGATCTGACCTTAGCAAAAGAGCATCGAGCAGTAAGATGAAAAGTATTGTGACACTTCCTACATCTGAAGGGGATACCTTCATAATCAAGAAGTTGGATCCAAGAACCACTAGGAGACGGTAGCTTAATCATAGCAGGGAGCCCTTTAGAGATATCCATCTCCACAAGGATACGAGCATATGTTGTCCTGAAGACATTGGATGAAACTGAATCAACCATTAAGAAATCCCCAAGGCCTTCCCCCACAACCTCCAAGACCGAGTCCTGCCATAGATGAAGGGGAAGATTCAACAATTGAACCCAAAGAGGAATCTTACTGGCCATCAGGGGAACCGTTCCTCCCAAGAGAATCCACGACATAGGACAACATCCCTATCCTCAACATTAGCAAATTTCATAATTAAAAAACCCTTTGCAACAGGGTAGATCTGAACTAAATTTGAAATGAGTGGTTCCCAAACTTTGGATATCCAAGCATGTAGCTTTGCGAGAGGGGGCCAAAAACCCCTAAAGCGACAAATAGCAACAATAGTAGAGAAATCATCAGCAGATGTGTTAACTTCATCGACAATGTCAGAATCAAGGTGAAGCCAGAGCGACTTACTAACAGGAACAGGCATAGCCTCCCAGTTAACCACTTTCGGACGGGACCCCATCCTCAAAGCCGAAGCAATACTAGCTTCAAAAGCCACCGCATCGACATAGGAGATAGTAGAGTAACCAACAACACGGGTAGGAGAGGCAACAACACGAACAACCATACCAGAGCCATCGACACTTATAGCAGGAAGGGGGCCAGAAACCATAACGGTCGTAGTAGAGGCCGCTGCCCCACCACCAACCACCCCCACACCGAGCTTGGTCACAGTAGAGGCCGTTGCCTCACCACCAACCACCCCCACACCAACGCAAGTAGAAGCATTACAGGCGGGAATGGCAAGAGCTGAAGTGACAGGCGGATTCAAAAACTCGAGCGAGAACTATCCGAAAATCCTAAACTTATTAACCCTTGGTTGTAAGCTCACTATAGACAAGAAGCCCCACTATTTCACCAAGGGTCAATGGAAAAACATTCTCAATTAAGATCCATAGTAGATCATAATTATTAGTTACTTAAGGGTATATTACCAATATTTAGGTTTCACTATTGAAAAAATATAATGTAATGATCCTCATAATAATCCATGAGTTAAAAAATATTCAATTTTTATTTGTAATATTCTATGGCGATTAATAAAATTTCTACTATTATTGAGATTCGCCAATATTTTCTATACAAAAATTATGATTCCAAAATAATCACTAATATAAATAATATTAATTTTTTTTTTGAAAGATTCGCAAATAGAAATAATTTATTTTTTCAAAATAATGAAAGATTCGCCAATATTTTATATCTTTTTCTGGAGGGGGGTTTATTAAAGATTACCCTAATGCCAAACCTGCAAAAAAAAATGTTGAAGATTTGGCAACGTCACTATTGCCAATGCACAATATAGTTTCGATGAACATTGTAATTTTTTTATATAGAAAAATTTGTACGTATTTAGTTGAGCATACATACAACTTATGTTGAGGCATTCATTGCATTGATATTGGTGCCAACTTGTAGCCATTTGTGCAAGGATGCACCAACATCAATGTTTGTAATCTAGATTAACTGAAAAATAAAAACCCGATAAATTTGCCAAAAAAATTAAAGAATCAATGTCTGTTCTTATCATCCACAAGCTAAAGCAAGTGAACTTCAACACATTTTCATTTCTCTCCAGCATCAGTTTGAGCTTAAAGAGATCCCATTTGAAGATGACAAGCTTGGCACTTAAAGGAACTAATCAGTCTTAAGGAAGGTATTAGATTGTAATTAAAGATACCATCATGTTACCAACATGGTGTCCCATAGTGTAAAAATTTGGTGACTACTCGTCAAATTGATGAGGTTCTACAAAAGATGAGCAACTCTGCTTCATAAACTCACTATGTAATTAATGTTAGATAGACAAATACAAAAAGGAATCTCAACCATTGCATACAACAATATATTTTTATTGTCAACAATTTGGACCTCAATGAAAAGTGATTAAAAGGACTTACAAACAATTGGATAAAAAAAATCAAGGAGTGTGTATCATGAAGGTCCTTGTGGCCTTGTAGACCTTTCTTTGTGCACTGATCCTTGACTTGCTAAGGGCTACAACACAACCCACTTTACTTTTGAAAAAAGTGAAATAAATTTGTTTTGGGGTTGTAGGGAAAAGAAATATTTTTTTCCCTTTATTTGGGTAGTTATATTTGCATCATCCCCACATTATCCCCCACTATATCCAAATTTGGATCCATAATTGTCATCCCTGAGATCCATACCTGCATTTCCCCATCCCCCCAGCCTGACATTGTGTTCTATAAATTCATTTGTATGCTACTCATGTATTCTTAGGCAATTAAGATGAAACAACAAAGTTCTCCTTGAGATGTTCTCACTTTCCCTCATTCTTTTCTGATGTGAACTACCCATTGCTCTCCATGCCTCATAAATCCCAAAACATTTTAGTGAGCTCTATCAAACTGTGCACATTAATTGGTATGAAAGAGGAAAAATCACTTCAAGACTATCAAAATGCAAAGGTGGAGAGTGACAATAGAGCTGGTGAATTTCCATTTTGTTTGATTCAAACATGCTTTGTCGCAAGAAAGAAGTTGATGAGTAGGGAGGAAACATAAATAAAGCACACCAATGATTATCTTTGAGTTTCTATTGAGCATTTGACCATGCAAATTTGTATACAAACCCAAAAGAAATTAGTTTAATAATTATACTAATGTCCAAGTTCTTGCAATATCTGTCATAATGATTAGAGTAACCCCCACTTAATCCTATAATCTTCAAACAAAGTTCCATATGACTATCAACTTTGGGTTCTATTAAAAGATGTTTCGTATGTCGTAATCAACTTCAATATTCAAAATTGATGTCCAAGGTGCATTACACCCACAAACACCTGAGAAAGCACATGCACTACACACACAAACATACACTTAATATCCTCAAATCTACAACATGAGTCTATTTAAAAATAAATAAACATCAAGGGAAAAAGTTTAAAAATCCACTAATGATGCAACATCCAAATCGGTGATGATATCATCAGAGTCTTTCTTTTTTTATTTGTCAACTGCACTAAACACAAACCCGACAACAAGTTATCAATCTCTTTTTAGTTGGTCTTCTAATTACACATTTAAGAACTAGAAGTCAACAACCTAAATTTGTAATATAATAAATCATGTATCCTTCATTCAAACCTTTATTACTAATATCCTAAATACTATTAAGAGATTTATTTGAACAATTTTGTGTACAAAAACCATATCATTATCTTCAAAAAGAAAACTTAACTTTATTTACCATTAGCTCTAGAGTCTGGTAGGTATTTGGATAGGCGATACTTCTGCACACAAAATCAACATGATCTAAATTCAAGGGGAGAAAATATATCTAAATGAATGTCCCTATTTTTGTGGAAAGTGAAGCATCAACAATGACTACCTGTAGATGACTCTTCACATGATAGATAGCAAGACCCCATAAATCCATAACTCTTAAAATGCCTATTGGAGTTTCTCTTGCACATAGAAAAATCAAAATGTGTTGTATAATGCATTTAGAAAAAACTCAAATTTCACTACTTTTTGCAGTTGTCTCATGCTTCATCCAAATAATAGTGCTTCTTCAACAATTTCACTAACAATCTTTACTTAAATCTTCTTTCTTAGAGTTCTATTTCCTTGTTCTAATGAAATGCTAGGATTATGCATTTAATTTTGGTTGTATTCTTTTGTTTGAGGAGTTATGGATTTGACCCTTCCTTAACATTTTCCACAAAGGAGAACTTATGAGTGATATGCTAGAATAACATATTTACAAATTCTTGGTTTACTGTGTGCATTTTTTTCGTTCCATTATTTGAGTGTTCTTTTTTATCTGCTATGACTTGGTGTTTTCTTGTCTTGGTGAGAAGGAACACCAAATTTCTTAAGACCTTGAAATACAACAACATTGTATTTTCAGATTATATCAAACCATTAAATATCTTATATTATCACTAGAAGTAGAAGATGCGGATTACACTTTTGGCCCTATTCTTCTGCTAAGGAGCTATGGATTTGATCCTTCCTTAAGGACTATTATTATTGTATCCCTAACTTAAGAGTGATTTTCTAGAGTAGCAATTTTTTCCAATTCTTAATATCTTGTACATTTCTTGTACTTGACACTAGATGCAATTATTTGTTCATGCTCATTATTTAAACTTCAAAATGTCATAATTTGGTGAGAAGACAACTAATAAGAATTCTCTTTATAACCAATCAACAAATTGGATGAAGTAGGTTAAACGGAAGAATAATCAAAATTAGAATTAATATACACCTAAGTAGGTAGGTGAGACTCAAAGTACAATAAGTTACAATAGCATGAAGAAGTTCCATGCAAAACAATTGGAAAAGCATCTAAAATTCTATAGGAGTTGAACCTCAAACACATAAGCCCTAGACAAGTCATGTAAAGCATAACCAAAAATTGAAATTTCCAAATATGTCAAAATAAGACCCTATAGACTCTAAGTTAGATAACTTGTTACAACATTAAGAAAATAAATGTAACACTCCACCCACTCCCCCATTCATAGAGTTATCAACACAAGCTTGATTGTTATATCCTTGTGGATGTAAGATATTTTCCCTGCTTTCTTACATATCTTTTTCCACATACCACAACATTGTATGACTTAGGAACCAACAATTAAATCCAAATATGTAGACTTGTAATGAACCACCAATCAGTCAAAGTAAGTCAACAATGAAACAATTACATTTTTTTAATAATTAAAGACAAATTGCATTAAATTAGAAGTTTAGTTGGGATTTGTACACAATTAACTAAACATATTTAAGCATAACGACTATTTAGAGCCATATAAGTCATGTTGAGTGATTTCTAATGAAAATTGCTCAATATTTCCATATAAGGCATATGGGTTACATACGAGTCAAGTGAGGGCATAAATTGTTATTTGCTAAAAACCATGAATAGATTTCAAATAAGATTCAATTTAAAATTAATTTACTGCACTTCAAGTCCAAATACATTTGATGTTAGATAACTAAGAGGGGGTAGGGTGGTGAATTAATTATCCTCAGACCTTTTCAAATAATTCACCACACTTATAACAACTTATCCTTATCAGTATACCAACTCGGTAATCATAGTAAACTTAATATTTCTTATGCGTCAAAAAGATTTGCCTCCAATATTGAATATGATATTCATTAATTGACTTACATAAATAATAATAGTTTCAACATGTAAAAGAAAATAATGTGCAAAATGTCCATACACATATGAACAACATGATTTTTAATGTAGAAATCCAATTAGGGTAAAAACCACTTGGGACTAGTCACCTAAAATAATTTTCACTCTTATGAAATGAGCTTAGTTAAGAGCTAACCTTATTAAAGGTTACAAACACACTAATAGGTGTGACCCTTTTAGGGGATTTTCACCAAAGATCATCTAGACCTCATCTCCTTCTATGAGTGACATGTCTGAGGACTTACAAACATTTAATGGAATGTCACCTTACAATAAGGATTTACAAATAAAAATATTATTAAGTCCACTCGATGAAGAAATTTTTCGCTATAATGTTTAGAGAGTTACAGTCAAATGATCTAATAAAAATGCAACTCACTTTTCTTGTCTAGATCTCCATTTTACTCAATATCTTTGCTCATTGAATGACCATCACATCAACACTTCACTTCTACTCAGCTTCGTACTTTGATCTGCTTGATAGGATCTCTTTCAACAACTTGACATCCACTTTTCTCTTCATTGGACCAACCGCATTTTCCTTCTTGTCTCTTCCTTAAATAGATATATTTTTGTTGCTTCATCTCATGAATTGGGGTTTCCATGAAATTCTCCCATCCACACGATCTCAAGTTCATTGAATCTGGTGCTAGGTTAAATATTTTTAGGATCTTTCTAGTTGTAACTCCTTAGAACTTGTACCTTTTCTAGGATCTCAAAACACTTATTGAAATCTTTACCATAAGATCTTTTCTTAATTATTTCAAGCATTGATCTTGCGTCCTTATCTGAGAATCTTCTAAAATAATGTTGATCTTCACTTTATGTTGTCCCTTATCCAATTTCTCACAAAGTCTTCTTCATTTTCTGAACGACATTCTTTTCTTTCACCAACCTTCTTCATACTTAGTTTGTACTACACTCTATTAACACTACACTTGCTCTGTCAATACTGTTCTTACATCACCATTCATCCTCTTCATTTGCTGACCACTATCTCTAACTCGATGCACCTTATCTTTTCACTTGCCAACAACATTCCTTCTTTTACTAATAAAACTAAATTTCTTCTACAAAATCTCAACACTTCATGAAATCATGTAAACCAATCAAACCGACATTATACTTGTTGTCTCTGATGATTCGAATGCTGTCCCTTTGATGGTTTTCACTTAGAATGATGCTACTGTCCCTTCTTTTGCTGTTGAATCTGATGATTCGACTACTATCCCTTTGGCATCTTTGATTGACAATGTTGTTGCTGTCCCTTCTTCTGCTACTAACTCTATCCAAACCACTATTGTTGGTGCTGATTCAATGGTTTTATCTCCTATTGCGAGGGTTTTGGAGGTTAGTAGTGGGGTTACCCTTTTCCTTGGGGTTTGGAAGAAGGATGCTGGAAAGGTGGAGGATGGTTGGACATTAGTTAACGGAAAAAAAAAGTCAAATCCTCTAAAACTTCATTTGATATATCTTTACATTCTCAAAAGATTGGGCCGAAATGTAAATCTTGATGGTCTGTGGCTTTTTGGGTTGTTTTCCCTCTTGTTGGGAACTTTGGTGTGTCCCTCTAGTTTTTCAGGTAGTGTTCCAAAGTTGTTTTAAGACCCTTCATTATTATATCTTTCTTGTCCTTTTGTACACAGTTTCAGGTCCTTTCAAAACTTGTTTTTACTTAATCAAAACATTATATTGTCATAGAGTGATTCACCAATTGCCCAATTAGGTTCACATACTTAAAACCACTTCTTTATCTAACATCATATCCTTTAGATGATTACAACTTACATGAATTGGTAATATACCAAATATTTTGACATTAATGAGAATATAACAACTTATCTAACTCTTCCACATATACTTTGTAGCTCGGTTTAGACCTTGTTCTTCATTAGTTTCAATTATGTCCAACATTCCCACCTTTACTTTCATCAGAATTAGTTGTGTCCAACAATATCCCCCTTTGGCATTGATGGAAACACATTATGAAATATACCATCCAATACCAAACATCAACATCTTCTTCTCAACAATACATTAGTTCTATTCAACTTAATCATCTATCTTCAACTCTATTCTTCATCAGGTTCTCTACTAAGTTATGTTCTTCTATAACTTATATCTCCATTCAACATATTCTCCTTTTCCAATATACCCCCCCTAAGGATATATCTCATTCACTGTTCAACTCTTTTACTTCATCAAAATCTCTCTCTTTCATCATTCTCAATTACTCCCATTTGACAACGATATCAACTTCACTATTCATCTCCCCCTTTGACAACAATGCCAAAGGTAACAATAATATTTAGTTAGAAATTTTACCTTGTACCTTGCATGTACCGCTCAGTTCTATTTCATTACATAATTTTCATAACTTTAGGAACTGCTTCAACTCAAAATAGATATTCTAATAAACCATGAATTGATGCAATCCTACATCTTCACTTAGTGAACATTAGATATGGGAAGGACCCCTAATTTACCTCTTAGATATTCAAAGGTATCCTTAGGCAATGAATTATTAAATATATCAGCTATTTGCCCCATTGACTTTAAATACTCTAATCTAACTTATTTCTCCTTTTTTTTTTTTTTTCTCTCAAATACTGACACTTGATAGATATGTTCTTTGTCTTTGCATGCACCATTGGATTCTTTGAAATATTTATAGCATGTGTAATGTCACAATAAATTATTATAGGATCAATCATTTCCTCTTGCATTCCTTCCAACAACTATTTAATTCATACAATATTAGAGAAATTGATAGAAACCACTACATATTCAACTTCATCGGTGGGCTATGAGATACAACTTTGTTTCTTACTTATCCATGTGACAAGCCTTTCTCCTAAAAAGAAAGCTCCACTACTAGTACTCTTTTAGTCATCGATATTTCCAATCCAATCAACATCAATCGAAATTCTTAGCTTAAGATTTCTACATTTCTTGTACCATAAACCATAGTTCTCTATTCCTTTTAGATATCTAAATATTCTCTTCACAACAATCACACGTTTCCTTAGAATTAGAATAAAATCTAGCAATAATTCTTACAAAATGAACAATATCTGGTCTGTCATGAAAAATATATTCTAGCTTGCCAATCCTAGATTTGTAAATTGTCTGATTTACCTCAATAGTATCATCTTCTTTTGATAGTTTACACCCTGTGATCATCAGTGTACCAGCTGGTCTTTAGTCTTCCATGCTGAATTTCTTCAAGATCTCCTTGATATACTTGGAATGAGTTAGGTATATGCCATCCTTCACTAACTTGTTGAACTTGCAATCCAATAAATAATTTAATCTCTCCAAACATAGACGTCTCAAACTATTTCCTCATTTCATCAACAAATGTTTTGCACATCTATTCATGTCCTTCAAATATAATGTCATCAACAAATATTTTTGCAATTAGGATCTTATCATCAGATTCACTTTTCAGGGACAAATTATTGTTCTCACTAGTTCTAAAAAAACAATCTTCATCAAATAAAAGTAATATTTCATACCATGCTCAGGCTGCCTCCTTCAATCCATATAGTGCCTTGTGTAGATTATATACCACGTTCCTCTGATTAGAATCAACAAAACCTTCTGGTTTCTCAATGTAGACTTCCTTTCCTAGTATTCCATTCATAAATGTGGGTTTGACATCCATTTGATAAACTTTGAATCCCTTGAAAGTGACATATGCAAGTAATATTCTTACACCTTCTAGTCTAGGAAAAGGGGCAAATGTTTCTCCTTAATTAGTTCCTTCTTCTAGGGCATACCCCTTGCAAACTAGTCTAGCCTTGTTCCTTGTCACTTCTTCCATTTTCATTCAACTTATTTTTTAATATCCACTTGGTACCAATCACATTCTTGTCCTTGGGTCTCGGTATCGATGTCCATGCATTATTCTTCTCCATTTGTTTAATTTCTCCATTCATTTTATTTATCCAATCTTTAATTTCTAATGCATCCTTAACTATTCTAGGCTCAAACTCACAAGTCCAACATGTATTATCTCTCAATTTACTTCTTGTCATCACTCAAACATATTTGTCTCCAATTATCTAGTTTGATGAATGCTTCCTTCTAACATATTTTTCTAGTATAGGCTCATTTCTTTGTAGTTCTTCATTTTCTTGACTCGGTGCACAATCAACTAGTTTCTCGGTAGAAGGTTTTTGTTGCTTGGTGACTTTTTCTTGTTTCTTAGACAATGTACTTAGTATAGTATCAGGAACACCTTCTTTTACATAGACCGATCTCTTGTAATATTTAGGTTCTTTCTTGCTTTCTTCATCATTTTGTTTTGTAAACTCATCAATTCTCACATTTTCACTTTCAATCATTTTTTTAGTAGCTCTGTTCAAACATTTATATGCCTTTCTCCAAGCAAGATAACCTAGGAATATACCTTCATCACTTTTTGAATCAAATTTTCCATTTCTATCATCTTTTAGAATAACACCTACTTCCAAATATTTTGAAATCACTCTCACTTAGTGTATGTCCATACCATATTGCATAAGGTATCTTGTTTGCACCTTTCTTCAACTGTACTTGGTTAAGTGTGTAGACTGTAGTGCTAATAGCCTTTTCTAGTATATTTGTGTAACCTCAATCTCAATAAATAATGTTATTGTACAATCAACAATGGATCTATTTCTTCTTTCAAAAATTTCATTCTGGTTGTGGCATCCTCGGTGCTGACAATTGTCTCTTTATTTCATCCTTATTACAAAAGGTGATAAACTCATTAGACATGAATTCACCTCCTTAGTAAGATATCAAACATTTCAATATCTTATAATGTTTACCATTTGAACATTTAAAAATCATTAGATTTTTCTTTTAGAAACATAACTGACATCATCCTTGAGAAATCATCAACAAATAAGATAAAATAATGATCAACATAGTAGCTTTGAATTTTCATAGGACCACATAGATCAGTATGAACCAATTCAAATACATCACTAGATGAGTAAGACATACTTTTGAAACTTCACTTAGTCATTTTCTTGATTTGACATTGCTTACATATTAGTTTATCAAGTTTGGATGACCTCGGTAAACCTCTCACTCTTTTTTTTTTCTACCAACATTGACTATGTTATCAAAATTAACATGACATAACCTCTTGTGCCATAGAAAAAAATCTTCAACTTTTGCAATAAAAATGTTATCTCAATAGGATCTAGGTAGAATAAGTTACCTCTTGATTGTTCACCTGTACTGATTAGATTTCTAGCATCATCATACATCTTCACCTTTTTATTTTGAAACTTTAGTCAGTGGCTTGTATTGTTCAACCATGCCACACTCAATAGATTATACTTAAGTCCTTCTATCCAATATGCATGATCACATTTGATCTTTTCATTCAACATAATAAATCCCTTTCCTTTCACAGGACATGCAACATCATTTCCAAGTTTAACAAATCCACTATCATAATGTTCTAGATCCTCAAATTACCAATATCACCAGTCATGTGATGAGTGCAAACAATATCAATAATCCAAGTATCATTTTTACTAACTTGAGAAACAAGAGCCTTTTCTACTTCATACCTTTCTTTTCCTTCAAAATATTCCTTCATTGCAACATATACAACTTTCTCACCTTCCTCTTGATTAACAGTCTCATACTTTTTGTCTTCCTCCTTGGCTAGGAAACAAGCCTTCTTTTCTTTATCTTTGTAGTCATTGTTTCATCAGTATATTTTCTCTCTTTTGTCATTCCTTTTCATTCCTGACTCTATCAAGTCGCTCTTCTCTTTCCTTGAACTTCCAATAGTTGGACAACTTAAAAACATATTCAAATTTAGGTAATACACAATTATCAAAGTTACACAACTCAAAAGCAACCAATCTACCAACCAAAGTATCAAGATTAATATCATATCTAGGTATAGATCTCAATAGAAAAAGCTCTAATAGCATAGATAGGTAATAGAGTTATAAGAACTTCTCTTACCATAGTTTCATCACTTATGACTCCACTAGTTCCTCTAAGAGCATTAACAACTTCCTTGATTTGGTTACCATATTGAAAAATGTTTTGATGCAAGGGAGGTCAGGTAATTAAGGCCAAAGTCACACCTTACTATCAAACCACCTTGTTCAGTCAACATAATGGAAGCAACACAGAGAACAACACAAAGGAGAGAGAGAAACAATGATATTTTATAGATTCATCAAACTATCTGCAAACATGCCTAGCTGTAAGTCCTTCCGAGTCGGGGCCAACAAAATGATTACAAATCACAAATTGAGATCCATGATTTCACTATTGACCTGACTCCATACTCAATCCTTTTGACTATCTGGTTTCCCCAAAGACTCACTCTCACTCGCTTCTCCACACTTAACCTAAGCCTAGACATCTCAATTTATACTTGCCAAAATAACTGTCATGTCCCCTATTTTCCTCTAATAAAAGTTATAAGATATATAATGATAGTAAAAATAAAATTAATTATAATTTTGAATTAATACATTATAATTAAAATATAAACATATTAAATCTATTACTATTATGATATAATATATCATTAATATAATAAGATACATAGAGTAATATATTTAAAATACCTATTCAAATATAACGATATAAACATTTATATATTATAAATTTAAAATATAAATATATATTAATCAAATTTTTTAGTAAACCTAAATGAAGAGTCACAACCTTTTAGCTACGTCCATATATAAGAAGAAACATGGAATGAGAAAGAGGGGGGAAAAAGGAGGGAATCATAAACAACCAAATATATACTTTCTCCGACTTCAAACACACAAACACCACAATTCCACGATTCAAGACTATAACGAGTAATAGGTTAATCTAGAAGCGAATAACCATGACAAACACCAATAATCCAAATGGATAATGCTGTCAAATGGACCTAGATATATATGCTACATGGGAGAACTTTGGACGATGGAGGTAAAGAACTACGATTAAGAGGAGTGAAATGGAAACTCAATGGGAACCATGACTGGAGAAGGAGTTTTATAACATTCGGGCATCAGACAAAAAATACACGAAGGTAGGCATCATCGATATTTAGGAACAAACAACAGGAAGAAAAAGCATCTCAGACCAGGAATACATCTTCGAAGGTTTCCAAACCGATTATCAAGGAAACTTATCCAAATCACCAATAAGAAACATCTGATGGCAAACACCTTAGTTCGACTACTGACAGATTCCATTTGATAGTTACTATAGACAAGTCAGAGTTCTCAACGATTGCATGATTAAAATACATTGACCATATATAATTGATAATTATATATAGAATTGAGATATAACATCTGACTCAACTGAGGAAAATAATTACATATTTTTTCATTTCAGATCATCTCAACAGAACAGTTGGTTTGGACTAGTAGTAAGCAATCTCACACACACATAGATATATATCAGGCTAAAGAAGAGATACTCTAGATAAAGATTTAAGGAAGAAAAATATAAATAAATTGCACGTAGCAGTGATAAAAATTATGATAACCCAATAAGATATTGACATATTGTGTAGATTAATATTATTAGTTGATATTATAAGTTTAAGGAACAGAAGGTTTAGACAGAAGAGACAGGCACAATGACTAATGATAACTATCATACGAACGAGCAAATAATTCTTAGAAATCTTCAAGGCAGGTTATAATCAGACATTCTTAGTTCCTATATATATATATTGATAAGTGATTATCAGTGGTAAATCTTCTAGTAACTAGTTTGAATAGAAACATATGCATTTGAAATCTGCGGACTCAAATTGTTATATTAGATGGTACAAGCCACTATTGAAAGCCTTGTAATGCCTCCAAATCTATGAGGGAATTAATAGTTGTAAACGGATAGCTTGATAATGGATTTGATTGCAGTTGAAGGAAATGTGAAAGCAATTGTTCTCAATTTCTAACATAGTTGACTAAGGGACATTACAATAACTTACTAAAGATTCTAGATCTTCATATTAGAGAAAGCCAACCACATAAAGACCTATGCACATCCCAATGCATGATCCATACATTAAATTCAGGACTACAAATTAAATATAAAGGTCAGCTCACAAAGGAACCAACACACAAAGAAACTCAATCAAAGGAAGACTTAGACACAACCGAGCATCAAACACAATGATCACCAAGTAGGCTCGACAAACATAGTACTCAATGAATATTAGAGCTTGAGACACACTACAACTCAACATGAATAACAACTCAACACATACTAAAACCTGGCATGAATAAAAATTCGGCACAAACTGGAAGAAACCAACAACGTTGACTAGGATAGCAGGACAACCTAGGATGCTCCTGCATCAGACAACTGGGGTTGAAAAGAAATGATTCTTCTAAATCATGAAGGTGTAACAATTTGAGCTAAATACAACTTAGATTGAGAAATCCATGCAACATCTTCAACTGGTCTGCTCTTCCACTTTACCAAATACTCATGGTATTCTTTTTCTCTTGTACTCTCACTAACTCCATGGTCCAATATCTGTTCAATCTCTTAAATATTCTTCTTAGGATAATCACTTGGTATAAAAAATTCATCATCTACCTCATGATACTCATATAAATCATAAATATTGAATATAAGAGAATCAAGATATATCCATGTCATTAGGTAACTCAACTTCATATGCATACCACTGCCAAACTTCCTCTAGATTCTACAATGACCAAACTTATTCATTTTCATCTTACTGTATGTACCAACAGTAAATCTACCTATTTTCAAATGAACCATCACTTCATCACTAAATTAAAAAATATGGTTTCTTCTAGACTTGTCTGCATTCTCCTTATACTTCCGATTACTTTGTTCCAATCTCTATTTCACTTCCTCATGCACAGATTTCATGACATCAGCAAATACTTCTCCTTCAACACTTCTCTTCTCTTCGCCAA
Source organism: Cupressus sempervirens (assembly GCA_028749045.1). Lineage (NCBI taxonomy): Eukaryota > Viridiplantae > Streptophyta > Pinopsida > Cupressales > Cupressaceae > Cupressus > Cupressus sempervirens. Next base: position 662,068,541 of record CM053786.1, read on the forward strand.
CAATATCCCTCAAATATGATATACCTCTAGGTTGCATTCCAGTAACAATCTGAAAAGATTTTTTCCTAGTAATCCTATTCACAAAATTATTATATGCAAACTCAGCTTGTGCCAATACCATATCCTCGTTACTCAATTTATCCCCAACTAAGCATCCCAGTAAATCATCCAAGCTTCTATTCACAACCTTTTTTTGGTCATCTGTCTATGGATGGAATGTAGAACTAAACTTTAACTCGATATCCATTTTCTTCCACAAAGTCTTCCAGAAATAACCAACAAACTTTGTATTACGGTCTGAGATAATGCTTCTCAACAATCCATGCAATCTAACAACCTTTTTGAAGAAAAGCTCGACAAGATGCATTGCATCAAATGTCTTCTTACACGGTATAAAATATGTCATCTTAGAAAATCTATCCACAAAAATAAAATAAAAATCATACCCTCTTGTTGTCTTAGGTAAGCCAAGAACAAAATCCATACTAATGTCACTCCAAGGTTTCTTGGGAACATAAATAGGTGTATACAATCCTATATTTTGGGCTACTCCTTTTGAAATTTGACAGATTCCACAACTCTTTACAAACTTCTGAACATCCTTATATATCTGCAACCAATAATACTTGTTTTTAAGAAAACTAAATGTCTTATCAATACCAAAGTGTCCAACCAATCCACCACAATGCTTTTCCTTATTCAAATTAACTCTTATAGAACTTATTGGTATACACATTTGAATTCCTTTGAACAACATACCTCCTTGAATAAAATAATCATCAATTTTACTTGGTTGATTTGATAGATTTGATGCTCTGGACTCTCTCCACGCCTTAAGAAAAATCAAGGTCAACATCATACAACTCGTTCATCTAATCAAAGCCAAGAACTTCAACCTTCATCCCAGTCAACAAAGAATGTCTTCTTCTCAGTACATCTACAATATAGTTAGTGACTCCAATCTTATGTTATCACAAAAGTGAAACTCTACAAGTACTCAACCCACTTCATATGTCTTTGATTCAACTTATGTTGACTTACCAAGCATTGTAAAGCCTTATGATCAATATACAACACAAATTCTTTAGGAAGAAAATAATGTCTCCACTTCTTCAAGGCTTGAACAATAGCATAGAACTCTTGATCATACACATGACATTTTTTTTAAGCATCATTCAAATTCGCACTAAAGACAGAAATTTTTTTTCCTCCTTGACTCAACACAACTCTAATTGCACTACCACTTGCATTAGACTCAACTTGAAATACGTTATTGAAATTAGACAAAGCCAACAGATGTAATTCAAAAACTTTTTGTTTCAAAGATTCAAAACTCTTATCAGCACCATGAAATGATCTTACCTCACTCACATTCTCAGGTGTAGGTCATTCAACAATTTACTTTAACCTTCTTAGGATCCATCTTCAAACCATCAACTAAAATCCCAAATCCCAAATTCAGAATCTCCTCTTGCCTGAATGAACACTTCTTCAAATTAATAAATAATTTCTCCTCCTTCAATCTCTGCAACATGTGTCTAATGTGTTCTAGATGTTCTTCCTTAGTTTGATTGAATATCAAAATGTGATCCAAATAAATAATCAGAAACTTGTCCAAGAATCTCTTTAGAACCTCATTCATCAACCTCATGAAAGTACTCGATGCATTGGTCAAACCAATTGGCATAACCAATCATTCATACAAACCATTTTTTTTTTGAAAGCAGTCTTCCACTCATCAACCTCTTTGATTATGATATGATGATAGCCACTTTTGAAATCAATCTTGGCAAACTTTTTTTCTCCACTAAAACAATCTATTATGTCATCCATCCTCGGCATATGAAAACGTATATTCCAATGTTATCTTGTTAATAGCTCTAGAATTAGTGCATATTCTCCATTCTTCATTCTTCTTAGGTGCCAATACAAAAGGTATAGCACATGGACTCAAGCTTTATTTAATCAAACCTTTCTGCAATAATTCTTGCACTTGCCTGCTAAGTTCTTCATTCTTGATAGGTATCAATCTATATGGTGCTTTATTCAAAAAACTTGCTCCCAAAATTAGATGCATACAATGAATTATACTTCTTACTGGTGATAAACCACCAGACATATCTTCTGTAACAATCTCCTTCTACTCATTAAGAAAAATTTTAGTTTCTCCTGACACTTGGTTAAAATTGCCATCTTTTGTTCTCACTCAGTCAATACTATCCTCTATCACTTGGTCAATACTATCACGACTCGGTCCTCTAGGAATCACAAAAAAAAGCTTTGTTATTCTTCATGTCCTTTTCAAATTGTTTCTCATTAACCATGCAAACTCTAATAGTAGTACAATTAACCTCATCTAGAACTTGAAACAAAGGAAATAATGTTTAATTTATTTCATTCACCAAAAGAGTATATTGATTCATTCTAATATCATGGATAACATGTATTCCATATTGCCAAGGTGTACCCAACATAATATGGAAGTAATCCATAGGCATAATATTACACAAAACTTCATAAAAGTAGTTTCCAATCCTAAATTTCACAACATATTGCTTACTTACCAACAACTTATGATCATCCTTGATCCATAAAACATGATAGGGTTTAGGGTGTCTCAAACTCTACAATTGTAACTTTGCAACTAGCTCCTCAGATACCAAACTTCCTAAACTGCCACTGTGAATGATAACTTTGCAACATTTCCTTGCCATCATGTATATGGTTTTGAAAAGGCTTCTCCTCAAGATAGATTCATCATGAATTCTTTCACTACACAAAGTTCTCCTTAATATCAGACTTTCTCTAGGCTCAAGTCCACTTGGTGAACCCTCAAGATCTCCTTGAACCACAACATTTTGGCTATTATTACATTTAATCTTCTTTCTAGAGTTTTTACATTCAATGGCTCTATGTCCTTATTCACCACATTTAAAATAGGTAGCACTAAGTCATCGTCTTCCATAACTACTTTGGTAAGAACTACCTCTTCCTCGGTAAGAACTACCACCTTTTCACTTGGCCTTTCCTTTTACTTTATTTTCCACTTGGTTTTGCCCCTATCTAGTACTGTATTGTCAAATATGGTATTTTCTCCATAAGATCTATCTTTTTTTCTATAAAATCTACCACTCTACCTCTTTGTCTTTGCTCATGCTTCTTTGCCAATACCTCCTTAGCTTTAAGGGCATATTGGTATGGTTCTTCCACAATATCTAGTTTCACACAAATGATCTCATCTTGAATTGTAAATCTCAAACCATTTAGGTAATTTGAAAATTTCTCAACCTCATCATCAATATGTCTAGATATAATGTCCAATCTATAGAATTCCTTAGTGTACTCCTTCACACTCATGTCCCTTTGTCTAAAATTTTGCATCTTCCTCAATAAATTCACTTGATAATCAATAGGGAGGAACTTATTCTTCAATTTATTCACCATCTTCAGCCATGTTTGTATATTTTCTTTGCCCTTCCTTTTTCTATCAATTTTCAAATTCTCCCACCAAAGTGAGGCATGACCTTTCAATTTAGTAACAACTATCTTCACCTTCTTATTATTAGAAGTGCCTTCAAATTTAAATAAATTCTCCATCTTAGAGATCTAATCCAACAAAGCATTGGTGTCTATTCTTCCATCATAACTTGTCAATTAAAAAACTAGCTTTGAATGTGCCCTATACATGACTCACAATAATATTTCCTCATTAGAAGTCACCTCAAGTTCATGATTAGGCTTTGGTGCTCCAGGTGGTCCTTCATCATCACTAACATAGTCAATATGTACTCCTCTCCTCTCAACTATCTTAACAACATCTAATCTTGATGCAATTTATCTCAACATATCCATAATAGTATTGTCATTATTTCATCTACCACAAACCATCATTAATAGGCTCCTGCAAGATCATAACCCTCTCCAAGTTATAGGTCAAACTCAGATCTATCATCCTACAACTAAGATCAACTAGGGTTCTACATGATCCAATCTCCATAAGGATAAACCTATGCTCTGATACCACCTGATGCAAGGGAGGTTGGGTAATTAGGGCCAAAGGCACACCTAATTATTAAACCACCTTTTTGAGAAAACATAATAGAAGAAACATGCAGAGAACAACACCAAGGAGAGAGAGAAATAACAATATTTCATAGGTTCATCAAATTATTTGCAAACATGCCCAAATGTAAGGCCTTTTGGGTTGTGACCAGAAAAATGATTAGAAATCACAAATCAAGATACCCAATTGATTTTGTCAATCTGACTCTATACTCGATCCTTTCAACTGACTTCTTTCCCCAAAGACTCACTCTTTCTTGCTTCCCCACACTTAACCCAAGCCTATAAATCTTGATTTATACTTGCCAAAATGACTTACAAAAGATTCTAGATGTTCAAACTAGAGAAGGACAACCACATAATAGTCTACACACATCCCAATGCATGATTCATAAATTAAATTCAAGAATACAAATTAAATACAATGGTTGGCTCACAAAGGAACTAACACATAGAGAAACTTGGCCAAAGAAAGACTTAGACACAATAAAAAATTAGACACAATGACCACCAAGCAGGCTCAACCAATATAACACTTACCAAATATTAGAGCTTGACACACACTGGAACTCATCATGAATAACAACTAGCACACATTAGTAATTGACATGAATAAAAACTTGACACATATGGGCAAAAACCAACAACTTTGAGCATGATAATAGGACAACCCAGGATGTTCTTGCATCAATTTTCTCCTTTTATCTTAATGTCATCAAAATTACCTCGTAAGCCTTCAACATTGGCTTTCAACACATATAGATCTCCTCCATGAATTGGTATCACCTTGTTCCACATATCCTTAACAATAACACAATCTTTGATATCATCAAATTCAACATCTGTTAGGGAAGGAGCAATCTCTATCATCAGAGAGTTGTGTTCTTGCTTTTCTCTCATCTATACAATAGTCATAGGACATAGGGGTGGTGTTGTGTATTGGTTTTCTAGGTAGTACAATGTAGAGTCTCCAATACTAAATAAGCACAACCTCATTCTTATTTGACATGATGGAAAGTTCTCTTTGTTCAACTTTTGTACCTCTCTCTTGTACATCTTCAGATCTTTTGCTTAAGTCTTTCAAACTTGTTCATCTAAGCATTGATTCTTTGATACCAATTGTTAGATAACTGGGGGGGGGTGGGGGGGGGGGGTGGGGCACGAATCATTTATCCACAGGAACTTTCAAATAATTCACCACACTTATAAAAAATTATACTTATCAGTAAACCAACTCAATAATCAAAGTAAACTTAATCTTTCTTATGCATCAAGCAAATTTGCTTCTAATACTGAATGTCAACTTCGTTAACCAACTTACATAAATAATAAAAGTTTCAACATGTAAAAGAAAATAGCATGCAAAATATCCATACATATATGAACACCATGATTTTTAATGTGGAAACCTAGTTAGGGTAAAAACTTCCTGGGTCTAGTCACTTGGAATTATTTTCACTCTTCTGAAATGAACTTGGTTAAGAGCCAACCCTATTAAAGGTTACAAACACACTTCTAGGTGTGAATATGTTCGAATATTTTCACCAAAGATCATCTAGACCTTATCACCATTCTATGAGTGACACATCTAAAGGACTTACAAACGCTCAATGGAATGCCACCTTATAGTAAGGATTTATAAATAAAAAGACTATTAAGTCCACTCAATTAAGAGATTTTCTACTTCAATGGTTAGAGAGTATAGTCAAATGATTTGATAAAAAATTAACTTACTTTGCTTGTTTAGATCTTCATTCTTCTCAATATCTCTTCTCAATAATTGACCATCACATCAACACTTCACTTCTCAATTCACACTATGATGTGCTCGATAGAATCTCTTTTAACAACTTTGTATCCACTTTTGTCTTCACTGGACCAACCACATTTACCTTCTTGTCTCTTCCTTAAATAGACAATTTTTTGTTGCTTCATCTCATGAATTAGGGTTTCTATGAAATCCTCTCATCCACATGATCTTAGGTTCATTGAATCTGGTTCTAGGTTAAATGATCTTAGGATCTTACCACCTATAATTCCTTGAAACTTGTAATTTTTTCTTGGATCTCAAAACACTTTTCAAGTATTTACCATTAGATCTTGTCTCAATTATTCTAACCATTGATCTTGCTAACAAACTTTGTCCTTATCTTAGAATCTTCTAGAATAGTCTCAATCTTCACTTTTCCTCGATAGGAGCAGTTTCATATGCTTCCTTATGCAATTAAGAACCCTACTGGACTTCCTTTGACCTAAGCCCACTCCCTAAGATATTAGGACATTCCTTTATCTGCTTAGCACCCTTCCATTTCTCATTTAATACTAACTTTCACTCTTTGTGGACAAAGCCCTATCCAAATCCTTATGTCACTATTTTGTTATAGTTTCTCAGATTATTTACTAGTTCATTTCCTATGCAAATATTTCCATGGTTTTACATTGGTTCGCATTGGTAATTATGACATATTGTCTATGGTTTTATTGGAAAAAATAATCTTTAATAAGGATTCCTAACAAGCATAAAAGTGATGCAAGAGTGCCATTATAGGCAAGCATAAAAGCCTAACATGACTGATAAACATAAAAAATTTGTCCAATTTATCTTAATGTCATTCTTTATTTAAGTTTTAGTGCAAAGCATGTTTCAAATATTGCCTTTAGGCAAGGTCTTGCACAAGGATTAGTTGCTTGTGAAATGTTGCCAAAGATTGCTGACAATTGAGTACATCTATCACTTTTTACATAATTTTGATCAATTTTTAAATAAAATTTAAAAGATTATTGAGAATTGGTATATGAATCTATGCTTGTAGTATCTTGGTTGAGAGTTAAGAATTGAGGCATTCATTTTATTAAACTTGTTTACAATGCAATTTTTAGTTCATTTCTTATGTCATACCATCATGTTTATCAATTGTTATGATTCAATTGAATTGAAACTCTTTGTTGGCATGTGTACTAATGGGCATGTATAGAAATTACTTAAGGTTATATTAAAAAATAAATATATTAATGTACATATAAATTAACATATAGGTTATCTTCTAAATTAGAAAGATATCTAAATTCAGTACTAGGTGAAGATGGATCATGACTATTGGGCTTGCTCCAAACATTCGAAAGTTGTTGGTTGTCAAGAACTAGCTCCCAAATTGCAATTTTTTTTCATGAACTTGTTCACCTTTTGGTCGTTCAATCTCATTGCTAGTGAGAAAAAAAAACAAAGTAAAAAAAATTCAGTGTCTAATTAACTACGAGAAAAATATGAGATATAAGGTGTATAAAATTACAAAGAAAAATTATAACAACATGTGCGTAAGACCTACATTAAGTTAGTTAAGAATCATGAAAATCATGAGACTTATGTCCACATAAACATTATCAAGGAAGGCATTGAGATTTTTTCAAGGAACAATTGGTAAAACTATAGAAAACATTCAATATGCACCAGCCAAAATATTTCATAGTGTTATGTTTAAAATAAATAGCTCAAAGTAGATAAAATAACAAATAGGGTAATCTTATAACTAGGAAGAATTTACAATTCAATACTTGGTGAAGGTGGGTCATGGTCATAAGGCTAACCCAACTATAAAGTTCTTTTGTGTCTAGACCTAGGTCTCAACCTCTAATGATACATTTTCTTTTCATTGACTTATTCTTCCTTTGATAGTTTAATTTCAGTTTTGCAATATAAAAGTTAATTGGTAGTTACTAATATACAAACTAAGAAACAAATATACCATACAATTTGGATAATTTCTATACATGTTTTTTTGTATTGTATGGAAGAGTGACATTGAAAAAAGGAATGAAGAAGACTATTGTGATGCTTTACAAAAATTTACCTAATTATTAATTACTAGTATTAGTGTTTACATATGCAAATTTTATGGTCCTTTTTAGAGATTTCCTATGATTCTCTTAGGCATTTTTAGATCTGTTAATTTTTCATTGATAATTACTGATTGTATATATTGTTACATAGACATAATTATTGAATAAAATATTTGAATTTCTCACATTCAAAGGATAGAGATTAGGTAGATTATTAGCTATGAATTGAGCTAGCAACATGTCACTAATTTTCACGCTTTTGAAGTGAGCCCTATTAGGAGATAACCTTGTTTAAGGTTACAAAACATACAATTACACATGATCTTGTTAAAGGATTTAATCATTTATTAGGAGTGGCCTTGTTAGAGGACTTTAGAACATTCCATTAGAATGTCACTGTATTAAAAGATCTACATATAACTATTAGGTCAACCTTGATTAAAGGATTTCAAATACTGTTTACAATGGTTAGAAAGTAACAACATCTTTTGATTTGTTAAGTACAACTCAGTTTACATGTACAAATCTCTATTTTATTCATTAAAATTGATTCACTGTCTGGCCCCCATTGTCATCTCGATATCTAATGCGCTTGGCAACCCTTCAAGCATTCATCCTTCACTTCTTCTCAACTCAATTTAGCCTTTTTCTTAGATTCTCTGGTTAATAACATCAATAAAAACTCCAACTCTCTAGAAAATATCCTCTAGAACTCCTTTAGCATCTTGAAAGTTCTCCCTTGTAACTCATTAAATAGGTAATTCTAATCCCTTAGGTCATTTAACTAATCCTCTCCTAGTATTAAATGATCCAACTCATTGATCCTTATCTTCAACATGCTTTCCATTTTCCAACAAATCAACTTAGTTGGCTAGAAATTATGATTCCTTGTAAACAATTAAAATTTTGTTCCCTGACCAACACTAAGTTATGAGACTTGGTCATCACTGGGTTACTCAGTCATTATTAAATTTCTTGCTCCACACATACACTATCACTCAGTCGATACTGATGCTCAGTCAACACTAACTTTGCTCGACATTTATTGTGGCTCGATTGACAGCAATGTCACTCAACATGTACATCAAAATTCTTCAATCTTCTTCTTTGTTGCTTGGTCAAATCTATGCATTTGATCTATCTTTTTTCACACTTTCAATTCTTGATCATTACTGCCTTCTCCTCTTGCAACATGATTTAAACAATCTATCTATCTTGTCAAAGTCCAACTAATCAAATGTTCATTTGTAGTTTCCTCTTCATAAGTCAACCTATCCTCTATATTCTTTTGTTATGAACAATTCTCAAATTCTCTTCATCAATCAAATAGATATGACTTTTAGAACAAATATCAAACTTTCTCACTAATAGATTTGACATCAATGATAACATAGCAATTGTTCCAATTGTAGTTTCCAAAAATATCATGTTGGTGCTATTGATGAGTTGTTTACTTTTGATGTTTTGAAGTTCAGAGGGTTTCTTACCAAGTACACATATCTATAATGGGAAGGGATATAGAATCAGTAAAAGTAGTATTGTGACATTGGTTCGATCCTTGCTTCACTCCCTTTTCTTCCTTGGTTTCATTACTTTTAAAACTTGACAAGGAATTTGCACATGTGCCTATTTTATGATAATATTTAAATTATTTTAAAAATAAATTTGTTTTTGATAATTTAGTTCTGGGTTCTATAAGGGATTATGCCCATTAGTGGAAAAACTTTATACTCTCAAAGATGATATAGATTGAAAAAATGTAGTTACATGTAGGAATAGAGTTGATATAGATTTATAATTGGACTTACATGTATTGTTATAGTTTATCCTTGGTAAAATGATTGAATTGGAAACTAAGGTTTGTGCATATGGATTGTACATCCAACATAGCATCCAAAACTATTTATTAGACCTATTTACTTAATCAACCAAGGACATAAACTTGAAATGGTGTTCGCAAAATATATGATTTAAACCTCTTTAACTGTCATTTTCTATCCTATGGAATTAAGAATAGGAACACTTAATCTATATGTGAATGTAAGAAACCTTAGCTAAATGATAGAAATGAAATACAAACAAAAATCTACACTATTTTCCTTTGCTATAGGAACAACTATTGGTTCTATTACTAATGACTGTAGGAACAACAAAGATCTTATTTAGTCCTATCACAATAGAAACTAATTCTACCAACTAGGTTCACTCACGAAGTGGGCCCCCAGCTTGGATAACTGAACAACTATAATTATAAAATTCAAATATTAACACATAATAGTAACAACTTGTATTGATATCAACTCATAGAATAGTACAAACTAGAAATGATAGTTCATGTTTGAAAGAAAAATGCTATTGCAATTACAAATTTTTTTGAACTAACTTCGAGGCATTATTCAACAACTTATTTAAAGCAATTGCAATTCGCCCCCCCTAAGATCTAGCTTCAACATCAAGAACTTAGCAATGCAATAAATTATTACATCATGGTATATATCTCAATGGAATGAGTCTTAAACACACGACATAATGGCTTCTAGATTTATGCAATAGTTGAAAGTTAGGCTGACCTAATCTTCAACAACTCATAAATATTAGGTAACCGCATAACTATACTATTAATGCCTTCGTACGCACTCCTTCCTTTGACTTATTCCTATAATAGATTAGTACACATATGATAATTCACAATAAAAATTTACTCCATTAATCCATGATAAACATTTAATACGTATACCAATCCTTGCTCATAATGCATAGCTGTAGGAACCTACCCACTAAAAGTAAGAAAGGAAAAAGGTATGCACATCTATAAAAATCATACATATATAATCCCATTCTTCTATATAAGTTCTAATTATAGCAGTATATCCAGGGAATCATTTAGTGTCATGAAGCTTACAGAAAAGCAAGGCAGTTATAGGTTTATATAGAACATTATAGTAAAAATTATTTCAACTCAAACGTAAAATATATGATAAAAAAACATAAAAACCCATAGAATCATGCCATTCCTTCAGCTCATCATTCCCCCCAACTTAAAAGTTGGCTGGTCCTCTAGACAAAATTTAATTCTTGATCCTGGCCTTTATCCTGAAATCTTCTACAATACTGGATCTAGTTCCTTTGTTCTACCAACTCTAGTAATAACCCTTAGAATCTTTAAGCCTTTCATAGGTTTGTACCTCAAAAATCATGTTGTGTTCATTAACATCCTCATTGATTCCTAAGAGTGGATGTATTAATAGAGGAGGCTAAAACCTAAGTGGAATATAGAAACTACCTCTAGTCTATCCCAACATAACATACCATGGTGCATGCCTACCTTCCATAACAAAATTCTAGGGAGAGTGTGGCTCCTTAACCTACAAGTCACAAGGAAGTCTTATCTATCATTAAATGATTGATCTTTCTATTTCTTATAATTCATTAGCTTGAATTTCATTGAATTTTGAATAAGAAACTTCCATTAGAGGTCTTATCTATTTCTCCCCTTTCTTAGAATTTGAAACTTTCAAAAAGTCATAATAATACGTCTGTGGATCCTTTGCCTTAGGCCTCAAGTATAATGGTTCTTATTATTCTTCTTCTCTATATGGTTTATCATGATTTTCTCTTGTGATTTCATTTTGAATCTAGGACATAAATGCTCTCAATTGGATATCCCCCACATACATCAAAGGATTGCATTCCCTATCATTATGAACAACTAAATTGTGCATATATAATTCACTCAACAAATTCTTAATGGATGTAGGAGATTACTGGAAGGCATGATAAACTTCATGAGGAGTGTTGAGGGAAGAATTAAGACCTTGCATAATCTGAGTCATTTAATAGTTCAACATCTGCTCCCTTAGGAACAAAGTGTAGACTTGAGCCGATGGTCTGCATTGGAGAAGTTTAGGAATCAAATTAGTCAACTGAGTGACTTTTTCCTCTAATATCATAATCTATCTTCTTGATCCAACAATTCTCTGCTTATTATTATTAACTCACTGCATCCCCCTTTTTTTTTTTCCCTCTAACCACATAACTTTCTCTATTAAAAACTACTAGTATAAACTCATTTCTACTACTAATGGTGTAGAGAGGTCAGGTGGGGGCATAGGTCCTTGATTGTTAACATCAACTCACTCAGAATCATTATTACCATTAGTTCCTTCAACATGAGTTTTAGCAGTAGATTTTCCCTTCCATACTATAATGCTTCTTTCAAGGTTTTTAGAAGGTATTTTTTGTGAAGAAGAGCCTTCTTCCATTTATTTTGTAGCCTAAACTAAAGTTTCAAATCCTTTACTATCTATTTCCTTAAGAAATTTATTGATAATATTTATATTTCTTACAGGAAAAATTTCATCTGGATCTTGAGGATCATTAATTATAGGTTTTGTAACTTCATCTCTAGACATAGAACCATCATCATTCTCTGATTCACATACAACTTGAGAACGCTTTCCTTTCTTTTGGACCACAAAATTACCATGCCTTGAATCACTATCACCACTTTCATCCCCTATGTAAACAACATCTTCTTGGTATAGCTAGGATTCTGAAGTGGATTTCCCGAATCTTTCCTTAACTCTTCTGATTGTGCACATTCAGGAATTCCTTCATCATTTTTAAGGGTACTAGTTTGAGAAATGCTATCTATAGGGGTGTCTGTGGGAACAAAATTCCTAGAAATCCCCTCACTCCTGACAGGTGTTTCAATAGGGGTTTTAGACATCTTCTTTCATTTCTTTGAAGATCCTCCTTCAAAATGAAATGTAGGAGTCTACTTCTAAGCTCTCTTTTTGTCAATATAAGGTGAGGGAGGCACAACATTATCATAATCATCCCCTAACTCTTGTGTGTGACCTGGGTTAGGTTCTTGTTGTTCTTGGACTGAGTCATATTTGATCCTATGTGTAGAAGACCTAGTTTTCACACTATCCTTGAATTGAGGTGAAGTGGTGTTTTCTTGAACAAATTTCCCTTTTCCTTTTTTGGATGGTTATTTTTCTACTATCTTCTTCTTTTTCTACCTAGGTGAGGGCTCATCATACACATTATGCTCAATAATTTTTATAGTGTCGATTGTCGTTGCAACCCTTCTTCCTACTCTTTAACCCCTAGGTCCACTAAGTGTTGGAAAGAATTCATCCATCAACAAAAAACATGCCTAGAGACAATATAAATTGGTCTTAATGCCCTGTCTATTATTAATTTAATTAAACAATGATGGGAAATTGATTTAGACTTATCTTCCTGCACATATACAACTCATTTCTTTAGCAAACTGAACAAGAAATGTGGGAGGTTGATAGGTCTATTGTCATGCCTTAAGCAACTGAGGAGTTTAAAATGAAAACCATGCAACCATTGATACCTTTCTTTGCATGTAATGTACTTCATTATATAGAGGGCACACTAATCATATGGTTCTTGTACAAAAAGCCTTGTTGTCCCTTACTTCTTATCCACTTCCAACGGTCTATCCTTATGAAAGGTGAATTGGGTTCTCATTGTTCTTGGGTCCATATCTTCTTAAAAAATTTCCCCTTCCAATGGAAAACCTAAGACTCTCAAGATTATCTCTTGACTATATTTGACTTTGAGCCCTTTTACCATAGCTACTCCATTAATCAATGAATTCATAAACTAGAAAGGAACTTCATCATCCCAAGTAGTGAACTTCTAAAAATATTGGACCCAACCATGAGTTTCTAATGGTTGATGGCATAAAACATTGTCTTGGAGAATGATGTTATGACTTATGGGTTCATGCCATATCAAACCATCCCCCATGGTTATACGAGTAGAATGTCAACATGCAAACTTCCACACACTTCAGAAAACAAATGAAGGATAAATAGACAACTTCAAGATTTGCAGAGTATATGGATTTAGAGACAATGAAGAACAAAATATTGTAAATATTTTGGAAAATAACATGTCATATAATACTGTCATGTCACCATTAAACTTTTATCTTTTCACTCATACTCCCATAAATGCAAGTTATGCATGTACTTTCCAAACATAAGGAAAGTGTCACATTGGCTTGATAAATGTAAATGGAATGATATGGAAAGTCTTCACATAATAGCTCAAAGTACGATATACTTCTTATAATTATGAGATTTATATGTAAAATAAAAATGTACATACACAATCCCCCTCAAACTTAAAATAGAGCATGGGTCCCACCATGCAATGTAAGAAAAGGATCTAATGGCATAGAAATGTAAATTCATAAATTTAAGGAAATAAGTAAGGATGGAAAAATAAAATGCATGGTACAAACCTATGCAGTTTGTTTGAAAAATTGCATTGCATCATACTCGCTTGTAGAAGTTAAAAAGTGAGATGGATGGGTGAGAGATAAAGAGGATGAGATGAAGTTATTATGGAGAAAGTGAATATTTATTATGAACTTTGATCAAAGTCAAAGTAATGATGAACTTTGAGTGGAAGACTCAGGTTCAAGTGTTGCAAGAAGTCCTTTTGAGACTGGGGCTTATTGTAAATTTTGTACCGATGACCATTAAACAAAAGTTTGAATTGAACATGATCAATTGTAGCCAGTTGTACTGCTCCATTATCATATACTACTTCAATTTCATATGGTCCTAACCATCTGGTTTGAAATTTTCCCAGATTCTGTTGATATCTTTAATCATAGAGGAGTGTCCAATCATCCACACTAAATTTCTTCTCTTTAAGAAATTTATCATGACATTTCTTGCATTGCATTTGAATCAATTTGTATTATGCAATGCAAATGCCTGAAACTCATCAAATCCATTCAGTTGTAGTATGTGTTCTTGTTGAGCATAATGGATATCTATATTGAGGTATAAGTCAGTGCGAAGTGTTTTATGTTCAAACTCAATGGGCATCATGGCTATTTTATCATAGACTAGTTCAAAAGGAGTAAATCCTATTGTCGTCCTCCATGTTTTTATATATGCCCACAATACTTCTCAAAGCTTGGTTGCCCAATCTTTCTTGTGTATTTGAATAGTTTTTGTCAAAATGGCTTCCAATTCTCTATTGGTTATCTCAATCCATTCGTTAGCATATGGATGGTAAGGAGAGGAATTACCATGCCAAATGGTGTATTGATTCATGAGTGCAAAAATGAGATTAAAAGTAAACTAGGATTTTTGATCAATCACCAATTCTCTAGGGACTCCAAATCTTGTAAAGATAACTTCATAAAAGAATTCTACAATATTTCTATCCTTGTTTCATAGGTTTCACCTCTGCCCATTTGGTGACATAATTAGTGCAAACCAAAATATAAGACTTAAGTTTTGATGGAGGATCAATTAGTCCAACAAAATCTATTCCCCATTTGTCACATGGTGTAACTAATACTTGTGTTTGCATGTGTATTTCATCTGCCTTTGTTGGTCATCCCATATGTTGACATATATCACACTTCTTTATGTATTTTAATACATCCTTATATTTTACTACATCCTTATGTAAAGTTGGCTAGTAGTATCTACTTGCGAGGATCTTGAATGCTATTCTTTTAGCTGCAAAATCTCCTCCACATGGTTCATCATGACAAGTGCATAGGATATCATGAGTTTCATCTTTCTCAAGGCATCTATACATAACCTGATCAGGTCCAGTGTAAAACATACAACCAACTATACAAGAAAAAATAAAACTTTTTTTCTACTAGGAGTCCTTTATCCTTAGGAGAGAAATGAGTTGGAGTTCTCTCTGTAGTAAGATAATTGGAAATTTCATCATACCATTGGTTATGTGCTATTAGAGAGAACAAGTGTTCATATGGAAGCCTATCATCAATAATTGTAGGATCATCAGGGACCTACGACCTTGAAAGGAAATCTACTACAACATTAGCTTTTCTTGGTTTGTCTATGACCTTGATATCAAATTCATGCATAAGAAATAACCAATGTGCTAGTCTTCTTGAAATAGTTGGCTTATTGATGAGATATTTGATTGCATCATGGTCAATGTGCACAAAGATTTCATATCTAGTGATATAATGCATGAACTTGTTGAGAGCATAAATCATAACTCATAATTCTTTTTCTATGACAGTGTAGTTGAGTTCTGCTCCTTGTAGATTTTTATTAATGTAATAAATAACTTGTTCAAAAATCCCTTCTTTTTGGCCTAAGATAGATCCTATAGCATAATCTGAAGCATCAATATGAATATGGAATGAGATGTTCCAATCAGGACCTCTGAGTACATGTGCTTTAGTCAATACATCCTTAAGGTGTTGAAAGGATTCGTCACATTCTAAATTCCAAAAGAAGTTAGAATCCTTCTTTAACAAATCATATAGTGGAGCTTCTATTTGATTGAAGTCTTTGATGAATCTCCTATAGTAGCCAACATGACCTAGGAAGCTTTTTAAATCCTTTTGCTTTGCTGGTGTGGGCAGAGTGCTAATTACTTCTATCTTCTAGGTATCAACTTGAATGCCATTTGAAGAAATATAGTGACCTAATATGACACTTTCCTCCATCATCATATAACACTTGTCACTATTTAATGAAAGGTTGTGTTCTTGAAATAGTTTTCAACATTCTATCCAAATTAGATTTAGCTTCATCAAAGGTAGAGCCATAATAGTGAAATCAACCAACAGTCAACAAACATATCAAAGAAAATACTTATTACTTCTCATTGAAAATTAGCAGGAGAATTGCACAATCTAAAGGGTAATATTGAATAAGAAAATGTTCCCCAGGGATATGTGAAAGTTGTTTTGTCTTGATCTTCTGGTGCTATTTGTGTCTGGTTATACCCACTGAATCCATCCAAGAAAGAAAAATGCTTTTTTCCAGCCAAGTTGTCAAGAACTTGACCAATAAAAGGTAATGGAAAATGATCCTTTTAGTTGTTTTATTAGATTCTTTGTAATCCACACATACTCTCCATTTACTATCCTTCTTAGGGACAATTACCAAAGGTGAGACCCGCTGAATATCAAAAATAGGATAGATGAATCTATCATTATGAAGTTTTTATAATTCAATTTTTATAATATCATGTAATGCAAGATTTAATCTTCCTTGAGGATGTCTGATAGGCTTACATTATGATGTAATTTAAATTCTATGTGTGCAAATTTTTAGGTCTAACCCTTTCATGTCTGTGTAATCCCATGCAAATGCTTTCTAATTTTCCTACAATAGCTCAACTATAATTTTCAATTTTTCAGGAGTAAGTTTCTTACTAATATTGAGCTCCTTTCCTGGACTAACTTCAAATCTAGTGACTTTATCAACCATAGCTAATTCATTGAATTTAGAAGACTTAATTTCATGAGGTAGCAAGGTATGAAGGTAACTAGTAGCCATAAGAAAGTTGGGTGTGTCCTTAGGAGGAAGAATTATCTATAATGAACAATTCTTGTCAATACACAAAGTGGCATCTTCACCATATTCATTGAATAGGATGGCTGTGAGAACATCATCATCGTTATGAGGAATCATAAAAATATTTCTTTCAATCATCATGAGATAACTAAATGAGTTTATCTCTAGTTCATCATCTCCTAGATTATGCTAGACAACTTGGTCATCTTCCAAGAGTGGTTTAGTAGGAGAGTATAAAGCCAATTTTTAAAGTGGATCCATTGGATATGGTCATTTTTTTTGATTGAAAAGCAATACAAGCATCTACTATAGCTAACCAAGCTCATCCTAGGATAATAGGATAACCTCCTATAGTTTCTTTAGGTGATAAAATGACAAAATCCGCTAGATACTCCCAATAATCTAAAGTAACTGACATATTCTATCATACCATCAAGCTTAACTATGTAACTATCAACAAATTGAAGTATGGTAGGGGTTTTTGAAATATGAATGATATTAAGGTGAAGAAGCACATCCCTACTCATAACATTAATAGATGCACCTAATTCTATCAAAGCATTTTGCACCTCTATTCCATTGATATGGAATGTGACAATTAGACTCCCTGAATCAAAATATTTTGGGACTATTGATTTGTTTAGCATAAGGTTAGATAGTTATCCCATGATATGGACAATTTGGGGATCCTTTCGCTTTCTACCAAGTTGTTTTATACAGGCTTCTTTAATAGCTTTGGTGTATGTTGAGATTTCCTTAAGGGCATCTAGCAATGGTATTTTGACTATTATTTGCTTCAATTGAGTGAGAATATCTCCTAAAACAAGGCTTTCAGGAGGACTTGATGTTTGAGAAAGTCTTTGTGGAAATGGTGGTGACTTGATTGTAAGAGGCTGTGATGGAATAGGAAGGGATTCCTTATTCAAGACTTCCTCAGAAGTAACCTCTGTTATTACTATCCCTTTAGGATTTGGAAGAGTGGTTCTAAAACTAAGGTGTATATCATTGATTGAATAGGTTTTATGCTGAGCATCATTGGAAGAATATACTTGTCTTTGAGCAGTCACATTATTTGGATTTGGTGTGAGCTGAGTAGGTAACTAAGTTTTTTTAGGTGGATGATTAATGGCTACAGGAGGAGGTGGCATTAAAGCTTGCTGCTAAGGTTATTGAAAGGTATTATATTGCTTATTAGGTTGTCACTGAGATGACTGTTGCTAGTTATATTGTGGGGCTTTCCACTAATTGGACTACTACTACCAATTTTGATTAGCCTATTGCCAATGTTGATGTTGTGGAGGAGATTTCTAGTTTGATTGTTTCCATTGGTCAAGTGGAGGATTTTTCAAGGATTGGTTATTCCACATAGGTTGAGACTAAGGAGGCCAAGAAGGATTCCAATGGTTTGGGTGTGAAATATTAAGATTCTGCCATTGATTATTAAAATTCCCAAATTTTTGGAGAGGGTCTTGAGGCATACCTTGTCTTTGATCCCACGGTCTCCTTTGAGCGATGTATAGTATCTCTCCATTGTCATAAATTTCTTTGAACTCCACTTGCATCTACTATGATTGAGTCTCCAAATTAGCAACCTTTTGACACTTGTAATTCCTTTTCTTCTCCTGATAGTGAGAACAAAACTCAACTAACATAGCATCAACTTCTTCATGTTTCCTTCTAGTTTGCATTGTATCCAATTGTGTTGCAACATTATTGATAATGTCTTGCTTGAAATTAGATAAAAAATTTGAAAGATCCATTTTTGATACACTAGTTCCACCAGTCTTTAAGGAATTAGAATGAGTTCCTCTTCCTTTTTTCACATTGGCCCTTTAATAATTCTTGTAATATCTCTTGATATCCTCCCATGTACTTTATGTAATTTATCTTCTAGCCATGAGGTCTAGGGGTTGTACACAAGTCTCCTCTACACCCCTTAATAAAAGGTGCTTCTAAGATGACTCATTCAGTTGATGTTTAAAATTCCTTTGTAAATTATAAAGGAATCTTGAAACATAATCTTCAAGAATGTATCTTCCTTCTGTTGCATATTGAAGATATCATTTCCTCCCATACTCCCTCTACAATAATCTTTATATTTGGAAATAAATAAGTTCTTCATTCCATCCCATTCCACTACAACATTAGCACCTAAACCCATGAACCATCTTAGGGCTACTTCTTTCAGAGAAGAGGGAAATATTTTAGATGAGTGCCAATTTTGTAGTCATACTCTCTAGAGATAATATACAATTCAAAGAGAAAGGTTTCTGTATCTTTAGTAATTAGGCCACAGGACTTGGGAAGTGTGGAAGCGAGGATTTTTTAATATTATTTTTATCTTGGAGGTCACATATGGGAAATGCAATTTTAGGTTGAGCCATTCCTGGTGGTGGTGGTGGTGTTGGATTTCCTTGCTGATAAATGACAATGGCTAAATGATTATCTTGATATATAGGGGCAGACAAAATATTATTCAAACCTAATGATTCATCAGAGGATGATGAAGGGAGGTTTACATAATAGGCTGCAAAAGGATTTCCAATGGTGGCTCTTCTACAACAATTGGATTTTCTTCAAGGAGTTGATCTTCTTTAGGTTGTTGGTCTTCTTTCTCAAGATATACAATTTATTCTATTTGAAATGGGTCATTTTGAGGAAGAAATCTCCCAAGATGGTCTCTTCACCTATGCATACAAATAAAGTAATACTAAGTTGAACTTGGAATAAAATCTAAACAATTGATTTTGCGTACAAACTCCTAAAAATGACCCTAAAAAAAGGTTCAAATTGATACCATCCCAAAAATGATGCCAAAAATACTTGGTAAAATGATTGAATTGGAAACTAAGGTTTGTGCTTATGGATTTTACATCCAACATAACATCCAAAACTATCCATTGGATCCATTTATTTAATCGACTAGGGACATAAATTTGAAATGATGTTTGTAAAGTATATGCTTTAAACCTTTTTAACTGCCATTTTCTATACTACGAAATTAAGAAAAATAACACTTATTCTATATGTAAACATAAGAAACCTTAGCTAAATGATAAAAATTAAATACAAACAAAACTCTACACTATTTTCCTTTGCTGGAGGAACAACTATTGGTTTTGTTACCAATGGCTACATGAACAACATAGATCTTACTTAATCGTATCACAGGAGAAACTAATTCTACCAACTAGGTGCACTAACCAAGTGGACCCCCTTGGATAAATGAATAGATACAATTATAAATTCAAATATTAACACATAGAAATACCAACTTGTATTCATATCAACTCATGGAACAATACAAACTGGAAATGGTAGTTTATATATGAAAGAAAAATGCTACTACGATTACAAAATTTGTTGAACTAACTGCAGAGCCTTATTCAATAGTTTATTTAAAGAAACTACTAAAAAAACTAACTTCCTAAGATCTAACTTCAACATCGAGAACTTAGCAATGCAATAAATTATTACATCATGGTACACATCTCAACATAATGAGTCTCAAACACATGACATAATGGATTCTGGATTTGCACGACATGTAGTTGGAAGTTAGGATGACTTGATCTTCAACAACTCATAAATATTAGGTAACCACATAACTATGCCATTAATGCCTTCATATGCACTCCTTTCTTTGACTCATTCGGGAAACAAATTAGTACACATGCAATAATTTGCAACACAATTTTACTCCATTAATCGTTGATAGACATTTAATATGTATATCAATCCTTGTTCACAATGCATATCTATAGGAATCTACCCACTAAAATTAAGAAAGGAAAAAGGCATGCACATCTGTAGATCATACATATATAATCTCATTCTTCTATATAAGTTCTAACCAGAGTAGTATATCTAGAAAATTATATAGTTTCATGAAACTTATAGAAAAGCAAGGCAGTTATAGGTTTATACATAACATTATAGTAAAAATTCTTTCTACTTAAACATGAAATATCTCATAAAAAACCCTCCCTAGAAAACCATAGACTCATGCCATTGCTTTAGCCCATTAGTTGATATAAAATAAAATAATTTAGGAACATAAATATTGGCCTTGTGAAAACATATGCTTACATTAGTGAGAAGTGTAAGAATATTGTTATTTTACATACTAAAAGGTGTAAGAATTATTGCAACACTATGATACTTCTCAATAAACATTATTGTATGGTTTATAAAGCTTCCTATGGATATGTTGGTTACACTATGATTAGAAAATGCTTGAGGGGTAGCAAGGTTAGAAATCTCAAGGTTGTCATTTTTATTTATGTCCCTTTGATATCCTACATAGAGAGCCAAATCTTGGTAGAAAAATGCTAAATCTTTAGATCATTTGAATTGAAAGACTTGAGAATTATAAGAAGTGTTTCCATAAAAATATTGAATTCCAAAACTACTACTTCCTCCTCAAAAAAATTCTCAATGAAAATCACCTTTTAAAGAAGAAACATTCACAAAATAAAGATTTCAAAGAAGAATAAAATTGAACACATGGTTGCATAAAAGAAGAATAGACAACTACAAAAATCTATGAGTAAATTATGTTTGAGAGCACACAATTTTACATACTCTTCCCACAATGACCAAGAGCTAGCTTGTCAAAGGTAACCGAGGACTAGTCCTATTATTATATTGTTGTGTGCTCTATGTCACATTATTGGCTTTGATACCCACACTGATCATGCTCAAATTGGGGTTAGAGGATTTGTTGATCTCACAAGGTCCATTGTCTATGGCTTGAAAATTGTAAGGGATTCTTAGTGAGATGATGGTGGTGGAATGAAGATCTTGACTAGTGGTTGCATTCACCAAAATATTCAAAAAAAAAAGGGTGTCTAATTTCATTAACTAAAAGCTAATAATTCACAAATATTACCTATGCTTCCTACCATGGCAACTCATGTCTATACTATTTTATAAAATATATCATGATTTTTATAAAGATAATGCCCATGTTTGCTAGAATTCCAACGAATGTATGCCCTAAAAAAATTGATGAACTTTGGAATATTTTAAAAAAAATGCAAATTCACACAAAATAACTTCTTTGTTAGAAATTGAGGCCAAATGTATTAGTGTGTACTCAACTAGATGGATGGTAGAGGATTTAAGTTTGCAAAATGATTCTCAGACTATACCTGAACTACAAATAAACTTCCCAGAAGGTTGAATTTGCAAACTGTGAAAATTTAAAGGTAATAATGTATACTCACTTGGAGGGCTAGTAGAGATTTAAGTTTAGATTTGAAAAAGGACTCTTAGGCTATAATTGAACCATAAAAAAACTTGTATTTAAAACCAAGAAGGTTGAATTTGCAAACTACAAAAATTTGGTAACCAAAAGCTAAATATTTACAGATCTTACCTATGGTTCATACCATGGCTACTTGTGTCTGTATTATGTTATAAAATATATCATGATACATGTTTTAGATAATTCTCATGTTTTTTAGAATTCCAATGAATGTATGTTGTCAAAATTTTGATGAACTCTGGAATTATTTGTAGTGCCTGCCCCTAGTTCGCATTTCTGTTATCATTGTCAAATTATTTTAGGTTGATTTTATGCATTGATTAGTTTAGAGATATTGGATTTACAATATTATGATATTATTTCATGTCTTGAATTACAAATGCATCGGTTATTATTGCTTAGTTGATTTCATTCATGTGTTGTTAATGGTATTTTGATGATCCTAGTTAGTAAATGTGGTTTCTTTCATAAAAATGTTAACATGATGTCTTTAATGATGATTATGTTGTATTGATAGAGATGCATTATTATATGTATGCATTTGATATTAGACTTATGATTTTTACGATACTTACCCCATACTTGCATGTGTATGGTGCGCGTGTTTATTTTATCTTTCTGTCTGACGTGTTTGATGTGGTTAAGGGAGGGAGTCGTAGTCACCTACTAGTCGGGATCTACACGATGAACCACTCCCCGCCATTGTCTGTTTAGTTTAGATATATTATATACATGTACATGCTCGTCTTTTATGCAGGATGCAGGTACCGGGCATCGACTTCCCTGAATTGCCAAGATGAGCATGCCCTATTACAAATACTCAAATGGTGAGAATGGGAAGATAATGATCAGGTCCAATCCTAGCCATAAGCCTATAATACTTGTCCTGCAAGGAGGACTCGTAACAGACTGTCTACCCTTTTTAAACCCGTGAGTATTTTATGTGTATGTTGTTTTGTGAGTCTTTGATGTGTTTTCTATTAATTAAGTCTAATTAATAGATTAAATTAATAATTTAATTTAATGGAGAATTATTATGATATTATGAATATTTAATTATATTTAATTAATTGAGAAATTAATTAAATATAAAGAATTGAATTGGAAGATAAAAGTTTTAAGATTAAATTTAGAACATGATAATATTTATTTAATTTAATAATAATATATTTAGAGTTCATTTTTAAATAAATGCTAAATATTATTGTTATTTAAGTTAATAAATATTTATAAAATTAAAACGTTCAAAAATATATTAAAAAGGAAAAAGATATTAATTTATGGAAAAGATTTAAGCTCGCATGAATGAGTTTTAAATATAAGAGATTAATTTAAAAGATAAAATATGTGAACTTGATTAAGATATTTTATTATAGTGCGCATGAGATTAAAGTTATAAATTTATTAAAGTAAAGTAAAGTGGAAAGTTAAATAAAGTAATTTAACAATTCACTTGAAGTGCATGAAGGAATAATAAAAGAATATTTTAATTTAAAAAGAAAATTAATTGTGCATGAATGAATTAATTAAATAAAGTAATTATTATTTTAGAGTTGTGGAGATAGAAACCCTAAAGGGTAATTAGATTCTATATTAGAGGGTTTTCGAGTCATTATTGGGGACACAGATTGGAGGACGCACACAGGTTTGAGGGAACACACTTTTGGAAAGGGGAACAAAGAAATCTTTGGAAGCTTGGAAGGGTTCGGATTAGCAAGGGTTTCACCAGATTGTTAGCATCAGATCAAGGTAGGGTTTGTGAACCATTCTAGAAACACTTTTGGATCTTTGTCTTCTTTGTGCTTGTTGGAAATTGCTTTCTCAAATTTTATTGAATGAATCTTGCTACCCTTCTTCTGAATCTTTTGCGATTTGATTTCTTCTGAGAATCGGGATTGAAACAAAAAAAAAAAAAAAACTATTTAGATAACCTCGCTCTACAATTGAAAGGAATTAGTGTTAAATCGAGATCTATTCTTTGGATCAAAAGAAGAAATTAAGAAATTAAAATTTGGAAGGGTTGGTTTTTTGGAAATGAAAATCTTAAACTGAAAATTCGATGGGTTCAACTTATTTTCCTATTAGACTAAAATTTCAATCTTTATATATATATGAGATCATAGAAGGGGAATTTTCTAAAAAAATGATTTATTTTTATAAAATTAAATATAAATAATTTTTTTAAGGAATTTATTGGAGATGGGAATCTAAGTTTAATTGTTTCAATAAGGAGTGGATTATTTTTTTTTTTAAAAAAAAAAAAAAGAAGAAATTTTTAAAAATAAAATTAATGAAAAAAGAGGGGGAGGGAATTACCCCGTACCCCCCTCCTGTCGCGGCTCTGTGACCAGTACACTGCATCGCAGGTATTGCGACGGCAGGGTACTCTGTACCCGACTGCTGCAGGCCCTGCGACAGCAGGTACTGCGGCGCAGAGGCCGCGACCTTTATTATAGTCGGCGGGCTTTAAACGTTAACAATTTATTTTTAAATTTTTTTTTTTTTAGATTAAAGTTAATTCATTTAAAAGTTTAATAATTATTTATAATTTTTTTAAAAATAATTTATTAATAGAATTTATTAATCAATCAAGTTTTTTTTTATAATTAATTAAATGATATTGTATTAATAAAGTTTTATATTTATATATAAAATTAAATGAATATGATTTAATTAAGATTTATTAACAAAGGAAGTTGTTAATGAGATTGTAAATTTAATCATTGTTGTTAAAATAAAAATAAAAATAAAATAAAATAAATAATATCGATTTTAATAAAATTGTAATTATTTTATTTAAAATTATTAATGGTTATTTTTATTACTACCCTTAGATTTTTCTTTTACGAGATTGACTTTAATTATTAGGGTAACTTCATACATTTGAATTGAATTAATAAATGGGTTATTGGATGGTATAAACTAAGAATTCATTCACTTGAAACATACATTGAACACAAAACTAAAACTTTACTTTTAACCCTATTGTGTCTTTTCAATCCAAACACAAACTATGAATTGGACTGTTTTACTTGTACTTCCTATGCTTTGGATTTTGGTGTTGTTGAGATGTCGACCAGTCTAGGGAGTACACCAGAGGTTGTGAAAATTCTTTTATACCAATTATGTGGCTAAATGTATGATGATTCTTGTGATTCAAATTGGAGTTTATACTTATGAGATTTTTTTTTGTGAGCATTTATGTGTATTTGGATTTAGTTTGATCCATCTTATTATCAGGTTGCCTGTTAAGGAACTGAGTTTGATCTTTATGGGTGTTGTGGTATGGGACACAACTATGTTTTTATGTGCTTAGGAGAGGTTGTCTAGGTACGTGACTTGGGAGTGGCTTGCATAGGGGTCCGAGACCCAAAGTGGTTAGTACCAGGGTAACCTAATGCAAGTTATGTAATAAGTGATAATCTAGTAACTAAAATTTATGGGGGGAAAAATACACTAAAAAGATAAGTTAGAGATATTTGATCTACCCATGCCTTTAGTGCTTGTATAGACTAAGGATGGGAATGAGATGAGTGCCTCGTCTTCTTGAGAGGGCTTTCTAGTTTCCATATGTGTGATGTTGAGGGTCCGGGGTTCATAGTAACCAGTCCAGGGTAACTCAATGCTTGAGGGTCCGGGGTCTCTTAAGAGATCAGTCCAGGGTAACTCAAGCAGCCATGTGATGACACTCCCTAGTATGTAGCCTGAGTCTCCTCTGTAGATCTCTGTAGATTTTGTGTATCTCTGGTGGTGTACTTATTGTTGGTGGTGTATCTATTGTCGGATGTGTTTATTATGGTTATTTACTTTCATTGATGATGATTGGTGATTCATGGATGTTGTGCTTTTGACATGTGGCTTTTGACTTGAGATGATTATCTTTTGTTGACTTTATCTTGTGATTTTGGTATTTGGTTTATACTTGGTTTATGATTGATGTTTGATTATGAGGTGTCAGTATTGGATTGAGTGTTCTTTCTCTTTGGATTATTTTATCTTCTTGAGTAGCATGTGTTACCTTTGAGGTAGTTTTGGCTATTAGGGGTACCTTGCCTAGGAATGTTTTATGTTTGATTAGTCGTTTGTGGATCGTTCATTATCTTCCCTGCACGGTGGGAGTGGAAGCCTGACTAGGAAACCACGCGGTCGGGAGGTAGTGTCTTCTTACCATTTGGGTTCCCCTTCACATTGCCAGCTGTTGGAGGTTCGTTGCAGAAGATGTACCTTTATCATTCTTATTTCTTATCTTAGAGACTTCTTTTCAGATGATGTATATACGTTATCATGTATCATGAGGTATTGTATCTTTTCTCACATACCTTGCGACATGTGAAGTGGATGTTATTAATTGGATGTACTTTCATTGTATTGTTTATACTTATACATTTACTTATGCAATTATGTATCTGTTATTTCTTTATGATCTTGAGACATTGTACTTGGAACTTAAACTAATTAATTAATAATTATTAAATGCGACTCAACGTAAAGGAATCCTTGAGGAATTGAAACTGTATATGTTATTGCAAATGTGTATTTGATGTGTATGTTCATATTGCTTTCGCTTTAATGTTATCTGGATGTTGTTTAAACTTTAAAAACAAAAAATAGTTCAGTAAACATTGTAACATGTTAGGTTTAATTCTCTTGGGTTCCTGAGCGGGGCGTTACATTATTATTATTTAAATACAAATTCACACAAAATACCTTCTTCGTCATAAATTGAGGCCAAATGTATTAGTGTGTACTCACCTAGAGGGATAGTAGAGGATTTAAGTTTATATTTTCAAAAGGAATCTTAGACTATACCTGAACTAGAAACAAACTTGTATATAAAACCCAAAGGTTGAATTTTTGTGTATAGGTCAATCTCAATCTATACATAAGAGGATGAAAAATTTAAACCTTTGATATATGAAAAAATGGCAACTCTAGATCTATACAATCTAAATCCAAAAATCCACAATTTACACCTACACTCAAGAAAAAAGGGAAATTATTATGGGGATGGGATTGCCTTAGTTAAGATCAATTAACCTTGAATTGAAATGACAAAAATGCTATCTTTTAGAAAATATTAAATCTAACAATGGAATGCTACCATGTAGATGCAATTCTACTTAATATGTGATCAAGTATGTTGATGCAATAACCTGTAATCAATGCAAAAAGAAAAAGAAAATCATATAAGAAAAAACCTCATCTAGTAGATTCTTGAAGTTCACCTTAATGAAGGATTGGAGAAGAGGAAAAGGAAAGCCATAATAGATGAATGCAAATCCCTTCCTTTTATGGCCAAATTCTTTGTTTTTGATGAAGAAAAAAGATAGAATCTCTGAAAAGAAATGATGGATGTCTCCAATGAATATTTTCTTGCTTACTTGAACTCATTGAATGCACAATATGCTTGATTTATTGATAGATTTGAAATGATTTTTGGAGAGTGCATGTCTTTCTTGAAATTTTTGGATATTAAAATAAAGGGAGAAAACCTCATTCTATAATGATTTTGGACTTCAAAATTCAGATGTCGACTGCACTCGGCAAGAAAATAAATAAATCTAAAACGAGCCTCAAAATTCCACAAAATCAAATCCTTGGGTATATTATTGACATCAACCTATGCCTAGGTTTAAATCACACTAGTGGGACCTATATCCAAGAGGTACCAATTAAGAATTTTTTTTAGAGATCTTGAGTATATAAGTGGTTCAGAGACAATCGTAATGATAAGTGAGAAAATGAGATTTTATTTTGAAATAAGACTCATTAGGGATGTGAATTTGTGAATAGGTGGGAAAATAGGGGATGATTGCTAGAAGTTAGATTCAACCTAGGTTTTTGAGCAATATTGAAGGAGAAGGTAGGACCTTGATTTAAATTATTTGTGTAATTAGGTGCAATGCGAGGTACTGGTACAAGGAACACACTTAGGAGAGCCAAAATGGTCTTAAAAAGGACACAAAAGTAAGTAATTACTTCTTAAGATGGTACATTTAGCCTCCACTTTAGTGGGAGTATGAGAGAAGCTCATAATTACAATAAATAGAGAGATAAAATAAAGAGAGAGAAAGATGATCACAACAAATTGCAAATAGATAAGACATTATTAAATCAAAGGACAAAAGACCCAAAACTAAGAATATTAACTCCACATCCATTAATAAGTGCATAAAAAAAAATAAAAAAAGGAAAAAAGGAAAAGACAAGACAAAATACATAAAAAATAACAAAGGGGTTAGAACTAAAACAAAACTCCAAATCAAATAGTGAAAGAGACCTTAATCCAAAATGTCTCACACACTAAAAATGTGTTTGGAAAGATATTGAAAAATCATAAATGATCACATAAGAAGAAATTTATTACCAATGACAATACAAACTCCATGATCTCACCTACTGGAATGACATAAAGAGTGGGGGCTGGGCGCGGGGGGGGGGGGGGGGGGTGGGGGTCATTTTCACACCTGTTAAGATTGTGTGTCTTAATTTGAACCACAAAAATGATAGAATTGAAATTTTTAGTAGATTTTTGTGTCATGCTAGTCAATCCTATCAAAAATATCATTTCTACTAGTGAATTTGCATGTGTTTGTGTCTGTACCTTATGAATGGATTAGGGCCTCTTGTATCCATGATGACTATTTGTGTTTGTACAACCCACGGGTGAATCAAAGTCTTTTGTATCCATGAAGATTGTGTATATGTGCACCTAATGAATAGATAAAATTCACTCATATCATGGAGATTTTTTGTAAATGTGAATCACATGGATGGATACATTTACTTATACCCATGACATTTGGTTAGTTTATGTGCACACTAGGGATGAATATGGATCATTTATACCCATAGGGATTGGTTCAATGTAAAATTGCATAAGAGAATGTGCAAGATAAGTTATAAGGGAGGAAATATGTATTCCCCCTACTTATAATAGTTGCAAAGTAGATATTTTAAGGAAAATAATAAAAGATGCCTACACCCATCCACAAGGAGATATCTTTATAACAACAATGTATGCAAAAAACTTAGCTAAGAGCATTGACTCTTATAAGCTAAGAAAATAGATAATAGTGAAAGGATATTCCACTTATGAGAAGAGACTATTCAAAGGAAGAGATCTTTTTTACAAGACATCTACTTTCAAGAGGAGTTATTAAGTGAGGATAATATCTTCAATGTAAAGGGACAAATTGAACAAGAATGCACACATTTAGATTCTTTTGTCTAGCTACAATAAGGATTTTGATGAAGGATAAAAACCTTTGAATTGTATAGTAAAGGAAAGTAGTTTATAATGAACATGACTTTACAAATAAGAAAGAGGTGATGACCAAGGATACAAACCTCTTGTATAAGATAAAATACCGGTCAAAGCAATAACTTCTAAAAGGAAAATAATGTCACAGGATTAAAAAATGCCACTTTACTAATGAAATTAGATTCTTAGACAAAAGGGAGAAGAATATACATGAAACTTCTCCCCCAGGTGTGAAGGAAATATTACAAACAAAATAAGTTAGAAACCAAAGAAAATTCTTATTGTACGAAAGACATAATATGCTAGAAAAGCCATAACATCATAAAGTAAACAAATATTTGAGGAAATAAAGGAAATAATTATCACACTATGATTTATTATAAAAAGATTAACATACCGTGTGATACATAAAGAAGAATTTTAGGCCAAGATGTTAGGTTGAAGCGTGAAAAAAGTACCCCATGCAAAAAAGGAATGTATCATATAAATAATGTAAAATCATAAGTAAATGAAAGAAGAGAGGAAAGATTTTACATTACAAAATTCTAGTGATAATCCAATTATGTACATCCAAGTAAGAAAGAATAATAATATCAGTAAGAAATACTTGGTTACAATAAGTCCATATAATGGAGGACATCACACAAATAATGGATCCCAAGAAGGAGAAAAACTATGAAAATCCAATATAAAGCTAAGTGATAAATATTTTCTTACAAAGATACATGTGGCACAAAAGGATAAGGTTACATTGTGGATTGCATAAAATAACAAATACATGCAAGAAAGAACATCCTTCTATAGAAGATACAAGTTTACAAGGAATATTGAATGCTAATCAAAAGAAAAAAATAGAAATGAGTGTCATACTTTAAGCTCTAAATGTGTATGTGTAATATTCCCATCCTAACAAGAAAATGTATGCTAAGAAGGATATAATTGTATAAATGAACATGCCAACAAAGGGATAAAATATATCCCTAAAAATGAAGAAGTGATGAACCTTTCCCCTCACTTTAAAGAGAAAGGGATGATGTCCTATTGTATAACCCTCAAATTAATTGTGTTCAATTATGGAGAGCAACCCAATAGGGGTCATAAATGCTATTTTTTAGTATGAATAAATTATAAAATATTCGATGTAGAATGAAGTAAACCTTGGTAAAATTTATCATGAACAAATAACATAAATTCATCACAATCACAAAGTAAGTGTGTTATTATAATGAAAGGGACAAGAAAATGTGTTGATAGAATCTTTTACATAATATTTAGATCTTATTTTAGCCTTAGACATAAGATGGATGTATATTTACTTTTTTAAAACTTTACAAGTATCTTAAAGGGATAGATAAGTAGATGGGGTTGAAAAATAGTATGAAGGAGATGTTTTCATTGAGAAAATTATGTGGGAAGAGTGTTATAGGGAATGAAATATAAACCAAATTTATGATTTTTTTGAGGAGGATTGAGAACTTCAATGCCTTTTTCATTAATCCCAAGTCCAAAAATTTGTGGCCTTATTGAGTGGTGATATCATATCCTGTAGTATAAGTAGCTTTAAGTGTAGATGGAGAAGGTGATTCATTTTGATGTGAATTAATATGTGTACTATAAGGAGGAATAGTAAGAGGAATGTATCCCTTAACATCTTCATCATTATTAGTTGGAGGAGGAGAAATAGAAACTCTTGGAGAAGTATTATCTAGAAAACCTCTAATAGATGGATCATAGGAAATATTTTGATAAGAGTATAATGAATGAGACTATTCTTCAACACTATTTGTTAAAGGGGTTTGGGATTAGGAGGATCAATAGAAAATCATTTTATGCATTTATTTAAAATATGATTGATAAAAATACGTAAAATATTTATTACTTGTTTGAAGTGTGCCTTAAATGGAAGAGGTACATTTGTGATTCTCATAATTCCATAGAGAGGAACCCCATGATAAAAGAAAAATATAGGATAATGAAAGAATCTATTATTAGGCTCATAGGTTTGATGACAAGAGGTAATAAGAATGCTGGAATAACTGAATAATTATGTTGATTAGAAGAATTATTTGATGAAGGATATTGTTGATGATGATATGTTATAGATTGGAATATGGTTTGATGAAATGATAATTAGTTATATTATTGTCATTTATGTCAAGCTATTTGACTAAGTATTTTGACATGTTACCTTATATTCATAGAGAAAAGAGTAAGATAAAGAATGATTCAAGTGCTTCTATTGTACAAGAATGTCAATTAATGTGAATAGATGCTAATTATATGATAGCACCTATTTATGTAAATATTTGAGAAAGTTATAAATATAGGAATCAAATTGGGTAACTGTTGAGACAATCAATAATTAATAATTCAATGAAGGATTTTTCAAATCTGTAAAGGAATTAGTTGAATTTAGAGTTGGATATGATTAATGATGATGTTAAGATGATATGATTAAGGCATCACATTATAATGAGTATAGGTAAAGGTGATTTGATCAGTTGGAAATGATGTAGATATGAAAAGTTAAATAGGTGAATAGGAAAAATGGATAGGAAAAATAAAGGATTATTGATAAACTATGTATTATTAGTAAATTGGAAAGAGAAATATTATCGCTACAAAGGACTAATAGGTAAATAGGAAAACAAAAGAGTCTTATTGGTGAATGAAGAAAAGTTAGCAAAGATTCATGGTGCGATCATAAAGTTTGAGTTAGTATAGGGAATGGTTATTTGAATTGGACACCTAGAAGGTTGATGCGTGATATAAGGAATGATATGATGACATAAATATCAAGCTAATACATTTAAGGAAGATTCTTCTAGAAGTTTCTATAATGTCAAAATATTTTATGGAATTGGAAGAATTTTTAAGGTAAAGATTGAGTGTAAGGCTAAAATGATCAAAGGAAAAGAAAGAGTGAATGGTTAGATATAAAATGGTTAATTTGGATAATTGGATTTGGATTTAGGATTTGTTATTGAAGTGATTCTACTCAAGGAAGAAAAAATGAAGAAGCATGTTACTACGTAAAAGAAGGTTGGAGAAGGTTACATTCACATAGGAAGATATTGAGTTGAGTGTGATCAATACATAGGATCTAGTATGGTATTTTGATGTGTTACATAGATTTATTGGATCTAATTTAATAGAGGTAGTTTGAATTATAGATCATTTATTATTTGAAACTCTTTAAGCACTGTAGCAAAAAAATACCTTAATCGGGTAATCTTAACACATCTTTGTAAAATCCTCTAACTAGGTGACATTATCAAAATAAAAGGTTACTCCTAACAGAGTGTAAGACTTTAACAGTGTTGGAATATTCAAATGGGAAGAGTACTTCTGAGAGGCGGGGTGAATCAAAAGTACCACACCTTTTTAACCTCTTTTTTGTCCTTTAAACATATAACTAAAAAAACAAATTGCATGCATGTAAACATATAAAAAAACATAAAATCAATCACATGCAATAACACATAACACTAGAATTGATAACGCAGAAACCCTCCATGAATAAGAAGGTAAAATTGGGGTGGGGATGATACCCACAAAAATTACTGCAACAATCAATGTTCAACCACTTCTAATGGTTTGCCCTGTGAAAGGCCTACCTTGTTAAAGGCTTCACATTGTGTCAATAGTGACTTGGTTAGAGGATTTACAAACACTTACATGAAGTGCCACCCTATTAAAGGATTTACAATAGGTTGTTAAACCCACCTAATTTAATAGGACTTTCATGACCTTCTCCAAAGGTTCTCCTACCTAGCTATTAAGCTAACCTATCAACATAGGATTTCAACCTCTAATACAATTGTGAGAGAGTATTAGAAAATTTGACCTGATTGAATGCAATCTCAAATTTTTGGATTTAGGTACTAGATTTTCTCTTCTCATTTTGATCTCTACTTGATCTGATATTTGAATGTATCCCTTGCTCTATTCTGATTAACTAGATGTATATTTGCAGTCCATTTCACTAAGTCCTTGACACCTTTGTTGATTGCTCTGTTTTGCAATTTGATAACTCCATCAATAACCTTCTCAACTCTTGTCTTAGCAATCTCAAAAAATTCTTCAACTAATTCAATATGGTGTCATGGTCTCCTTATAAAGATATCGTGGACTTAGGGTTTGCTATGCATTCATGAACTTGTTTTCACCTATTGGTTGCATGGTGTCTCTAATTTTCTGATTGGCTACATGTTGATTTCATAGGTAATTGCAAGGATTCAATCTTATCTTCTTATTCTTTTATGAGTCATGCAAAAATTGTTTTACATCTTAGTTTGTGATGACACAAACTCTTATGTTAATCCTGAGTTACTCGGTACATATTGTATTCCTGATGGTTGACACATACTATTTTTGGATTGCTCAGCATCTACTACATTTCTGGATTGCTCGACACCTGTTATATCCTAGTTTTCTCAGCACATGAATGTTCTTGGATCACTCGGCATACATTGTGTACTCCACATATATATTGAAAATGGTTAAGTATGTTGACACTCAATTGTCAAGACTATTCTTTTGACCAAAAATCTCCCCCTTTTACATGAGTGTCAAAAATACTTAACTAAGCATTTATGAACTTAACCTTATTGAGTACATTCTTTATTTACTTGGCATTCATGCAAAATTTCAAAAATATTGTGAGTAACAATATACCTTATGAATCCCCTTGAGTTGATTATGCCTTGTCCAATCTTAAAATTGAAATTATGTACTTAATTGCCTAATCCTCTCTGTCCTTTGTCCTATTTCTACATTCTGAGCCTGTATGCAGTATCTGATCTATGTGAAGTTCAAAATTTTGCATCTGCCCCTTTCTGCTTGTTACTTGACTCCCCCTTTTTGGTATTCTCCCATATTTCTATATACATATCTCCTTATTTCTTCCCCTATACATATTTCTCCACCTTTTTGACACCGATGTCAAACGGTTCTATAGAGTAATACCATGTTTAGCCAAAAATGTGCTATTTACCTCCAAGAGCATCTTCAGAGCTGCATCCCAATTTGATAGTGCAATGTCCAATGACTTATGTTGGATGGAAATCTCTACTGCTAGATGTACAAGTCCATTTGAGGTAGAAAGATTTGAATCTTCCTTGAGGATTGTTTCTGCATACATTTTCTCCTTATGAAGTACCTCCAAGTGAGGGGTTATAGAGGACTGGATTTGTGTCAACTTAGCTTTTGTATTAGCCTCCTCTACTATTAATACAACTAATTCTCTTTGAGTGTGAAGCATTTGAGAAAAATGCTTCTCACTTTGAGCTAGATTGGTGGGGAGTTGCATACTATAAATCTTTAGATTTCTTTCCAAGCTCATTATTCTCTGGCTAGTCTCTTGTGTGAAATTGGAGAAATCACACAACTTGTACAGGGAGAATATATTTCCAAGTACAATCTTTACTTTTCCAATTTCTTAGCCAACTCAACTTGAGATAGTGCTATATCACCAGATATCTTCTCATTAACTTTACCTTGGAACTTCCTTTCTGACTATTCCATTAATTTGGCATTTGTATCATGATCTTCATTTGTCACTTGGTCAATTATGTCAGATAGTTTCTCTACTATTGGGCTTGACTCATCAGGTGTTTGCAAGCTGAAGGCATCCATAAATATGTCCTTTATCTCATTCAGTGCTTGATATTATTTTTTCAATACCTCTTGTCTCCTTCTTCTATCCAATGCACTCTACATCTCATTAATCTTTTCCTTAGTGAGGGTGCTGGATTCATAGTAGGGTATTTTAATTTCTTCATCTAGCTCAGGAATTCCATAATGAAGTGTCCTGGCTACCCTTGTTGAGCTCGAGCCTGGTGTTCTAACTTGCAATGCTAGCATGTCAGTGCTCAGATTCTGAAGATTTTGAGTGGGAGTACCTATTTTGGGTAGTTGAACCAAAGTTTGTATTACAAATTCCTCCTCATCTCTTGTCTCTTCCTTCTCTTTTGTTTGTCTCACTTTTTTACTATCAATGGCTAGGGGTGTACCTGCTGACTGTACTAATTTTTCTTTGTCTTCCCTTGCTGCTGCACTCGGCACTTGAAGTGCATTTGTGACTGCTTTTGGTGGAGATGGTGGAGGAAGGAATAAGAGTCCAATAGTTTGAGTGGTCAAAGGTGGTTCTTGTGTTTTCACCTTGACTTCCTTTGATTTTACTACTAACTTTTGCAACTCATCAACACTGACAAGTATAGGACTTGTGCATAGTCTAGCTACTTGGGTTGATTGGTCAAGGATCTTTGTGAGATCCTCTACAGTCAATGGATTGATGTTTTAACAAGAAGTGTCAATAACATCCTTTATTTTGATACTCTCTGCAGGTGTGATAATAATATGAGGAGAGCTAGGAGGTGACTATTGTGTGTCTTACACACTTTTTTCTTGCTGCTCATCTGTACCCTTTTCTTCCTATTTCTCCTCTTTATTCTCCTCTTCATCTTTCTTTTATTCTTCCACTTTCTTCTCTTCCTCAACCTTCTTCTCTTCTTCCTTCTTTTCTTCTCCCTTCTTTCCTATTGTTTTTATTTCCTTTATCTTGGCACTTGCTTTTGCCTTGTATTCCTCATCAAAAACATCATCAATTTTCTTATAAATTATTTTCCACATCTGTGTGGATTTGCTCACAACATCTTCAATTTTATTCTGCAAAATAGAAAACACCCTATGCTTTGAGTAAATATACTGTTGTGCCTCTTAACTGCATTAGTTATTTGACCCTTAGTCAAATTAGGTATCAATCTAGCTAAAGTAGACTCCCTTATTTCCTTTTCCATTTGCAAGTAAAAATGCCATTTTTCTTCCACTATTTTATACAACTCTTTGGACATTGAGTCATCTAGCTCTAGAGGTGTGTGCTTGTACTCTACCATCATTGTATACACAAATTCCTCTATTTTATTTTGCTCTTCCTTTGTGAGTTTATTAAAATCTAAATTCTTCAAATCTTTTAAGTCTCTATTCCTAATTTTTGCACATAATTTATCAATTAAAGGCTTAGGTGGATGAATTACCACTTTGAACTGACTATTATCATCTGACTCTGCCTTTTCTTCATCCAAGTTAGGTTGAGCTACATATTTTCTTCTCTTCCTTGGCTCCTCATCAGTCTTCTTCGTGGCTTTCTTCTTCTTTTCTACCTCTTCTTTAGCCTTTTGAGTAGTGGCTCTGGTGGTGGCTCTGGTAGTAGGCTTCTTTACTGTAGGTTTTGTCACTTTCTTTGCCTTGGGTTGAGGAGTAGGTTGAGCTTTAGCCTTTCTTTTAGTGACCTTGGTTTTGATAGGTGCTTCCTCGGCTTCTTCTTCCTCTACACCTTCTTCCTTGTCCTCATCTAGGCCTTGTGTTATTTGTAGAGGCTCTTGTTTAGTCTCATCTTCTTCATTTTCACTATCATCCTCTTCTTCATCTACTTCCTCTTCCTCTACTATGCCTACTACTTCAACACCAAATCTTTTCTTGATCTTCTTGATCAATTTGACCTTCTTCATTGTAGTGGCCATTTTAAGGTTTGTGATCACTCCAGATTTAACAACATCATAAGTTCCAAATTATTTTGCTGCCTTGTTAGTATCTTCTGCAAGTAGTCTTGTTATTGCTACTAAGGCCTGATCAACATCAAGTTCATAACCTAGTGGCCTAATCTATCTCACTCTAGGTGTGACTGCTTGTATATAAGTGTAATCAATATCCACAAGAAAGAAAATGTCATTTACATGCTACTCAACTGGTGAGACTGGTATCCTCATCCTCTATTTCATGGACTTCTTGAAGTCCTCAAAGTAACTTGTCATCTGAGCATCAAAATTGTCTCCCATTTGATTAATGAAGTCATTGATTTGTGTGACAGTTGTCTTGTTAGGATCCCATCTAACCTTTCCAACTAATGGAAATTCCTTCATAACATAGAAAAATATGCAGACTAATAGTGATTCAAATTTGCATTGGGCTCCTTTTGATTTCCTTATGGCTCCCAAATTTTCATTAATTTGTTCTAGCATGAGCTCTGCTAGATCATATGTGTGGTCTTTCTTCACAAGTTTATATGCAACATCCACTGCTATGCATGACACGTTATTCAATCTACTTGATTTATAGAATTTGTGAGATATGACTCTAACAATGAAATCAAGTAGTGGATTAGTAATGGTATCAATGGTCATTCCCCTATTATTCCATTTGGCACTAGTGTTCTTCTCTATGACCTCATTTTTATCACTTCTCAAGGTCTTGGGCTGATCTAGGGTTGGGAAACCAGTAACCCTATGAAAAATTTTCTTCGTAACCTTCACTGGCCCTATTTCTAACTAGAATAATGCATCATGAATTTGACTCAACACTATAAAAATCCATTTAGTCTTAAACATAGTGGGGAAAACTAGGGCTTTAGTTAAACCCTTCTTTTCAACTATTTGACACTCATCCTTCAATATACCTTTGTCACACAACTTATCAAAGGAATTGAAAATTTCTAAGTCACCTATGGCTCCAATCTTATAGTTGTAGCATTTCCTGACATCTTGGACCTTACAACTTTGTTTAGAATGACTGACAAAGCATTGGCAGGGTCATTTTTATAGGCAACTTCAGGGATGGGCCTAAACTCTGGTTGTTTGACTTCATTACTGACAAGTTAAATTTCATGACTTTCCTTCCCCTTAGTGGTTTTTGACACAAATGCCATCGTTTACCAGAATAGGGTTTAAAATTAAATAAAATTTCAAGTTCTAGCTTGACACTTGAGTGAAATACCCGTTGATCGATGAAATGGAGTTGAATCATGGTTGGAATCATTGTAAATCACTGTGTGATCACCTATTCACTCTGATCAACTTTTCTCTTTGTTAAAATGGCTTGAAAATGAATTATTTTCACCTTTATTAGGTTCAAAAACCTAGCATTTATTGCATTTGTGCTTACAACTATACACTCAGCTTCAAAAGATTTTATCAGCTCAGCTTCCACTGAAATTCATCTACTCTGCAGCTACTATCTAATTTCACTTGTCATCAATTAAACTTTTCAATTGCTTGGTAGCCACTAACATCTCTTACTTGGCATCCACTAGTCTATTCAACTCAGCATGTAGTGAAGTTTTACTCGGCAACCAAAGGT
The DNA here is from genome assembly GCA_028749045.1 of Cupressus sempervirens. Taxonomy (NCBI): domain Eukaryota; kingdom Viridiplantae; phylum Streptophyta; class Pinopsida; order Cupressales; family Cupressaceae; genus Cupressus; species Cupressus sempervirens. Next base: position 662,107,467 of record CM053786.1, read on the forward strand.
AGCTCAACATCATGTTCTAACTTTTAACTTGGCATCTTTTCTCATGCATATTTCTTCTTTGCACTATTTCTATGTTTTCTTGGGCTGATGTATGATACATCTTTATATGTATTAGCCCCATGTATCTGTATTGTACTTAATTGGATGAGGTGTGATCACTTGACCTCTTGGGTGAACTGATCTTTCCATTTGATGTGCTTTATTCATCTTTCTTCTTCCATGTCTTGTTCATTTTTCCTCTTATTTTTTCAACATCAATCTTCTTTTTTCCTTTGTTGACTTCAATCTTTGATGCTTTTGACTTTGTAGGATAGTTTCTGCTAATATGACCAGTCTTCAAACAACTAAAACATGTAGTTTGGTTTAGCCACCTACTATAACTTCCCTTGAAATGTGTCCTTATGCAATTTTCAGGAATGTGTCCATACTCTTGATAATAGTGATAGCTATACCTGGTATTGTAATCCCAATTGTAGTGATGTGCATGATTGATTCCTCTTGTAGGCTGATTAGGTGTCTACATAGGCTTTGATCTACATTCAAATGCTCTATGTCCATACTTTTTGCAATTGTAGCAGTGACCTTCAAATCTTGGTGTCCTCATGGTCTTGGTTCTGTAGTCTTGTGTTGAATGTCCTTGCTTTTTGCACTTGTGACAAAAGTTTGCATTTGTAGACTTATCATGCTGATGACTATTCTTTCTTTTGTACACATTAGAGGTATGTCCCTTTTTACCACAGAAATGACAAGTAGGTTTAATGTTCTTACCTTTGTTGCTTCTTTGTTCTGCAATCTTGGATGATTCTCCTTGTTTAGTGCTAATGTAGCCAAGTCCTGAAGCATCATTACCAGCCCTCGGTGATTTCAGCAATTGCTCAAAGTACATGATGGCCTCATTGGGTTTGTTGTAACTTTCTACTATTTCCTTTTCTCTCTTCAGTTCATTCTAAAATTGTTCATTCTGCATCTTCAAGGTGGAGATCTCAATGTCCTTCATGTTTAGCTCATGATGAGCATTCATCATCTGGCTAAGTGTGTCCAACTGCATGTTTGACACCTTTTCAAATTCAATTGTCTTCTCTTCTAGCCTATTGGTGAGATTTCTCTTGTCATCTTCTATCATGGCCTTGTCTTCAATGACTCTTTCCTTTTGTTCAGTCATTTCACAAAGTATTATGCCTTGTGATTCTTGTTCAAGCTTGAGTAATCTAATTTCTTCAACTTGTGCTCTATTTTTCTCCATTAATTCTACTATTGCTGCATCAAATTCCTTGGAATCTCCATTGGAAAAAACTTGTGTGGTATCAATATCCTTGTAGTGTATGTCATTTTCAGCTATGGCTATCTCCTTCCTTCTTTTCAAGGATTTTCTCAGTTCCTCCCTAGCTTCCTCTACTTTGTGTAGAGCTAGTTGCACATCAATTACCTGATTGTCAATGATCTTCCCAAGTTTGAAGACTTCCATCTTCTAACCTTTTTCTCCAAGTTGTTAGGCTTCTCCTTGTGAGAACCAGAGCTCTGATACCAATTCTTGAAATATTCAAATGGGACGAATACTTTTGAGGGTTGGGGGGGGGGGGGGGGGGGGGGGGGGGTGAATGAGAAGTACCACACCTTTCCTTTAAACATATAATTGAAAAAAAAAATTGCATGCATGTAAACATATAAAAGACCATAAAATCAATCACATACAATAACACATAACACCAGAATTGATAACCTAGAAACCCTCCATGAATAAGAAGGTAAAATTAGGGTGGGGATGATACCCACACAAATTACTATAGCAATCAATGTTCAACCACTTCTAATGGTCTACCCTATGAAAGGCCTGACCTATTAAAGGATTTACACTGTGTCAATAGTGACTTAGTTAGAGGATTTAGAAACACTTACATGAAGTGCCACCCTGTTAAAGGATCTATAATATGTTGTTAAACCCACCTAATTTAATAGGACTTTCATGATCTTCTCCAAAGGTTCTCCTACTTAGTTGTTAAGCTAACCTATCAACATAGGATTTCAACATCTAATACAATTGTGAGAGAGTATTAGAACATTTGACCTGATTGATTGCAATCTCAAATTATTGGATTCAGGTACTAGATCTGGTCTTCTCATTCCGATCTCTGCTTGATCTGATCTCTGAATGTATCCCCTACTTTGTTCTGATTAACTAGATGTATATTTGCAGTCCATTTCACTAAGTCCTTGGCACCTTTGCTAATTGCTCTATTTTACAATTTGATAACTCCATCAATAACCTTCTCAACTCTTGTCTTAGCAATCTCAACAACTTCTTCAATTACTTCAATATGGTGTCGTGGTCTCCTAAAGATATTGTGGACTTAGGGTTTGCTATGCATTCATGAACTTGAAATTCTCGCTCAAATCCTTTGTTTTCACCTATTGGTTGCATGCTGTCTCTAATTTTCTAATTGGCTACATGTTGCTTTCATAGGTAATTGCAAGGATTCCATGTTATCTTCTTATCCTTTCGTGAGTCATGCAAAAATTGTTTTACATCTTAGTTTGTGATGGCACAAACTCTTATGTTGATCTTGAGTTACTCGACACATATTGTATTCCTAATGCTCGACACATATTGTATTCCTGATGCTCGATACATACTATTTCTGGATTGCTTGGCATCTACTACATTTTTGGTTTTCTTGGCACCTGTTATATCCTGGTTTGCTCGGCACATGAATGTTCTTGGATCACTTGACATACATTGTGTACTCGACATATATAGTGAAAATGGTTAAGTGTGGTAACACTCAATTATCAAGACTATTCTTTCGACCAACAAACAGGTCTCCAGGAAAATCTCTTAATTGGGTAGCACTTAACAATGTTGTTTGTAACCCTTAACTAAGAAAACTCCTAACAAAGTGTATCCCAAAAGAGTATAATTATTTGTGAGCATCATTCTCACACTATGGTTTTCACCCTATTTGGATTTCTACAAGATATATCTAGTGTTACAATTGTGTGGATGCTTTTTATGTGTTGCATGTTACTTTAAAGTTTAATTTACCGATTGTGTTGAGGAAAGTTTAAAAGGTTAATATTTATGATAAAATTATTGTGCATGTAGTTTTATTGGGTTGGTGATTAATGATTCACCCCTTCATTAATATATTATTGGGATCATAGGTTTGATAAAAAGAGGTAATAAGAAATGTAAGAACACACTAATCCAATTAAGAGAGTTCCATGTTAAAAAACACAAAACTAGGACTAATATGATAAGGATAGGATATAGAAAACAAATCAATACTGACAATGTAGATCACACAAGGATCTAACTATATGAGTAAAAAATTATAATGTATGAAATATAGAACCAAGATTAAAAAAGGAAATTTTATGAGCCATGCTCACTAAAAGTGATGTATAAAATGGTAGGAAATTCTAGGATAGATCACTCACTCAACAAATTATATAATATATTCTGGAAGATCCAAAACCTTGAAATAAAGGAAAATTGATTAACACAAGTTAAGGCACCAATGCACAATCTTTATAATATAGGATCTTGGGATGTAGTCTTCCTTTCCCTATGAGGATTCATAAATGATATGAAAAAGAAGAATCTAATCTATGAGAGTAAGTTCTATGAAATAAAAAATATGGAGATGTACTCACCTTGAGAGATAGTAGAGGATGTAAATTGAGATAAGCAAAGAAGTTGTTAGACAATATTAGAATCAGAAACAAATCTCAATCTAAAACCTAAAAATTTGAATTTTTAAACCATGAAAATCTAAAGGTCTCAAGAAAAAGTTACCTTTTTGAGTGTACATTAACTTGGGGTATAGGTCAACCTCAACCTAAACCTGAGAGGTTGAAAACTATAAATCTTTGATATGCGATTGAAACTGCAACTCCAAATCTATAAATTCAAATTTGAAACTCCACAATCTTCACCCACACACAAGAAAGAAGGGGAAGTTATTGTGGGAAGGGGCTTGCCTTAGTCAAGCATCTAGTTAGGAATTAACCTTGAATCAAAATAAAATAAATTCTAGAATTTAGAAAAGATTAATTCTAAAAATTAAATGATGTAGATGAGTTTTTTCTTGCATTATGATCAAGTATGTTGATGTAATAGCCTTGAATCAACATAAAAAGAAAAACAAAATAATTTAAGACAAAACCTTATCTAGGATATTCTTGTAATTACCTTGATGAAGATTTGAATACGAAGAAAAAGAAAGCTTGGATAGATTAGTGTAGATCTCCTCTATTGATGACCAGCTCATTTTCCTCCAATGAATAAATAAGCTAGAATTATTAGAAGAAATGCATGAATTCTTGATGAATGATGAATGAATTCCTTAAATGAATGTTTTTTTTTTTCTTTCTTGAAATCCTTAACTACATAATGGGGTTGATTTATTGAGATATCTAAAGTGATTTCTTGAGAGTAGGTTTTTTTCTTATAGTTGATGGATGTTCAAATGAATGGAGAACGCCTCCTTTTTAGTGACTTTGGATTGCAAAATCTAAAGTGATGATTATACTGGGTGCAAAAAATGAAATAATATGAAATGGGCCCTAAAATATTATAAAATAAAATCCTTGGGTATAGGTCAACTTTGACCTATACCTAGGTATGGGTCACACTAGTGGGACCTATACCTGAGAAGTTCCAATTAAAGAGGAAACCTTAGAGATATTAGGTGTATAATTGGTTCATGGATAATCAGAAGGATAAATGGGAAAATGGATGTGAAATCAGACTTAAGAGGGACATGAATTTATGAGTAGGTGAAAAAATAGGAGAGGATGCATATAATATATAGTCAAATTAGAGTTTTGAGAAAGAGAAAGATTAAAGGAGAGGGTAGGAACTTGATTTAAATTATGTATGCAATTAGGTGCAATGGGAGGTCTTATCATAAGGAATTCACTACAGAGGACTAAATGGTCTCAAAAAGGACACAAAATTAAGATATTAATTTTTAAGACAATACAAGTGGAATGAAACCTAACTATTGTGAGCAATCTCTAATAGGTTTGATATTGTTCTCAATGAGATGAGAGATACTATGCAAAATATTTAAACCATGTTCATCATTATGAATTATCTTTTGCAAACCTTCTACAATAGATATGACCTTGAGATTTGAATTTTCTTGACCTAATCATTTCTCAAAATTTTCAAAATTATAGGAAAGTTTTTGAAATTGCATATAAGGACATCCTAAGGCTTCATATTCACCATGAGAGGAATGGGAAGGGTTATTTTTATTGATAGGATTAATTTCATAAGGATGTATGTTGGTTTCATCAATATTCATAGGAAAAATAGAGGACTTAAGGTCAAAGGAGCTCATATGTATACAACTTCTCCTAACCTAGATATTATAAGTAGGACTCAAGGTAATAACACTAATGCACAATGGAATGAAAGACAAAAGACATATGATACAAATATGGGATGTGAAAGATACATGTATTTCAAGAAAATGATAATATTTTATGAAAGCCACATCTAATTATCAACGTTAAATATATATAATGCAACATGAAAAGCATATCTATATCTAACTACCAAAATCAGAAGTATGTAATGCATACAATTTAGGAAATATATGATGTAAATATTTAGTAGTATGATGCATATAAAGGAGATCATGGAAAGAGGGTCTAACCACCAAATCAAAAGTATGTAAAATATTTTGGGTTCACCAAAATATATAATGAGAAAAAGGAAGCAATACAAAAGATAGGTAAATCATTTAAGCAATGACACATTTGGAAGTAATATGACCCACTAGGTTCAAGATGATAATCAAATGCTAAGTGGGATAATGAATTCCTCCCTAAAATATGTGATTGATGAAATGGAAATGGTGTATTAATATGATTAAGGTGCTTAATTAGATAAAATATAGAAAATTGGAAATAATAGACAAAATAGATTGGTATTAAGAAAAAAGGTACAAATCTAGAAAGTGGAGCTTATAACTCACCTAAAGTGAAATATAATGTAAAATTTCTAGGGACATGCTAAAAATCAGTCTATTAGAGATATATTTTTAATGGAGTTGTATACCTAGTATTTTTGACATTTTTTAGTATTTATGCTTGTAATTTATTTGTCTAATCTTTATCTGGTAGTTTTATAATGTTAGTGTAGTTTTTTATTTTTCCTATTTTGATAGGTTTTTCCTACACTTTTAATAATCTCGCTTAGGTTAATAAAGCATGTCTTATTAGGTGAATGGTTGTGAGGTGTCACCTTCCTACATATGAGCATCCATTAGCTATCTTGGGAAGATACTTTGCTATCTTTAGTCTAATAGATGGTTGCTCCTCATTGGTTGGTGTTGCCACCTCCTCCCTCTTCCTAGCCTATATAAGCATGCTACCTAGCTTGTATTTGTATCTCTTGTTTTTGCATCCTCTTAATGCTATTTTGCTTCCAGCATTTGCATTACTCTCTTGGAGACTAACTCTATGATGCTATTTTGATTTTGTATCATTTGCATTCATAGTTTAGATATTTACTCTTTGCACTAGTTTTCTGGGTTGTTAATCTTTTCAGATTCTAACATATAACTTGTTCTTACATATAGAAAATTAAGGGCAAAGGTTGTCAAATGAGCCCTTGTTCAAACCCATTTTAAGGAATTAACCTAACAAATGGAAATAAAATTTATTAGAAAATTATGTAAAAAGGAAAATGGTAGATTTACCTTGCATAAACTTGCATAGATGTATGTGGAAATCATGCATACCAATGAAGATGCATGAATGTTATTGAAATCAAAAGAGTTACTAACCTTATATTATTATGTATAACCAAGGATGTCCTCACGAATTCATGGATTTTATAATGCCACTTTTAGACCTTGAATGTTTATATTTTGAAAAGCTCTTGCAATGAAGGATAAAGAAGGAGAAATTAAAGAAAAATCTTCTTGTTTGATTTATAATTTCTCTACTTGGCCATCATGGGAGAGAAAATTTCTTCAATTGGATAATATTTCCTTTGAATTGATAGATTTTGTGCAATGTTTAGGCCTCAAATTCCTAGGAAAAAATGTCATTAGTGTTATGTACCTTGGGAAATGTGCCAAAATTTGGATAGGATTATGGGATAGAAGAAAAAAAGTAGGGGGAGAAAAGATAGGTTGTTAAGTAGGATCAAGAATAATGAGCATTTAGAACATAAAACCACATTAATGAGGTGTGATAGGTCCTAGTAAAGTATCCAATAGTGGGTACTTCATTTTAAGACTATACACTCATATAAAAGACCTAGTTCACACACAAACATAAATAGGCTAGAGAAACACTTAAATAAAAATAGCCACCAAGAAATAAAAGTGACCAAACTAAAAACTTAATTTTATATTCTCTACATCCTCCTCTTGTATTATACAAAAGGTGTAAGGGTCGCAATCATGAGAGAGTATGAACCAACTTGTTGGATAGAGAGCTCATGGGAATCGACTATGCATTGAAGCCCAAAAAGGATTCATGGATTGAGATAGGAGTATCAATTGTTTTCTATAGGTGAAAAGATGCAATAAATCATCCCTTTATCAATGTCATTGTTATGTCACTTGAATGGGCTATATTTTTGGAATTTGTGGATTGTAAGGGACAAGTAAAAGATGGGCCATTCATTGTTGATATTTTGATCTCTTCCATTAAACAAGTGATAGCTAGGAATGTTATCCAACTCATAATGGACAACCCAAAGAATTTTAGAGTTGGTTTTTTCTTTGAAGAGTAATACCATCATATATTTTTGGACACCTTGTGTGGTCAATTCACTCAATATTATGCTAAGATTGGGAGCAAAATTCTGTGGATCAAAGAGGTGTATGAAGATGTTGAGGGCATCTAGATTATCATCACAGACCACTACACGATTTAAGATATTTCTAGATTATTCTCATAGATGGAGCTATTGGAGGTAAGAGAGCTTGAATTTGAAGTAGTAATTTAATTATTTAAGAATAAAATTAGTATAGTTTACTATTTTATCATTTTTTATTTTCATAATCTGATTGTGCAATGTGTATTTTTTTAAAATTATGTTTCTAATACTTGTATTTTTTTCTCCAATTTATGTTACATGTTGTTGAGGCCCATTTTTCATCAAACTTAGTCATCTTGAGATGTAGGAATGTAGAACTTTTTGATATGGTAATCAATAATAATTGTTCTATATGGAGGAAAAACAACACTGAGAAGGAAACCAAAATAAAGAAAAGGATATTGGATGACTCGTGGTGGAGTATCTCCTTAAGTTCACTAATTCCATTATGAGCATGCTTCAGTATTGACGTAGACATTTTTTAGATGTATTGGAGAGATCTATAATCACATAGGCTCAATGCTTAAGAAGATCAAGAAATTTGTAAATGAAAAAGAGAAATATCCTAAAGAGACCTTAAAAAAATTACAATTTTCTTGAAGGTCTCCTTGGGATATTTCTCTTGTTCATTTACAATTTTATTTATCTTCTCAATCATTGAGTCTATTTCATCATAGATCTCTCCAAGGAAAAGCCTATCCATGTCAGTGTATTGAAGTGTTCTCACTTGGTGAGCTTAAGGAGATACTCTACACATTCCCACCACGAATCATCCAATATCCTTTTCTTTATTTTGGTTACCATCTTAGTGTTTATTTGCCTAGATATAGACCAATTATTTTTAATTACCATATCACAAAGTGTCACTTTGATTTTCACAATTCATTTCAAGATAATTAAGTTTGATGCAAAACATGTCTCAATAGCCTATAACATGAATTCGAGAAAAACATTACAAATATCATAGACATACCTTTAAAAAAATGCACATTACATAATAAAATTATGAAAATATAAAATATAAAAAATATTAAAATATTAATTTTATTTTTTAAAATTAAATGACCACTTCAAGTTCAAGCTCGCTTACCATCAATAGCTTCATACATGAGAAAAATATGAAAATTTCTTGTCATGTAGTGGTTTGTGAAATATTTGGATGCCCTCAACCTCTTGATACACCTCTTTGATCCACCCAATTTTTTTCCCAATCTTTTGTAGAATAATATTGAGTAAATGGACTGCACAATGTGTCCAAAATATATGTTGATATCACTCTTCGATAAAACAACTAACATCTCTACAATTCTTTGTATTTCCCATTATGAATTTTACAATATTTTTAGTTGTCCCTTGTTCAATGGCTGAGATGAGAATATCAACAAAAAATAGACCATCTTTTACTTACCCCTCACAATCCACGAATTTCAAAAACATTTTCCCTTTAGGGGGCACTACCATGACATTGATCAAGGGATGGTTTCTTGTATCTTTGATACTCCCATCTCAATCCATGAATCCCTCATGGGCTTTAATGTGTCATCAATTTTTTTAACCTCTCTATCCAATAAGGTGGTTTGTGCTCTCCCGTAACTGGGGCCCTTACAACCTCTTGGAGCTTTAAGTGACCTAAAAACAAGAACAACGATTACCTTTATGAAGTAATAATAATTAATATTCATTAATGATGGTGGTGATTTCTTGGGTAATAAAGTTGGAAAATATCATTAATATTTATTGTCTTAACCGAGTCATGGGCAATGGTCTTTGAAATAGAACATTTAGTAAAAGAAGTAATAACAACATAACTAATAAAAAATCCTTTATTAGTAAGTAAAAAGAAGTCTTAGAGTTTGGATAGTTCAAGTCAAGGTCTCTTAGAAAAGAGATCTCTGTCCAAAGGGATGTACCACTTCATTTGGATACATAGGTATAAAAGGAAAGACATTTTATCTAGAGTGGAGGACCAAGGAAAAGTGGAAATTAAAATATGGATTAATCATATTGGAATTGGAGAAGAATTCATAAATTAAATTTTTCCATAATTAGTTTAGGGGCGATCAAGAAAGTAGAAGAGACAAAACTCTTGAAAAGATATATAAATAATTTATGAAGTGCATCCAAGAGGAGCTTGGGGAATAAGAATCTTATCATACTTAAATTTGTAGTTCTGCAAATGGGTAGATAAAAATGAAGACCATCAAAGAAAGGTTGAAGGTATAATTGTAAGAAGAGTTTATAGAATAATTGTAAACAAGTGTATACATATATAAAAGAGGAATATATGTAGAAATAAGTCAAATATATATATAGAGATAAAGAAGAGGTATTTTATGCAGTTGTAAAAGTGGAAAATATGAAAAAATAAGAGAGATGCATATGCAAATATAAAGAAATATGCTAATGCAAATTGAGAAGGAAAGTTTTTGGAGACAGAAAGGAGAAGTATAAAGATAAGACACAGTTTTATGGTGTGAATGAAGAAATAAATAATGTAGTGACTCCTTTGCAATGATAAAGTTATGAAGGATAGTGACTCTTCTAGAGGTTTAATTATGAAAGGTCGTGACTCTTTCAAATGGTGGTGATTGTGAAAGGTTGCATGACTATTAAAAAGAGTAGAAATGATGAAGATGTGTGAATCTAACCCACATTGGAAGACATAAATTTATAGTTTGTGGTATTGTTCATATGCCTTTGAGGATAAACTTTTTTAATTCATTGCAAGTCTTGAATTATTATGTAAGTGGTTTCAAAAAATATTGACACATCCTACAACACTATATCCCATTATATCTAGCTAGTTCCAATCTCTCAAGTTCACTCATATGATCATTATTAGACACAATGTGAACTATAATTATTAATTTTAAATTAATTTAAAAAATTAAGTGGCAGGTAGTAGTGGAAGACCTCTTTGAAGGCTTGACTATGAAAGCTCATTATACTTATGATACTAAACAATTGCTCATTTTATAATATTTCAATTCAGGTATTTTTCTATGTTAGATTAATTACTTGTAGTGAAATGTGCATCAAGATTGTCTATATGAAAATTTTATTAGTTAACGTGATAGTTTATAAGTTGATGAGATATCATCCTTTCATTTATAATTTTGAGTAGTGTTTGTATGCTTTGAGGATTGACTATTATTCAAGTCATTTTAAGTGTTCAAACTATTAGGTAAGCTTTTTCAAAATGAAGTGGCATATCCCAAAACACTATACCTAGATATATCTAACTATTTCCAATCTTCCTACTTCATCCATGTGATCATTATCAGATACAATTTATAGAACAATGATAGTTTTCTAGTTGAATCTTACTTAAAAGGTTGGTCACATAAATTGAATCAATACTCAACACATATTATGATCCAAGAAATGATATTTTATTCTAATGATGGGTTTGTGTGGTGAATTTTAAAATTTATGTAAAATTACATCTTGATATTATTTAGGTGGAAAAAAGGAGATGCTTTAATAGGATGTAGACCTCTACTTTTTGACCACAAAGCCATTCAAAGGATATGTGAAGGGAAAGTGTATCATCTTAAAATGGAACCACTTCCATGTTAAGAGCATTTATCCCTCTGAGGAAGTGGTCTGGGTCATGTCAAGAGCCTTGAATAGGTCTTTGCATGGATCTAGTTGTTTTCCCCCTGTTTTGCTTCTCTGTCTTTATTTCCAGCCTCTTTTTGACAACTTTCTCTGTGAAATTGAGGACTTTGAATTTTTGGGTCAAGGGTGACCTAATGGGTCAAGGTTGACCTTGACCTTGACCTATGATAGGTTTGACCTTGTGCCTACCCTATGGTAGGGTTGACCTCATCCCTAACCGTAGGTTCAATTTTCAATTTTTGGAGGTTTCAGGATATTGAGCTTCAGAAAGTTTCATTTTCATGCTTTTGAGTCAACTGTTTCGGGTTCCAAAATGGTGCAATCTTAGATTTAACTTAATATAGGTCCATTTTTAGGGGTTAAGGTTAATTGGGATTTAATTCTCCAACGTCGGCCTTCTCTAGAAGTTTGTGCCCTAAATCTCTATATAAGGAAGCCTTCTTCCCTCATTTTGACATGGACCTACTATGAGGTTTATGCATGCAAGAGAGATATTGGAGGAATGATATGAAGTGAAGATCTACTATCCATCAAGTATCCAAGCATTCAATTCATCAATGAGATCCATTGTTAGCCATTGAAGGATTCAATCTCTATGGAGCCCTCTTGTTGAAGATTTCTCTATCCACATCCATATTCATTCAAGCCTTTTCCTATGCAAAGATATTTTCAAGATTGGTGTTGAAGATGTAATGCCATTGATTTGAGACATCTTACATTCAATCCTACATCCATTTGGAGCATCCATACTTGTGGATTCAAGGACTCGAATCCTCTACAAGGATTTCAATATAAGCAAGGTGAATAGTTTCATTTACTTTTTTTTATTCATATTGCAATTATATTTCAAGGTTGATTCAAAAATTGGGTTTTGACTAAGGAAAACCCCCCATCCAAACCAAAACACCATTTTTCTTGTAGGTATAGGTGCATGAAAATGAATTAATGTGCAGATTTGGATACCCTTTTTTTCAAACTTGCAAGATCCACGGACATAATTTTCATCGAAGCAATGCAAGTCAAGGTTGACTTTTTGAGGCACAATTGTGCCCCAGGGTAAGATTGTGCCCCGTTATTTGGGTCAAAGTCAACTTACCCTTGGAAGGATAAATTTTTTTTTGAGTTTTCTCCATCTCGACATTTCCAATCCAGCACAGGTTGTAGAATTCCCCAAAACTATACATAGACATCAACATTTTCTAGATTCATTCTACTTTGAGGTTGATATTTTTCTTATATTCATTCAAAGTTTTAAGTACTTAATTTCTATAGTATATTATAGGATTTCCTCTTGTCTTTATATTCTCCATTGTTTGATTCTTTTGTGCATTGATCACTTCCTTGTGGTTAATTAGTTTGGATCATTCCTTTTGGAAATTGGGTTAAGGATAGATCCTATATTCCCCCTCATATCATATTTCCCCTTACACACATTTCTTACAACATATCTTCATATTCTATTCTATTCATTTTGGTAAACCTGACATGCTTACCCTCTTTTCTTTTGTGGAATTAGATGCCCTATTGTATTTTATGGTGTTAGCTTTAATTTTATCTTATCTTGTTAGTGTTAGATTTGTCTTTTATGTTAAATCTTGCATGCTAATTAGATTTCTTTCTCTTGCATATATATTTCAAAAATATAAAAAAATTGTAAAATCTCTTTCAAAATTCAAAAATATTTATGCTTTATGTTTTCTTAGTTTAGTTCATTTGCATTGCCTTGGTTTATTATCTTTATTACTTCTAGTCCTACTTCTAATCTTCCAGTTAGACGAAGTCATAGACTTATGGGTACCTTTGATCCTAAGTCTTCTTATCCTTTCCTTAGGATCCTAGATGAGAATTTGCTTCTTCTTGATTCCAATCCTATTATGGAGAAAAAATATTCCCACTCATCTAATGTTGAGGATGATACTTTAAGAGTTCCTCTTGAACAAGTCCAAAAACTTTCAACTGAACTTGATAAAATGGGTAATTGGCTTATGCAAGAAAACCATAATCAAGATTCTATTCAAGATATAGAGGCTCTTAAGAAAGTTCTTTGTGATAGTGATCAAGGTGTTAGCCTCTTGTGTGGCATTACTCACCTTGTGCATTCAAATGTTAAACCTTTAGCTCAAGAAGCTCAAGATTTAGGGTTGATTCCTCCTATAACTAGTGTAGAACCTTCTTCTATTTCTTTGTCTAATATTCCTACTTATACTCCTTCTTTGGTGACTACAATAATTCCCTCTATTCCTACGAGTTTTCCTTATGTGTCTCTTCCTAGATCACAACCTTCATATCATAATGTTCCTTTTACTTATTCTAATCCTCTGCCAACTATAGTTCAAAGTGTTTCTCCAGTTGTGTCCTCCATTCTTATAGCCTCATACACTTTACCCAGTGTTTCTAATGTTTCTTGTTCTCCTATTTCCTCTAATGATTCAACACTTATTAGTTTAGCTCAAACTATTTCATCTTTACAACAAAGACTTGCTACCTTAACTCAAAACAAGTTTAGTATTCCTACTTGTGACATGTTAAGTCCTTTGTCTCAAGATATCATTCATACTACTATTCCTAAACAAGTTGATATGCTTCGTCTTGATAATTACAATGGTAAGGGAGAACTTGTTCATCATGTTAAAACATTTCAAATCCTTTTTAGTGATTATGGTCATGATCATAGGATTTTAGCCAAGTTGTTTGCTAAAATTTTTTGTGACAAGACCTTACAATGCTTTTATTCCCTGCCTCCTTATTCTATTGATTCATTTCCACAACTTGCCAATGCTTTTATTCAACAATTTCAAAACAACATTGGTCCACTATTTTGATGCATTGTGAACAAAATACTAAGTAAAAGTTGACTACATTTATTGGCTGATTTAAGCATTTATATGCTTAGATTTCCTATCTTGTTCTTGATATTGAAATTTTACATATTTTTATTTCAAATTTGCAAAATGATATTAGAGATAAGATTCTACTTACTAAATATACCTCTTTTCAACAACTTTGTATAGTGCTTCATCATTATCAATTACAAGTGAGTCAATTTGAGAGAAACACTCCAATGGTTCTTGTTCCTATTGATAAAAGTGATGTTACTCCCAATCCAAATAAAATTTGAAAATTCAACAACTATGTCAAGGTAAACAAACAAATCAATGCAGTTGTTGATCAAGTTGCTATTGCATCTCACAATGCCACTTCTACATCCATTGATTTTTGATTAAATTGTATGTTTACTCCTCTTTTTGAATCTTTACATTCTATTATGAATAGGTTGTTAATTTCTAATATGATTAATTTACCTCCTATTCAACCTCTTTTTCCTACTAGGATTGCATCTAAATCTTTTGGTTCTAAAGATTTTTGTCAATATCATCATCAAAATGGTCATGATACTAAGAAACATTATTCTTTAGAGCATAAGGTTCAAGATTTAATTAACTCTAATGATTTATCTGTTGATAATTTTGATGTTGGTGGGAATAAACATGTTTCTCCTCCTAATCAAAATATGCAAATCTATATGAATTCTTTACTTCAACATGATACTAATACTATTGCTCAACCATCTTCTATGGATATTTTGTATAATTCAAAGATGGCTAATCTTGATCATATTGTTAATCAAGTGGAGCATGTTGTTCAATCTGTATCTCCACCTCAACCTCAACCTTAGCTTCAATCTCAAGTTTCATCTCAATCTTAACTGAAAACTAAGCCTAAATTGAAGCCTCAACCTAAACCTCGACAACATCTTAAGAATAAAAGACCTTAGGAACTTTTGATTATCTTTGATGATTCTGAGACTATTAAACCTCCTAATGGTCCACTTTATATTGTTACTAGGGTTTCTTAGATACCTACTTGTGGTTGTCTTGTTGATCCTACATCCTTAGTCAATGTTATTATTGAAGAAAATCTTTTTATGAAAAGATTGCAATGCAATTTTTATGATACATATAATGTGTGTATTCAAACTTGTAATGGTTTTCTTTATCCATCATTTGGTTCTATTAATTTACCAGTTGAGCTTTGTGGAAAAATTGTGAACACTACCTTAATTGTTGTTCCTACTTCTAATTAGTTTCAAGTTAATCTTGGTTTGCCAAGGTTAAATTCCATGCATGGTGTTGCTTCACCTATCCATAAATGTCTTAAAAAATTTCATGATGAAGAAGTGAAGACGACTAGTCATAGTTTATATGACTCTTGTAGGCCCAGTGATTGTGATATACTTGACTTCTTTTGGCCTTCATTACCTAATTCATGTCCTTCTTGGATTGATAATCTTTTCTATTCATATCAAGCCTATAAGAATCATAAGATTCTCAAATTAAGTTTGCCTCTTATGAATCTTAATCATGGTCTTTTGCCTACACCTTTGAAAAACTAATATTCTAGAAAAGTAGCAAGGAACAAGTTGACTTACATGTGGTAACAATGTGGAAAAACTCTTGTGAGGTCATCATGTTTTAGGGAAAATATAATAAAGTCAAACCAAGATCTCTATAAAGCTCTCACAAAGTTATTTTAGCATATGTGATCGTAATTCCTCTATCGTACTCCTGCACATAAAGTGTGGAGTTTTTTTTGTTCAGTGGATGAGGGCTTGTCTTGGTCGAGTGCTACTTTGAGGAATCAACATTAAATTAACATGTAAGTGTAAATGACTAAAATGAGATAAATGTAAGTATTCACCTTTATTATAAAAATTATTATTTGTAAAAATTCTTGTTAGTAAGGATTATGCCTTGTTGTATGTTGAAGATGTTGAATTCAATATGTGAATGTAGTCTATCTCCACAAGTTGCAATGGCTCTACCATAACCACATCATGGAGTTATAGATATAAATGTGCATCAATGAAGAAGATGATCTTTTCCCTTGATGGCAAAAAATATGCTAGATCTTGAAGATGAAATGGTCACAAAAGATCCTCCAATACTTGATGAATTCTCCCTTGCTTGAATATTTGAAATGCTTGAACTCCTTGAATAAGTGTAACTTGCATGAAAGTGTGTGTAGGTTAGAGTCTGATTGTTAATTGAAGCCTCAAAGTCTCCTTAGATACTAGTTTTTATGTTGGAAAAAAATACAAGCCGAATGAGAAGCAAGAGTTAAAAAATTAGAACCCTTAAGCTTTTTGGGCTATAGGCCCCACAATCCTTGGGAAAGAGGTCAACCTGGGTTGGTCTCCTAAGACTAGGTTGACATAGGTCAACCACTTCCAAACTAGGTTGACCTAGGTCAACCTATTCCCAAGGTGGGACAAGGAGAGCCACAAAAATATAACATAAGATGTGCAAAGATTTGGGAAAGAAAATAGGAAAAAGGGAGCATTGAGAATAGGTCTATCTATGTTTCTGAAAGTCACTATGAGATGGGTGCTAAAAGGTCTTAAAAGGAAAGTGCGTCCATTTTAAGATGGTACATTCTTCTCTGACTTTAGTGGGACTATAAGTTATGTCAAACTCATGGTAAAGTAGATCAAAAGAAAAGAGAAAACCTTATCATGACTCAGGAGATAAAGAAATCATCGAGCCCCCAAGAGGCTTGATTTTTTAGCACATCCAAGACCACAATAAGAGAGATGACACTATGAAGGGGTGTAGTTACTTTCCCAGTAAGTTTTGTGTACCTTATGTGAACCTCACAAGAAAATAAAATATAAAGAGGGGGAAGGTCTCAAAAAGATGACATTGAACGGTCTAGCAAGTGTCTGTGGCATGCTATTCAACCCATCAAAGATGAATTCAACAATAGAGAGAGAGAGAGAGAGAGAGAGAGAGAGAGAGAGAGAGAGAGAGAGAGAGAGAGAGAGAGAGAGAGAGATAATGCATAGATTTGAAGATAACTTAGAAATCATACCAAGCATACAAGGCTAAAGTAATCTAAGCTATACTCATAATCCTTATTTGCTACTTTGTGATAAAAAAATGTTAAGTGGAGTGTATTCCCCCATGTTACAGTGTTTTTGAACACCTTAATAGGAGCAATGTCTTTAACAGGAGCATTCATGCATCCAAAAAAAATATTTCCTCTATGAGATACACCCAAGGAGAAGAACATATCAATGGAAATGAGCACACAAAAGAAGGGATCTACTCACTATAGGCTCAGTATGATCATATGATAATATGTAATATCATCATTTCCAAAAGGAAGTAGAACTATAACACAATGGAGGAAAAGACATGTAGAAGTTACAAAGAAGAGTCTTTTTGGGCCAATAATATGGAGACTTCAAAGAATCAGTCCTTCCATATCACAAGCAACCAAGAAGGCTATACAAGATCATTGGTATGAATAATAGCATATGTAAAACATTACATGTACCAACATATAGAAGAAGAAAGATACAAATAGAAGAATATATATCACAGGTATGATTACTTTATTTAATAACAACGATCATCTAAAGCAATCTAATCAAAACATATAACAAAAAGTACAACATAGGGGAAACACACCACAAGAACATAAATACTACCATGCTAAATCAAGTCCACTTCAAGTGTTCCATATGCTCTCCCAATCTCGATTTGAAATGTTTGGGGGAAGGATGGTGACTCGCAAGAGGAACAATATCCAATATAGTAAGAATCATAGCCAGTTGCAAGTAAGGACTTTGATGAGAGTCACTATGCTCATCACTAGAAGTGATTGTAAGATGTGTAGGAAGCATTTTGGAAAATCATAATCTATATCAATTAATTCTCATCACTAGTAACATGTTCACCATCAAGATTATATTCTATATCAATATTAATAGAATCTAAAATATGAATAGAATTGTCATGTTTATCCATTTGCATAATGTTACCTTGATTATCGTCCTCCAAATACTCACGCATGGTTTGATCAAAGGAAGTTTGAGATGAACATGTGGGTTGAGAAGAAAAAGAACAAGTTGTATCCTTAGCTTTATCTTGATAGTTCTTGGGATACTGATGACCATGTTTGTTGTGAATGGTTTTTCAATGTAAATTAGAAGAATTAGGATCAACTAACATAGGTTATGAAGAAGGAAGAATCATAGGATCAGGTCTAATAGCTGAAGGAATAGATAGAGAGGATAAAATAGGTTCAAAAGTGGAGGGGACAAACATAGTAGGAAGATAGGCAAAAGAGAATGACCTTTAGGAAGGATAAGCTCAAGAATCTTATCTTCCTTATAATGGTGATAGTTGTGATAAAGATGATCAAGATGAGTACATGGTTTTTTCAGGAAGAGATGGCCAATAAAAATCAATCTTAGCACAATCTTGAGGATGTGAAGCCTTATAAAGGGAATGCTTAATGGTGATAATTTCTCCACTATGGGGAAATTTATTTCACTTATGGATAGGAGAAGCTAAAACTTGTATGGAAGAAAGCCATGGAATACCAAGCTTAACTTGAAATTGATCAAAAGTAGGAATAACAAAAAAGGTAGTGTAAACAAAATTTTATGCAAGAGTAATAAGCAGAGTGATAGAGCCTTGAGGATGATAAAGAGAACCATTACAATTTTTAATCCCTAAAAGAGCTATATCATAGGTATCTTTATGCAATCATTTTTTAAAAATATGCTCTTTAGAAATCACAATCACAATGGAAGAAGGATCAGTTAAAACACCAAAATGAGAAATATCTGCAACTCTAGTGGTAATAGAAAGAGGACCATTAGGTGCCTTAAACATATCACAATAACTAAAGGTAATAAGAGGTTTTTGTTTAGTTTTAGGTGGAGACAAAATTAGAGGTTGAGGTTGAGACTCGACATGATTAACCACATGATTAGCTTCTTCAATCTTATCACCATAACTAATGTGCGACAAAGATGGTTGATTAATGATATTTTTTGAATGATAAGGCAAAGGGTTACCATAAATTTTAAAATTTTGATAAGGAGGTGCAATAGATTTATTCACATTATTAACTTGAGCATCAGAAGGTCCTAAGAAACATTCTTCAAAGCATAACATCTTTGAGTATTATGAC
This sequence comes from Cupressus sempervirens, assembly GCA_028749045.1. Taxonomy (NCBI): domain Eukaryota; kingdom Viridiplantae; phylum Streptophyta; class Pinopsida; order Cupressales; family Cupressaceae; genus Cupressus; species Cupressus sempervirens. The sequence continues at coordinate 662,126,914 of CM053786.1, forward strand.
CAAGTTGGTGATGATATTGACAAAAAGAATTTGAGTCAAATGACTTAGGAATTGGTTTTCTAGTGTCAATAGGACATATAACAAGAAGTTTAATAATTCTAGCATGAATTAATTTATTCATCACCTCAAGTGAATGTATATATATAATTGACTGTAGTTACAATGAGGATGATACACACAGGAAAAAGTAGTCGTACATTTTGATGCAGTAGCCACTTTATTAGAAATCGTATTGGTTTACTTGAATTTGATGAAATTTTTAGGTATAGAGAACTTGTTTTAATTACCAATGACATCACTCTTATCACTAGAAGTAGGATACATCATGTTGAGCTTTCATTTTGCACGATGCTTAACAGCTGGAATCCTTTCGAACTCCTCTCTTGAAAAGTCAATCTTGTGAATCAACTCCAAGGTTTCAGGCGATCTTGCAACCTACTAGAATCTATCCAATTGAATATAAATTTTTTTATTCATGAGGAGGCCTTTTCTAGTTCATTTTATTTTGAATGAGATGTAGAATCTATTTGCTGCTTCAAAATAAAACACGTAAAAAAGAACTATGTTTTTGTATTTTATGTTTTCTAATGAATACAATCTAATGATGCAACTAATATGAATTCCTAATTTAACAAGGGGTTAGTAAAGAAAATAACAAGTAGTTTAAAGAAAATAATTTGAAATTAAAATCCTAATGGACATAACCTACAACAAACAACATGTTTGCGAGTTAAGCTTTCAAAGATATCGGTAGGTAACCAATGAAAATAGGAACATTTCTTCCTTGATTCCACTGATGCAATTGTCGATGGGAAACTTTAATAACCATATGATTTTTCACTCTTCATCAAATCACAAGGCCACAAAAAGTGTTCTCATGCAAGACAAAGAGTTATGCAGGCACAATTTGGTGATTTCTTCTCAAGCTAGATACATCAGCAGAATTCATCAAATTGTAGCAAACACAAAACTAAAAGATCGCACTACCATAAACAAAACAATAAAATTTTGGCTCAATAAAAATTCCATGAACATAAATCCACAAAAAAATGACACATTTAGGCAAGAATCACTACACTCCAAATGTGAGCACCAAAAGCATAATATTATTGCAAAATAACAATGGCCTGCATTAAATGTTACAATATTGTATTTAAAAGAAATCATCTCCTCAATTTGTGTTGAGAGTGAGAGATATATTCATGCAATAATATGCTTTTAAATTAATAAAATAAACTAATTATATACAAACTAACAATCTAACTAGTGCTTAGCAGGACTCCATCCATTTTATATTTATTAATTGGATGCATGCACCTTTACATGTCATAAACAAAGAATTTTATGAGAGAAGAAGAATAAGAAAGCCTTGAATCAATGTGGAAGTGTTCAAAAGTGTAAAAAATACAAGTTGATCCTTCATTGGGCATCTGTCAGAATTAAACTATTGTCAAAATGTGTTTCTGGTGCATGGAAAGCTCTAATTTTGGAACTAGTAGTTAACTGTAAGCACACCTCTGGAAAAGTACACCAGCTCACTAGCTCACTAGTTCACCAGCTCACCTATGATTTCTCAAAAATTCTTCCAAAAATTTGTAACCAAAAAATGCACCAGCACACCAACGCACCAGTGCACTAGCTCAACATCTTACCTCAAAGGTCAAAAATGGAAAAATTTCACCAAGTGTCAAAATTAAAATTCTGGTTTCTGGGTTTTGTCCCCCTTAATACCAGAGTTATGTTTGGATGCTTGCCCTTGAATTTCTCAATAATCTCAGTGATTTTTGCTGCATCCAGTCAATCTAATGCATCATACTTATCCTTGACCTTTTTTCTATATTGGTATACTTAAATATGGGTCTCAACAAAATCCCCAAGTTTGGTATCCAACTCTAACAAGGCTTCTTCTGTTCTAAATGCTTGCCGGATATCCTCATCATTAGAAGCTTCTTCAAAAATATCCTCAACTTCTCTACCACTATCTCTACTAGCATTAATTTCTCCCATTCATCATCCTCAAAAATGTTAAGACATGCATCACTGTAATGTTTCTCTGCCTGCAAAATCTCCTCCTGGGCTTGGTCCTTGAGCCAGTGGATATCTGCATGTAATGTTTCCATTACTTTATTACTATCTGCTATTTTTTCAATCCAATCATGAATTAAATCTAACTCCTCTACTGTATGTACATCTATAAGTATTCTGTACCTCTACCCCTTTATGGCCTTTAGTACCTATAAATCCTTACCCCAAGCGTGTACTTCATCCATGATACTAAAATCCTATTTCAAAATTGCTACCATTTTGACTACATTTTCCTGCATAGCATGTAGTACATTTAGATTTCTCTGGATGATAAGCACACCCTTTTCCTCAAAACTTTATCACCATTACTAACAGGCATTCAAAAATGGATCCAAATGCACTCCTCCCTTATCTTTCCTTTCAATTGCTGCAATTAAATAATCTTTGGGGTGTTTAGGATCCAAGGGACCAATGACTTTGGCTAAATATCCTTTCAAGATTTCATTTTTCCTACAAAGTGTCATTAGTTCTATCCCATCTTGCTACAAACTCCTAAATACCTCCTTCATCCCCATCATGACCATCAACTTGGTTGTATCTAGTGTGGGCCTCCCAAGCATAGCCTCTCTGATTTGATAATCTTGTGGACCCAAATCTTCTATTTCTGAATCAGGAGGAGGGATAGTCACTTGCACAAATAAATCTTTATTTTAGTCATTGTTGATGAATGCCAATGCTCTTGCTTGTCTTGAAAGGGACTCTGGTTTCCTCAGAACCTCAATCAACTCAAACATATCCTCTTCATCAATGTTGAATTGTGGCCTTTTACTTATGATCATTTCCTTGCATAACCACCTTGGGACTCATTCTATCAAAGGCTTGCCTCTTGAGGATGAAGGAGTTTTCTCTACCACCACTTTACCCTTATTGCTTCTTTTTAGAGTTTTCTCCCTTTGTGAAGAGTCCTACTTTGTAGTTTCAATCTTAGTGGAGCCTATAGTTCTTATATTGGTGTCTTGGGGAGCTTGCTGAAGATATTGAACCATTTGCCCTTCCCTAGACACTTCATCAGTTGATATTTTCTATGATTCTTCCTCCTTATCCTTTTGAATTTGTTCTTCTTTAGTACCTAGAGGCATGGGAGTAGTAGATCCTTTGTCAACAGCTATGACCTGCAATGGGGATGAATGAGTTATTTTTGGACCCTGTGGTTTTGGTGGCATTTGTGACTAGTCTTCCTATTGGGGCTCATTTTTTAGGGTATCCTAGATCTTGTCTCCCACCAATTCTATCCCTATAGGCATAAAATCAAAATCCAACATCTTGAATATGTCAGTGCCCTCTACATCCAGCTCATCAATCCATTGCTGCATTTCATCCTCAGATGTAGTTGTCTATAGAGGTTCTTCTAGAATTGATGGCGGTGTAACAATGTAACTTCTTCTTCTTTCTCATTCCAAGGCTCTAGCTAGCCATGTTCTTCTTTTCAAAGGTACATCATCCTCCTCATCCTCCTCTTCTTCCTCTTCAAGAATGGGTTGTAGGACAGATGGGAAATGCACTACCCTCCGATCACCCTTTACCTTTTCTTGACATGAGTCTTAATCCTTTTTCCATTTTTAGGCATGGAAGTGGATACTTGTTCTACTTTCTTAGGAGGGGAATTTTTTTGAATTTCAACCTCTATTTCTACTTGGCTGGGTGTAGCTAGTGGCACTTGAGGGTCTACCTCAACTTGAGAAGTTCTAGTATCTTTTGATCCTTGTATATTTTCTTCTTGTTATTGTGGAGGTGTTGATATTTCACCCTCTTCTTGTTTATCCCTTTGAGGAGAACTCCTCTTTCTTTTTCCCTTTCCTTTTCTTTCCTAAGGGTGATAGTATCCAACTAGTCTGTCAAGTTGGTATACCATTTTGGGCCTAATACTGAGCTACAAAGATAGGGATGGTGACCTTCTTCCCTCTACCTTTGGCTGGGCAGGCTTGTGCATGGAAAATCACTGTCTCAGGTATTGGATCAAGTTTAAATGGTTTCCTAATCCAATCCTACATCATCTTGATGATGTGTCTCACTTGATGATTAATATCATCATTCTCTTCTCTGTCAACCTCTACATTCATAATGGGTTGTTCCCCAATTTTATCTTCATTGAACAAAGGTTCAAACAACTCTCTTGAGTCTTGTTGCACTATCTGCAATAGAATATTTATCTTTAGAGCCTTTTCTACCAAACACAAAGTCATCCTACAATAATCCCTAATACGAACATAGTAGTCCTTTGTTGCATTCATCCAATGGTCTTCGATAGCTTTGTCATGTGTGAATTCTTTTCCTGCCAGATACTGTACTTTCCCAATATTATAAAAACATGGCCATGGAGAATTGTACTCTTCTAAGGGATACTAATCCAATTCACACTCAAAAGAAGGAATATCTTGCTTCCACTTTACTTGAAAAGGCCCTATGATTAGAGGCCATGCCCAACACTAGTTATGTTGTTTTCTAACCAGGTCGTATGTAGATGAGAGTTATCAAATGATCTCTAAGAGAATAAGTCTATCACTAGGATATCTTGGGAGCTTCTTCAGATTGACCATGGTACCGGCTACCCTTAGATATGTGAATGTTCTGAATTAAATGTAATATGCACCAAGCGTTATTACTTGTGTCACTACATCATCTGATAACCTCTTTTCATAATATCCTTCTAAGAACCTAATTATGGGAAATATGAAGGCATCATTAATAATTATGTATTCCTTGCTCTGCCTTAAGAGTCTCTTCTTCACTAATTGTGCATAAACAATATATGGCCAAGCATTGGGATCTTGCATGCTGCCTCTTTGGTATAGCCTTGGGTAGTTTGTTGTCCTCATATCTAATAAGTACACCAGGTAGGATGTCATGTAGAACTTCATTTTGTCCTTAACTATCTCCAACTGTTCACACAATTTTTCACTCAAAGTAGTGGCCCAGTCAAGTGGCATCTTTGTCGTCTTAATAGTCTCGATAAAATGCACCATGAAGATATTTAGGTGTCCAGCTACTGCCAACCCATTACTCTACTCAAAAGTATGATTGAGTACTTGATATCTTCCTTCATATATCCTCTTGTCATGTCCACTTTACCAATTGTCCTCCCTAGAGGAGTTTTCTCTATAAGATAAGAGGATTGTGTAAGAATTTGGCTTAGGGAAAAATTCATGCAAGACCAAGGAACTCAAACAAAAGCACAAAAGTAGACCAAAGAGAGAGTATGATCAGAATGATGGTATATTCATTCAATATGTCATATGCAAGTGCACTAGGAGTGCCTATATATAAAGGCCTCTAGAGAACTTCTAGAATGCATAGAAGTCAACTTCATAATAAGTCATACAACTAGGCACATGTCCACCAAATATGGGTTACCCTCTATTAAGCACAAAAATAAGTGCAATGATGTGAGGATAAGCCTACAATGGTGTAGCACACAAATTAGTGGTGCAGACAATATGTGCTAAATTAGGAGTGAAAATAATTGTGTTGTCTACATGAAAACTCAGTGAATGATGCAAACTCCAGTGTTATAGACACCATGTGTTGAATTAGAGTTGCATACTTCTATGTTGTCAACATGACAACTCAAAAAGGTGTGCAAACTCCTAAGTGTCTCACCTAAATAAATAATAAAATGATGCATTAACCTAAGTAAACTTAAGTAAGTGTAAATAGTAAATACTTATTTACACCAACACCCCCCTTAAGTGCAACTTAGGGGAATGCCCTTAAGCTTACAAAATCTAGAATGCAATGTATAATGGGTCCCAGCTAATAGACCATGTTAGGTACCCATGTACATAATGATATGAAATCTCTCATAAAGTGGAGAAAGAGGGAAAACCTCATGGGAAAAACCCTCCCCCAAAAAGAGAGATGAAAAAAACATACGATGTATGGATGGATGGAGTAATCAAGACCCCCCCATTACCACATACATCTAGTAAATACATAAGAGAATGATAAGAAGAGGAAGAGAGATAGGATAGGCTCTCCCCCCCTCCCCCCCCCCCCCCCCCCCCAAGAAGAATGCTTGCCAGTAACTACTTCAATGAAGAAGCAGATCGAAGACTGCAGAATGGTGTTCCTCCCCTTAGGAAGAAACAAGACCAAGGGTACAAATGAGACACTTCCACTATGTGTCGAAATAATCCCATTGATAAGTGATGTCTCTAAAACCTAGTCAACTAGCTGAAGAACCTATCCCAAAGAACTGTTTGTCTCCTTAGCTGATGAAGAACCTTGCTACAACTGCTGATCATAAGTATCCACAATCATTTCAACCTGTGATGATTGATCATGTAGAGAATGAACAAGAGGATTCCATGGAGTCCTCATGATAATTGAAGAAGGTGCTACCGCATCAAGAATAAGAGGCAGATCATCAATATTGTCCCCCTAATTTGTCTTTGAAGCTAGATGTAGAAGACTAGATGTACTGTGCTATGTTGGACCTATCACTATGGTGATATATGCATGTGGACTGAACTGATGTAGTGACCTCATGCTACCACTATTGATAAAACCCCACGTGTCTGAATCTATTGAAGTACTATCACTGGTGTCACTATCAATTTCCACATTATATGATGTGTGGAGAGGATTAGAGGACAAATTGGGTGAATTTTCCTCAAAGTATACATCTTTCTCCACAAAAATCTGTTGGGTCTCTATATCTAGAAGTTTGTATGCCTTCACACCATCTTCATAACCAATGAAAGTACAAGGCCGAGATGACTGTGCCTTGAAACCCTTGAAGGATATCTTTGCCCATGCAGGACAATCGAAGACTCTGAAGTGTGTCACAATAGGTTTTCTACCACACCATGCCTCAAAACGAGTCTTGTCATCTAAGACTGGATGAGGAGAGTGATTAAGAATGTGAGTGGCACTAGAATTTGCTTCAACTTCTAATGACGAATTGAGAGACTTGGTCTGTATCATGCAACTTGCCATAGACTTAAGGGTTCGGCTCCTCAATGCTGCAACATCTATCTTATGTAGATTGAATGCTGGTGGATTTTGAAGATCAATGCCCTCAAGTCTACAAAAGTCTATAAGTCTTCTATTCACATACATGCTTCCATTGTCCATTCGAAGAGCTTTGATGACTTTTCTGGATTTCTATTCTACATGAGTCTTTAAGTGTAGAAAATTGTCCAACATTGCATTCTTGTTATGAAGAAAGTAGACCGAAGTGAACCTTGAAAAGTCATCAACGAAGGTAAGTATGTAGTGACCTTGGCTGAATGCAAAAGGACTTGCTAATACCATGCGAACCATCTGTAGAACACCTGGTGCTCTTGAAGACTTCCCTCTTTGTAACTTCCCCTCTAGATGCATATCCACTAAATATAGTGAACATTCGCAATGGGAAAAATTGATTTGGGGTAGACCATTGACCATTCTAGCTTTTCAAAGTTGCTAAAGATAACAGAAGTCAAGAAGACCATACCATCATGCCATAATTGCATGTTTGAATTTGATTTTGATAGAAAGGCCTTTGAAGGAGACTTGGTTACAAAATGAGAGAAAGACTATAACCTTTTATTATGATTGACTTTCCCCACTGCAACCAAGGAGTCATCTTTAAGACTATGCACCTATATTGAGTCTGGAAGGAACTCAACTCTATGTCCATCTTTGAGATGAGTGATTTGGTAGATTGATAGGAGATTTTAACTTAGGTTTGGAACATAGAGAACATATTGAAACTCTCCATTTTCCATGTCCATGTTTCCTTTTCCTTCAACTTCCATTTTGGTATCATCTCCCATAAAGATGTGCAATACCTTTGATTGCTTCATTGAAGAAAAATCCTCCTTTGAAGAACCCATATGATATGAGGCACCTGAGTCAAATATCCATTCCTTTGAAGAGTTTGAATTTTCCATGAGTACTTGCCCTTTCCCCTTTGAATCTGAAGAAGGTCCTTTCTCCTTGTAAGCATTAGGCAATGGAACATTATGTTTCTTCATGATGTTGGTCAACTCATCAATCTTCTTAAGATAACACTCATGCTCTTCATGACCCATTTTCTTGCAATAAGCATACTTTTTCTTCTCCTTATTATTATCCTCCTTCTAGTTGGAATTTGAGGAAGACTTGCTTTGTTGATTGGATTGTGGTGTTGTCTTTTCTGCATTATCTGATTTGTTCTTCCACTTCTTTTACTTACCCTTTCCTTGATTTGAAGACTATCCAACTAAAATTTTAAAATCCTCACCGTTGGCCACCAATGCTTTAGACTTAGGTGATTGGAGGATCCCCATTGATTTCAACATCTTTTCTTCAGTATCCAATAGATCAACATATTAATCAAAAGTGATTTTCTTATAGGCAGATCCTAAGGTAGTCTTAGAGGTGTTAAAATAAGAGACAAATGTGGAATACTCTAATGGCAGCTTGTTATGTATGAGATAGATCAATCTATAATCTTTGATAGAACTCCCACAATTGGTAAGCTTTGTCCTTAGTTCATTCAGCTTGATGATGAAATCTTGTATTGAACCAAATGACTTAGGATCTAAGGAGACAAGCTCATCTTCAATTTTGAAAACATCCTCTTCAGACACTTTACCATAGAGGTTTTTGAGGGTATCCCAAGCTTCCTTGGATGTAGAACACTTCCTAATTTGATACATGATCTTGTCATCAACCCCCAAACATATATCACCTAGGGCTTTCCTATCCATTGCTACCCAAGCTAAAATATCACTTGCTGATACTTTATCACCTACTAGTTTAGGAAGAATACCATCTACAAATTGTGAAACTCCATTATGCATTAAGTGATACCACATTTTGATGGACCAAGTAGCATAGTTATGTGTTGTTAATTTTGGCAACTTAAAGTTTCTTATAATGCATAAAATAAAATAAGCGCAGAAAAGAAAGAACACAACACCAAGAACACCCCCCCTTTTCACTAAATCAAGAAACCCCCCAAAATAGATGCTTTTGGCACTTTATCAGTAGTGCAATTACAATGGCTACTTGCCAATTTTGGCCTTTGTGGACTTCTAATTTTTCTTGTTACAACCTCTTGATGGATTACAAATCTAGAATTTTACAATGTGCTAGAATTCCGAAGCAATACAAAGCAAAGAAAGGCCCTATTGTTGAAAGTGATAGTTTTGTCCACACAACCCTACAATCTGACTATAGGACTAGAAAGTAGACAAAAAATAATGCACTATAAAAAAAAAACCTATTTTCGAGTCCAAACGTGCCTATACAAAGCGTTTGAAGTTGCAAAATGTAGGATTATTCAAGTTTAGTCACTAAAAAATGCAAATCCTGACAAATTCGTGCACCAAAACTAGAAAAGAGCTACATCACTAAAAAAAAAAGGAAATTCTAGCCAAGTTCAAAAAAAATTGCACTTGATTTGGAGTCTGGATGTCCGAGTTATGGCCTCCTAAAGTTAGACTACAAAATCAAAAATTAATCTAGAGAGAGGTTGCATCAGCAAAAGGTAGAGTTAAATTTGGCAGTCGTATAACCATCATAGTAGTTCAAATTTGGCCAAGAATGACAGTCATATGACCATCAAATTTAGGCACATAAAATGATGATATCATCAAAAAAAGGGCCCCTTGGCTAATGTGGAAGGGTGACTTGGCATCTGTACTATACAGACTGTACAGTTGGTACAAACGTGTTGACATGTATGACACGTGGTAGATGATGTGTCCTTGCTTGTTGGGTGGTATAGCTAGTTGAGCTATTGCTGACATGTTCTCTGTCTACGTGGGTGCAGACTATGTCTAGTATACTGCTAACTAGGTGACAACTGGTTTGATGATGTAGAACAAATGGATAATCACCGTGTGTCTACCTTGGCTCATTGCCATGTGTTGCGCAGAGTGCTACAGAACTAAGCAATGAATAGGTGTTGCATGGTGTAGGCAAGTGGAGGAGACTTACGTGATGGTTGCCAAATTTTCAAACAGACCTTGCTGGAACTGTTATTGCAGGCACCCGACTATGCCTTTGTTGGCTGGAGGAAAAAAAGTTGCCAGTGCTGAAAAGTTTCTCATGGACTGCTAGATTTCCTTTTCACTATGGCCAGTATATTTTTTCAGGATACTCTTTCACAGGGGACAGACTATTGAAAATAGTCCCACATTTGTGGGAAATTGGATGCGACAAACATTTATATTGAAGCTCATGTGGAAAGTGAAATGAAGTTGTGTGGCCGGTGGGTAGTTGCCTTCCTTGTTGGTTAGATGCTTGCCAGAATAATGAGATTGGCTCAGATTTGGTTGCCTACTTGTTGAATGTGGTGTACAACTTGATGATAGAAATTTAATAATGAGCTGATCAATTAAAATAATACCCTGTGAAGATAATTAAATAATCTGCAGAGCCAGGGTGTGATAGCTTGGTTCTGCAAAAAAAAATTCTTTGACAACTCGACTAGGTGTAGAATTTTTTTGAAAATAGAAATTTGAAATATAATTTTGAAAATATTAAAATTAATTCAAATTTGAAAAACAAATAATCAAATTGATTAAATGACCATACCCAATTGCAGATCAAGGCCTCTGGGTTCTGATTTGCAATTTTTTTTGCCTCACAATCAACTTTCGCCCAGCATAGGAAAATTTATATTCGATCTTCACCGAATCGACATTCTGGATGCGATGGCAAGGTCAGATCTAGCTCTAGACACTCTCAATTTCTATAGATTCTTTGGATTTGGGTCGAGGTGCTGAAGCATGAACGGTCTCGAATGACTATGTGTAGAGAATCTCCCTGAGCTCTGATACAATGTAAGGATTTGGCTTAGGGTAGAATTCACCAAAGACCAAGGAACTCAAACACAAGTACAATAGTAGACCAAAGAGAGAGTATGATTAGAATGACGATATATTCATTCACTATGTCATATGCAAGTACACTAGGAGTGCTTGTATATAAAAGCCTCTCGAGAGCTTCTAGAATGCATAGAAGTTAGCATCGTGATAAGTCATACAACTAGGCACATGTCCACCAGATATGGGTTATCCTCCATTAAGCATGAAAATAAGTGCGATCATGTGAGGATAAGCCTACAATTGTGTAACATGTAAAACAATGGTGTAGACAACATGTGCTAAATTAGGAGTCCGAATAACTATGTTGTCTACATGACAACTCAGAGAATGATGCAAACTCCAGTGTTGTAGACACCGTGTGTTGAATTAGAGTTGCATACTTCTATGTTGTCAACATGACAACTCAAAAAGGTGCACAAACTCCTAAGTGTCTCACCTAAATGAATAATAAAATAATGCAAAATAATTAAATAATGCATCAACCTAAGTAAACTTAAGTAAGTGTAAATAGGAAATACTTATTTACACCAATAGATTGGATGATCTCAGAAACCTCTTCTAAATGCTCTCTATACCATCTCTCTACTGCCTCATAGGTTAACCTAATAAATTGATCCACCCTAAAGAGATGGAATACTTTCTCAATGTTGTTGGGTCATAGATTAAAAACAATCTCTCCTGTAACACTCTTAACAACCCTCTCTTTAGGAAAAAAATGTTGTGCAAGTGTCATAACGAGCTCTAAAGATTTTACTGACACCAAGTGAGATTCTACATTCACTAAACCTGAACAAATCAAAGCAAAAACCATTGCAGATCTCTCAGTGGGTTTGTTACATATCTTCAAGAACTCCTCCAATCTGTGTGTCCTAACTCTGTATCTTTGATTTTAGAGTAATCATCATGAAACCTTGATTTCACTGGAGTAACACCTTGGAACTTGAAAACTATAGGTTTCAGAGCCATTTTCTCACTTGATGAAGATGCCATTATATCTATACAAAAGGACATCCATTAGTCCAAGACTGGATAAAAATGAATTGATTAAATCCTAGTACTGACTCACACAAGAGCCAAAAATCCTAATGCTCGAAAAAACACAAAAATCCTATTTAACACCCCCATTATCCCTTAAATGCCTATTAGCACACCTAGTGCACTTGATAAGTGCGCCAGATGTGCAATTTTAAAACCAAATTCTTATATAAGGTGTGCTAATGTGAATCTATTTCTTTTTTTAGTTTGTTTTAATTTTTATTTTGTTGAGGAATATGGTCAAGTGCGCACTAGCGCACCAAGTTGGGTGTGCTAGTGAGCACTTGGCCCTTGGTCTCATTTTGTTTCGTTTAAGATTTTTTGTGTCTTGGGGTGTGCAGAGTAGTACACCCAACTAGGTGCACTATTGCACACCCCTTATTGAAGGGTTTGTGTGATTGTTTTTGCATAGAGGAAGTAGAGAGGGCACCACACCAAGTTTTGCGTGGAGCTGCAAAATAGATGGGAGATGTGGATATGAAGTATGGAAGAGCACTAGAGTCAGATGTAGAGTAGAGAAATGAAGGTAGCAAGGTGAGGAGGAAGTTACCCCCCACCTTATATAGACCCTTTTAGAAGTTTCTAGGCACAACTGCGAAGGTGCATAGGTGCGCCACTATGCAGCTGCACACTAATAATACGCAAAGCCTTTGATATTTTGGGCACACTAGCACACCTTTGTTGGTGTGCCTAATGTGCCAATTTCTTGATTTTTAGCTTGTTTCTCTTAAGGCTCTTAAATTTCCAGCTTTTAGGTTTTATCGATAGGACCTAGACATGAAGTAGGGGCTAGGGCAGATCTCAAGATGACTAGGATCCCGATTCTAGGAATCCAAAAACCTATTTAAAAGTAGGGGTTCCCCATTTATGATAGGAAATGGGCTGTGCATTGTGGAACCACAACAAATAGCCCCCAAAAAATGAAGAAATGACAAAGGCATTTCTTCATCAACAAATATTCCTTCGACATGTGTCAAACACCAACTGAATCCCAAACATTCCAAGCAAATTTTGAATGAATTCATAGTCAAAACTTCAGGATCCAAAATCTCCAAGCTTAGTGTGTGCTCCATGTATTCATTTCTTTCAACTTCTCAGGATATGGTCTATCAAAATCTTCTAACAACTTAGAAATAGTCTTCCACCCCTCTTGGCACATCCATCGATAATTTTTGCGAAGGTCGTTTGTCGATCCTTTTCTTGACCAGATGAGAGAATCAGTTCGAGGGCTCTTAGCGGGGTGTCACTTTTCTTTTAAATTTCTTGGTAATCCCTTTGAATTATCTACTCCATGTAGTTCATAATGTCACCATTTGATCCTTAGATGAAGCAATATTTTTATTTGCATCTATTTATCAAATTACCCCTTTTAAATCCTTTAGAATCCTTCAGTCTTAACACCATTCTTTCTTCTTATTTTATTTTCCTTATTTTCTTTTCTTTTCTTTTGTATCCTGACTATGCTTAGACTATGTAGCTAGGACATTAGTGTTGTTTCTTGGATTCAATCTTTGGTGAACATCCCTTGCATTCCTCTTTTAGAACTTTTAGAAACTCTCACGCTAAAAAATGATCTAGCAATCTTTGAGAAGACCCCCTCTGTTTGAACCAATAGGAGTTTGGATCATCCCTTGCTGCTTTCAACCTTGGTTTGACAACACTGAGACAATTGATCTTTAAATTTTCAAAGTGTCAAGACCTTGTTGGTCTAGGATCCTAAATTCAAGACTTAAAGTTGCCCTACTACTGCAAGTAACATCCTTTCCTCGGTTGGTATAAGACACACAACTATCCAAATGTTTTGACAAAGAAATACTTCTTCCTAAAATCAAAACCAAAAGAGCATTTAGTAAGATATGTCAAGATAAAATCTTGAGTGGACCTTAACCCCCTAGACTAACACAAATTTGAAAGAAAACATGCAACTGAAAGCAAACACACAACTAAAAGCAAACACACTTGCAAAAAATTAACACACTTGAATCAAATCTAACTAATTTTTAATTTTTTTTTTGGGTTTCTTCTAGGCTTCAAAATAATGTTTTAGAAATTTCCCATTGACTGGTAATAGTACTAATTCCCCCCATAAGGAATTAAGCCTAAAAGTATTTTCTTTGAGAATTTTTTTTATTTGATAAGGACCAATCCACAAGCATTGAAATTTGGTGTGGGTGCCCAACTTTTCTTTCACCTTATCCCAAAGTAGAACAAGGTCAAAATTCTTGAAGGATTTTGTCATGGCCCTCTTGTTGAACTATCTCTTTATGATAGCTTGATGTTTAGCCATGTGCTCTAATGAAACTATATGTTTCTTGTCCATCTCTAAAAGATTCATCAATCTCATTTGTATTTTGTAAACATCTTCAACATACCCACTCATGAATTTCAAAATAGGAATCCTGAGGTTGAGCGGGAATAATAGTTCTTGTCCATAGAAAAGAAAATATGGAGAAGTCCCCAAAGTGTTCTTGACCCTTACATGATCTATCCATAGAGCATATTTGATTTGTGTATGCCAATCTTTAGGATTCTCCTTCAATAACTATCTTATTACTACGATCAAGTTTTTGTTTGTAGATTCAGCTACCCCATTTCCTTGCAGGTAATAATTTGAAGAGAACTTGATGATAACCTAATTTTCAAATGTCCATTGAGTCAAGAATACTGATGCAAAAGTAGATTTTTTATCGCACACAAGGGTAAATGACATTCTGAATCTAGTAACAATGTGTTCCTCCAAGAAGTCTGTTACTACCTTAGTAGTGCAATTTCTAAAAGTTTTTGCTTATGTCCACCATGTACAATAATTTGTGGTAGTGAGAATATATGTGTGTCTAATTGATGATGGTGGATTGACAAAACGCATGAAATCTAGCCCCATTTTGCGAAGGGGTGTACCTCGTACGCTGGCTATAATGACATTGCTGGGTGTCTTTCCCTATTAGCACTAGTTTGGCAGATATGACAAGAATGCACGTGCTCAAAAATATCTTTGAATATTTTGGGCCAAAAATAACCCGATCTTAAAATCATATGAGAAGTGGCTTTTGCTTAACCATGCCTTGTACCATATTTATCATGGAACTGCTTTAGAACTTCCTTTGCTTCCTCATGTCCTAAGCACTTCAAGTAGATTCCTTTATAATTTTTTTTGTACAACTTTCTGTTATGCAACATGTAGGAATCACACTTCATTTTGAGTCCCCTACAATGTGAACTATTCATCTAACTAGGGCATTGGTTTTGCAAAAGGTAGTAAACAAATCCTGATATCAGACATCTATTACTACACTTTGGCCAATATCAACTTGAGATACTATCATTTTCTTATGGTCATTCTCATTTGTTTCACTATTGAACTT
This sequence comes from Cupressus sempervirens, assembly GCA_028749045.1. Classification (NCBI taxonomy): domain Eukaryota; kingdom Viridiplantae; phylum Streptophyta; class Pinopsida; order Cupressales; family Cupressaceae; genus Cupressus; species Cupressus sempervirens. Next base: position 662,142,197 of record CM053786.1, read on the forward strand.
GAATTCCTTTTCATCCTCAACTTGGTTATCACCTATCATTTTTGATAATCCTTGGCCTCTAACTAGCCGCATGAGTTGAATCTCTAAATCAAATTCCTAAAGTATTGCAATCCATTTCCCATATCTTTCACCAAGTTCATTTTGCATCAATAATTTTTTTACTACTGGATCAGATACGATCGCATACACCTTACTTCTTAGTATGTAATGATGGAATTTCTTTATCGCCTTGATTAAAGTGAAAGACTATTTGTCGAGGTTAGAATAATTCAACTTGGAATTTCTTAGAGGGCAACTCATAAAAGAAATAGGCCTTTCATCTTCCTTTTCTTTCTTTTGTGTTAAGATTCTATTGTACGAATGTTATGAAGAAAAGGAATATATCTTGAAAGGTAGCTCATAGTCAGGACTCACTAGTACCAGGGCTGTGGAAATAGCCACTTTGATATCCTCAAATGATTTTTTAATTTTTAGAACCCATTTTGTCTTAGTTCCCTTTTTGAGTAAATCATTAAGGGGACAAACTATTTCTACAAATCTGCTTATGAATTTCTGTACAAAATTTATCTTCCTAAAGAAAGAGTTGAGTTCCTTCTGGCTATGGGGAGCTGATAATTTCAGAATTGTCTCAACTCTATCAGGAGCAATGTAGATTCCAGCTTTAGAAATGATATGACCCAGGAGCTTTCCTTTAGTGATTCCAAATGAACATTTCTTGGGATTGGGGGATATGCCATATTTACAACATCTATTGAATACCTACCTTAAATCAACAATGTGAGTACTTCAATCCTTTGAAAAGATAGTTAGATCATCCATATAGATAACTATACACTTATTTTCCAATCCCTTAAAAGCTTCATCCATGGCTCGTTGAATTGTAGCACCTTCATTAATCAGTCCAAAAGGCATTCTTCTGTAGGTGAAAGTTCCCCACTTAGTTGTAAAAGTCATCTTTAGTCAATCTTCTTCATTAACCATCACTTGATTATATCCTGAATATCTATCTAAGAAAGACATCATCTTTGAGCCATTCACAATTCATAGAACCTCATCCAATGAGGGTAAAGGATAATTGTCCTTTTGAGATACTAGGTTCAAGTTACGAAAATCAACAAAAAGATGAATCTCTCTAGTCTTCTTCTGTATAAGAACCAAATTGGCCACCCATGTGGAATGATAAATCGGGAAGATGATCTTAGCATCCAGTAACTTCTTAACTTCTTTAATTATTAGAGGTTCAATGATAGGATTAACAAGTCTTTGTCTTTGCCAAAAATTTTTGGCATCTAGTTTCAACGGGATATCATGGGTAATAATCTCAAGGTCATATGCCTTTAGCTCTTTGTAGCTCCAAGCAATGATATCTTTATACTCAATAAGTAATTTGAACATATCTTCCCTTTCTAGTGCATTGCATGCTTTCCCTATCCAGACCATTCTCGAATCTTCATCAGTACCTAAGTTGTATGAATCACATTCCTCGATCCCCTTTTCTTGGGTCATTCTTTTATTAAGCAGCAATTCATCACGATCAAAGATGAGCTCTAACTCAACCATTCCCTTAGGAATAGTGTTGGTTTTCAAGTTTAGGATCCCATCTTCATCTTCAAGTTCATCATCCTTAGGTTCATTATCTAGAGTGTCATCAATTTCTTGCACCTTAAAGTGGCCATTGTACATGATAGACTCAAGTATGTGTTGATCATCCTGAAAGACTTGAAAGTTTGTAATATTGTCTAGAATAGATGGAGCAGCAACCAAATCTATTGAAAATCTTTTTAATTTCATTCTTTTGATTGGTTGTAATGCACTTGCCAAAATAGCAAGAGCATCTGCCACCATGTTTTTCCTCCTTGGAATGGACCTTATGTTTAAACTTTTAAAATCATCCAATAAACCCACACTCTTTTCCTATAAGCAAGTAATCTTTTTTCATTGTAAGAGTACAATGATTTCACTTGTCATATAACCAACTAATAATCTCCCTCGATTATGAGAGCTATAATTCCTTTCTCCAATGCAAAGAGAAGTCCTCAAATCAGTGCTTTGTATTCTGTAGCATTGTTAGTATATCTAAATTGTAATCAATATGTTGCATAAAAAGACCTACCTTTTGGATTGACCAATTCAATACCTATATTGGCCCCTAATTTGCATTTAAAACTATCAAAGTGAAGTGTCCATATTGGATCCTCCTTAGGTTTTCTAACCTTGTGTTTGTTTGTTCTTAAATTCTCTTTCACCTAAGTGTTAAAAGATTGTTTCTTGGGAACCCATTGTAATTTTCCACATGGTGGACTTGACGATTCCCCTTTATAACTTCTTGATAGAGAAAGTGTATGTTTTTCTTGTTTGTCTTGAATTTCCCCTATTAGTTTGTTGATTTCATCAACATTAGGTTCAAGATGAATGACTATCAAAGTCCACCCTTGACCTTTCACATGTCATCTCCTTCTCTGAACTTTGATCATTCCTGGGGGAGGAGAAGATAACCCTCAACCATTTGAAGAGGTATCACTATATGAAAAATTTAGATCTTTAATTTATTCTTCAATCCTTTCCATAGATTCAGATGAGTTTATATGGCTTTGATTTTCCATGCGTCCATTTTCTAGAATTTTATTATCCTTGTCTTGCATCATGTGTGTTAACACCTTTCCAACTGCCTCTTGGCATGATGAGCATTCAAACTCTGAATTGCTGATTATGTAATTGGAAAAATCTTGGGAGGAGTAAGATATTAGGGTTAGCTTCTTCTCCCAAACATTGTAAATTAGCCACCATACTATCTATGAATTGTGTCATGATCTCATCCTTTGGGATCAATATCTTGAGTTCTTTATCTATATTACTTGATATCTCAATGGGAATCCTATCAAATATCATCACTTTGTATAAGCCCAAATCTAATTGTAGGAATGCCATCTCATTCAGGATGTCTTATTCTATAATCATTGTTTTTAATTTGGGTTGTGCATCTATCTTGATTTTATTGTTCAATCCCTTCCACAGTAAACATAACTGAGTGAAATCCATAGAAAACCATCCTCTTAGGCATTTTGTCCATTCTCTACTCAGGAGTAATCCATACGTCTCTAGAATATTAACCACATGTATATCAATGACATCTTGAATCCAGGGATTGATTGTCAACTATATCCAAACATCCCTCAATATGCCGATGACTTTCACCTCTATTTTATCCAATTGTATTACTATCTGATTGGAAGGTTGAGGACTAACCCCTAACCTTTGTGCTCTTTATAGTGGCATGAAATTACATGAGGCTCTTGAATCAATCAAGCAATTGTGAATATTCTTTCCATATATCTTGATGCTAAGAAAAAATGGGGGCACCTCCACCTTGTCTTTAAACATAGTGGGCATTGCTTCTGCAGCATTAACCTGTTAAGATATTGTCTTTTGAGGGACAATATTTGTGTTATGGGATACTTTTGTATGATCCAGAGTCTTCATGAGTGCTTCTCAATGTTGTGGACAATTTTGTAACATGTCAAACATGGACATATTGGCCTTAGTTTGTTTCAAGTCCTCTACTGCACTGTACTTTTGAGTAGACCAAGCAATATTTTTAAATATTGTTGGTACATTTGCTTGGTTCTAATTTTATTGTCCTCCATATGGTGGCCTAATTGGTGCTAGATTGTTACTTGCTCTTAGATCAGGAGGAGTTGGTTATAAATCTAGAGGAATTCTATCTGTCATAGGTTCTTTTCTACTTCTTAGATTGTATGCATTTCAATTATTGTTACGAAAAGAAAACATCTCTTCATGTTGAAGGTCAGATTCTTGGCTAAATGGAAACAAGAATTCTTCATTAATTGGCTATTCTCCCTATGCATTATATGTAGAATCATAGGTTTCTAATAGCATAGCATTGAATTTTATAGGAGGAGCATTTCCATTTACTTGTGAACTTTAAGCCATCTCTTGATTTCCATTATAGTATAAACCATCATTGTTAGATGCATTTTGACCATCATCATACTAATTGATGTTTGTGTACTAAACATTGTTATTGTTATTGTTTTCAGGAATGATTCCATTATTCAGATGGGTGTTCCACTATCAGTTCTATCTTTGGAAGCCATTATTACAATCAAGAGAATTGAAATTGTTCCCCCATTATTGTTTCCTGCATTATTATTGTTGTTTCCACTGAAGTTCCTATTATAATTTTGGCCATAATTATTGTTGTAAAGAACAACATTGTTCCTTTGGAAGTTGTTATTCTATCCTTGTGAAAATCTTAGACAAGTCAGTTCATTGTTCATTTGTGACATAGTCTTTTTCATTTGACCAAATTTAGAAACAAAGCTATTATTTGATTCAACGGGCACTGCTACCTTTTTCTCAAAGAAGGCAACTTTTGGAGGTTCATACCCTGGATATGCTAGAGCGAGATTTTGTGGAGCATGTTCCTATTGTAATGGAACTAGATTCATAGGTATGAATTGACTAGGCATTATGGGTACTCTGATAGGGTATGTTGGCATGGTTTTGATCACTTGAGTTGGAAGCATTAATCCTCCTCCATTAGAATTAGCTTGCTTAGTGAAGGTAATCACTTCTGCGAAGACTTTATCCAATGTGTTGATATTTGGTACAGGAAGTTTTCTCAAAAAAATGGCAGTAAGATGGTCCATAGAATTTAGATAAATCTAAACAGCATCTTCAACTGGTATAGTGTATGGTTCTTCTAGCTTGTGATATGCCATGTGAAAGCGATGGTTGAAGTGTGAAACTATCTCAGTTGGGTCCCTTTTGATTGATATGAATTTTTGATGTATCACAGTTGGGTTGATAAAAGTTTTGAATTGTTCCAGGAATAATTTTTTGAAAGTATCCCAATCTCCAATACATCTAGGTGGAAAATCAATGTACCAATTAAAGGCAATTTCCCCCAAAGAATAGGCAAATAAACAAAGAACCACATCCTCATTAGAAAATTTCTTTGAATACTTTGATGTGATCTTTGGTAGTTCATGTTTCTCCATAAATGAACCTTGGGAAAAAATTCTTGGGATTCTTGGGAAGGTCATGGAGTGCACCTCTCAATTTTATTGGTGAATCTATAATGTTTGCAAAGAAGACCATTGGAGGACTTGGTGGACGTAAAGGTGGTTGTTACAAAGCTGGAACTGTTGGAATATTTGGTGGTCCACCAATTGGTTGAAGTGGAGGGGGAGTTGAAGAAGATGATAAAAGGTTGAATGGAAGTGGTTGAATTTGAGGTAATCCTTTATCACTACATGGTTTATAAAAATGGGTAAGCTCAAGAAACTCGTGTGCACTTGGTGAAGACCTTAAAGCTCGTTGAAATGGGGATTCTGGATCAAAACCCTCGAATTTGCATCAAATCTAGAAAAAGAACACCTCTGTAGAAGTACACTTTCTCACAAAATGAGGTGCACCACAAAATTTAGCACAACAACGCACCAGCTCACAAGTGCACCAGCTCACCAACGCACCAATTTCTCAAAAACTCAAAAAAAATTTGAACTTGTAAAAAGTGAAAAATTTCAAAGCTTTGAAAAAATTTCCTTCTATTCTAAAAATCAAAATGGCAGCCCTCCTAGTGCCACTTTTTTTGAGTTGTTGTTTTGCATGATGCTTAATGACATGAATCCTTTCGAACACTCTCTTGAAAAATCAATCTTTTGAATCAACTCCAAGGTTCTAAGTGATCTTGCAACCTACTCAAATCTTCTTAGTTGAAGATAAATGTTTTTGTTCATGAGGAGGCCTTTGCTGGTTCATTTGATTTTGGATGAGATGTAGAATCTATTCGCTGCTTCAAAATAAAACACGTAAAAAAGAACTATGTTTTTGTATTTTATGTTTTCCAATGAATGCAATCTAATGATGCAACTAATATGAATTCCTAATTTAACAAGGGGTTAGTAAAGAAAATAACAAGTACTTTAAATAAAATAATGTGAAAGTAAAATCCTAATGGACATAAGCTATAGAAAACAACATGTCTGTGAGTTAAGCTTTTGAAGAAATTGGTAGGTAACCAATGAAAATAGGAGCACCACTTCCTTGATTCCACTAATGCAATCATCAATGGAAAAATTTAATAACCGTATGATGTTTTTATCTTCATCAAATTGCAATGCCACAAAAAGTGTGCTCATGTGAGACAAAGAGTTATGTAGGCATAATTTGGTGATTTCTTCTCGAGCTAGATACATCAGCAGAATTCGTTAAACCATAACAAACACTAGAACTAAAAGATCACACAACCAAAAACAAAGAAATAAACTTTTTGCTTAATCAAAATTCTATGAACATAAATCCACAAAACAATAACACATTTATGAAAGAATCACTACACTCCAGATGTGTGCACCAAAAGCATAATATTATTGCAAAATAATGACCTTCATTACATGTTACAATGTTGTATTTATAAGAAATCATCTCCTCAATTTGTGTTGAGAGTGAGAGATATCTTCATGCAATAGTATGCTTTTAAGTTAATAAAACAAACTATTATACAAACTAACAATCTAACTAGTCCTCCATCCATTTTATATTCATTAATTGGATGCATGAGCCTTTACATGTAATAAACAAAGAATTTTATGAGAGAATAAAAATAAGAAAGCCTTCAGTCGATGTGAAAGTGTTTGGAAGTGTAAAAAATAGAAGTTGATCCTTCACTGGGTTTTTGTCAGAGTTGAACTATTGTCAGAATGTTTTCCAGTGCATGGAAAGCTCTAATTTTGCAACTAGCAGTTAACTGTCGATGCACCTCTAGGAAAGTGTAGTAGCTCACCAACTCACTAGCTCACCTCTAAATTCTCCAAAATTCTACCAACACTTTGTAACCAAAAATTGCACCAACACACTAGTGCACCAGCTCACCAACTAACCTTGAAGGTAAAAAAATGCAAAAAATTCACCAAGTGTCAAAACTAAAATTCCAATTTTTGGGTTTTGTCCCCCTTTATGCTAGAGCTATGTTTGGATGCTTGCCCTTGAATTTCTCAATAATCTCAATGATTTTTCTTGCATTTGGTAAATCTAATGCATTGTACTTAGCCTTGACCTTTTATCTATAGTTGTCTACTTCAATACGAGTCTCAACAAAATCCCCAAGTTTGGTATCCAACTCTAGCAAGGCTTCTTCTATTCTAAATGCTTGCCAAATATCCTCATCACTAGAAGCTTCTTCAAAAATATTGCTGAACTTCTCTACCACTACCTCTATTGGCATTAACTTCTCCCATTCATCATCCTCAAAAATATCAAGGCATGCATCACTATAATGTTTCTTTACTTGAAAAATCTACTCTTGGGCTTGGTCCTTGAGCCAATGGATCTCCACATATAATGTTTCCATTACTTTATTACTATATACTATTTTTTCAATCCAATCATCAATTAAATCTAACTCCTCTACTATATATACATCTATAATTATTTTCTACCTACCCCTTTATGGCCTATAGTACCTGTAAATCCTTACCCCAAGCATGTACTTCATCCATGATACTGAAATTGTGTTTCAAAATCACTACCATTTTGTCTACATTTTCTTGCATAGCATGTAGTAGCTTTAGATTTCCCTAGATGATAAGCACACCCTTTTCCTCAAAAATTTCCCGCCATTGTTGATAGGCGTTCAAAAATGGATCCAAAAGCACTCCTCCCTTATCTCTCCTTTCAATTGCTGTAGTTAAAGAATCTTTTGGGTTTTTAGGATCTAAGGGACCAATGACTTTGGCTAAATATCCTTTCAGGATTTCATTTTGCCTACAAAGTGTCATCAGTTCTACCCCTTCTTGCTCCAAACTCCTAAATACCTCCTTCATCCCCATCGTGACCATCATCTTGGTTGTATCTAGTGTGGGCCTCTCGAGCATAACCTCTCTGATTTGATAATCTTGTGGACCCAAATATTCTATTTCTGAATCAAGAGGAGGGATAGCCACTTACATGAATAAATCTTGATTTTGGTCACTGTTGATGAATGCCAATGCTCTTGCTTCTCTTGAAGGGGACTCAGGTTTCCTCAAAACCTCAATCAACTCAATCATATCCTCTTCATCAATGCTGAATTGTGGCCTTTTACTTCTAATCATTTTTTTGCGTAACCAAAATTATTACCTTAGTGTCTTGGGGAGCTTGCTGAGGATATTGAACCATTTTCCCTTCCCTAGATACTTCATTGATTGATATTTTTTGTGGTTCTTCCTCCTACTCCTTTTGAATTTGTTCTTCTTCAGTACCTGGAGGTATGGGAGTAGCAGAGCCTTTGTTAACAACTATGACCTGTAATGGGGATGAATGAGTTATTTTTGGACCTTATGGTTCTAGTGGCATTTGTGACTAGTCTTCCTATTGAGGCTCATTTATTGGGGTATCCCAGATCTTGTCTCCCACCAATTCCATCCCTATGGGTATAAAATAAAAATATGACATCTTGAATATGTCAGTGCCCTCTACATCCTAGTCATCAATCTATTGCTGCATTTCATCCTCGGATGTAGTTGTTTGTAAAGGTTCTTCTAGAATTGATGGCGGTATAATAGTGGAACTTCTTCTTTCTTGTTCCAAGGCTCTAGCTACTTGTGTTCTTCTTTTCAAAGGTACATCCTCCTCCTCTTCTTCCTCTTTAGGAATGGGTTCTAGGATAGATGGGAAAGGCACTACCTCCTAATCACCCTTTGCCTTTTCTTGACAGGAGTCTTAATATATTTTTTTAATGTGTAGAAGGGGATAATTGTTTTGCCTACCAAGGAGGGGAAACTTATTGAATTTCAACCTCTATTTCTATTTGGCTAGGTGCAGCTAGTGGCACTTGAGGGTCTACCTAGACTTGGGAAGCTCTAGTATCTTTCGACCCTTGTATATTTTCTTCTTGTTGCTGTGGAGGTGCCAGGATTTCACCCTCTTCTGGTTCAACCCTTTGAGGAGAAATCCTCTTTCTCTTGCCCTTTCCTTTTCTTTCCTAAGGGTGATAGTATCTGACTGGTCTATCAAGTTGGTATACTATTTTGGGCCTAATGGGTGACTAAGCTACAAAGGTAGGGATGGTGACCTTCTTCCCTCTACCTTTGGCTTGGAGGGCCCGTGCATGGAAAACCACTATTTTAGGTATTGGATCAAATTTAAATGGTTCCTTGATCCAATTCTACATCATATTGATGGCGTACTTCACCCAATGATTAATATCATCATTCTCTTCCCTATCAACCTCTGCATTCATAATGGGTTGTTCCCCAATTTTATCTTTGTTGAACAAAGGGTCGAGCAACTCCCCTGAGTCTTGTTGCACTATCTATAATGGAATCTTTATCTTTAGATCCTTTTCTGCCAAATACAAAGTCATCCTACAATAATCCCTGATACAGACATCATAGTCATTTGTTTCATTCATCCAATGGTCTTTGATAGTCTCTTCATGTGTGAATTCTTTTCCTACCAGATACTATACTCTCCCAATATTATTAAAACATGGCCATAGAGAATTGAACTCTTCTAAGGGATACTAATCTCATTCACACTCAAAAGAAGGAATATCCTACTTCCACTTTACTTGAGAATGCCCTATGATTAGAGGCCATGCCCAACACTATTTATGTTGTTTTCTAACCAGGTCGTATGCAGATGAGAGTTGTCCCAAGATCTCTAAGAGAACAAGTCTATCACTAGGATATCTTGGGAGCTTCTTCAAATTAACCATGGTACTAACTGCCCTTAGATATGTGAATGTTCTCAATTGATTTTAATATGCACCAAGTGTCGTTACCAGTGCCACTCCATCATCTGATAACCTCTTCACATAATCTCCTTCTATGAACCTAATTATGGAAAATATGAAGGTATCATTAACAATTATCTATTCCTTGCTCTACCCTAAGAGTCTCTTCTTCACCAATTGTGGATAAAAAATATATTGCCAAGCATTGGGATCTTGCATGCTACCTCTTTTGATAGCCCTGGGTAGTCTGTTGCCCTCATAGCTAATAAGTACATCAAGTAGAATGTCATGTAGAACTTCCTTTTGTCCTTAACTACCTCCAAATGTTCACACAAATTTTCACTCAATGTAGTGGCCCAATCAAGTGGCATCTTTGCCATCTTGATAGTCTCAATAAAATGCACCTTGAAGATATTTAGGTGTCCAGATGTCGACAGACCCATTACTCTACTCTAAAGTATGATTGAGCACTCGATATCTTCCTTCATATATCCCCTTGTCATGTCCACTTTACTAGTTGTCCTCACCAGAGGAGTTTTCTCTATAAGATAAGAGGATTGGATGATCTTAGAAGCCTCTTCTAATTTCTCTCTATACCATCTCTCTACTGCTTCATAGGTTAACCTGATATATTGATCTGCCCTCGAGAGATGGAATACTTTCTCAATGTTGTTGGGTCATAGATCGAGAATGATTTCCCCTATAACATTCTTAGCAACCATCTTTTCAAGAACAAAATGCCATGCAAGTTTCATAATAAGCTATGAAGATTGCACTGACACCGGGTGAGATGCTACATTCACTAAACCTGAATGAATCAAAGTAGAAACCATTGCAAATCTCTCAATGGGTTTGTTACATATCTTCAAGAACTCTCCCAAATCTATGTGTCCTAACTTTGTATCTCTGATTCCAAAGTAATCATCATGGAACCTTGATTTCAGTGGAAGAAAGCCTTGGAACTTGAAAACTACAAGTTTCAAAGCCATTTTCTCACCTGATGAAGATGCCATTATATCTGCACAAAAGGACATCCATTAGTCCAAGATTGGAGCAAAATGAATTGATTAAATCCTAGTACTGACTCACACAAAACCCAAAAATCCTAATGCTCAAAAAAATATGAAAATCCTATTTAACACCCCCATTATCCCTTAAAGGCTTATTGGCACACTTGGCACACCTAATAGGTTCACTAATGCACAATTTTCAAACCTAATTCTTATATAAGGTGTGCACTAGTGCACCTATTTCTTTTTTGAGTTTGTTTTAATTTTTATATTGTTGGAGAATATGGTCGAGTGCGCACTAGAGCACCAAGTTGGGTGTGCTAGTGCGCACTTGGACCTTGGTCTCCTTTTGTTTCATTTAAACTTTTTTGTGTCTCAGGGTGTGTAGAGTATCGCACCCGACTAGGTATGGTACTGTGCACCCCTTACTGAAGGGTTTGTGTGTTTGTTTTTGGGTAGAGGAAGTAGAGAGGGAGCTACACCAAGTTTTGCACAAAGTTGTGGAATAGATGGGAGATGTAGATGTGAAGTTTGGAAGAGCACTAGAGTTAGATGTAGAGTAAAGAAATGAATTCAACAAGGTGAGTAGAAAGTTACCCCCCCCACCTTATATAAACCCTTTTAGAAGTTTCTAGGTGCAGCTGCATATTAATAATGCACAAAACCTTTGATATTTTGGGCACACTAGCGCACCTTTGGTGGTGTGCCTAATGTGCCAAATTTCTTAATTTTTAGCTTGTTTCTCTTAAGGCTCTTGAATTTATGGCTTTTAGGTTTTACCGACAGGACCTAGACATGAACTAGGGGCTAGGGCAGATCTCAAGATGATTAGGCTCCTAATTCTAAGAATTCAAAAACCTATTTAAAAGTATGGGGTCCCCATTTTTGATAGGAAATGGGGCGTGTGTTGTGGAACCACCACACATCATAGTAGAGCTCTCGATTTGACTCACTTGTAATTGGTAATGGTGAAGCATTGCACAAAGATGAGAGAGGAGGTATACTCACTTAGAATAATCTTATCTCTAATGTCTTTTTATAAATTAGAAATAAAGACGACTTGAATATCATGATTAGGAACAAGATAAGATATCTCAGCATAAAAATGTTTAAATCTTCCAATAAAATCAATAACTTTCTCTTTACTAGTTTTCTTACAATGCATCAAATTAGTTAAAGAAACTTGCAGACTAATATTATTCTGAAATTATTGAATGAAAGCATTAGCAAGAGTTTGAAAAGAATCAATAGAATAAGGAGGTAGAGAAAAATACCATCGCAAGGATCTATCCTTAAAAGTATGAAAAAACAACTTATTCATAATCCTATAGTCATGAGAAAAATCACTACATATAGCTTGGAAAGTTTTAATATGAATCATGGGACCTCCCTTACCATTATATCTCAAGACAAGGTAACTCAAAATGTTATGGTATAACAACATGAAGGATATCTAAGGATAAGGGATTATAAATGTCACACTAGGAATATTATACTTTGATTAAGTGAATTGAGCCAATTGTTGTTGTTAACACACTGACAGTTTGAACCAAGCAACTAATGGTAGGATCGAAAGATGGGATAGTAGCCATAGATATATTAGGAAAATTGTAAGAAGTAGAAGGAAGGTGAAAAGATGTCAGTGGAGGATTAGAAGGAATGGGAAAAGTATTAAAATATGTAAAAGGAACTGCAATTTATGAAGGTAAATCAGAAAGGATGGAAGCATGAGGAATACTCATAGGAAGTGAAAGGCTAGGAATACCAACACTTAAAAGAGTGGACACTTTTGCAGAAGTCATCATAAGAGGTGGATCATATGTACGTATGCTAGAAAGACTAGTCGAAATCATAATATAAGGCTCAATGGTTTTGGAAGGAATAGGATATCCTAATGATTAAACATATCCCATTAAATTCTTAGCATGAGTATTGATAAGGTGAGATATACCACACAAGATAGAAATGATATTGTCATTAGTATTAACAAGTTTCTTAATAGCTTCAATAGCAACAACACTATCATGATTTTAATGTTCTTGCACAAGCCAGTTTTCCAATTTATCAAATTCATGAGAAATCTTATTAAATTGTGAATGAGGAACTCATAAAATTTGATCTTCATCATGGGATGAGTGAGAAGAGTTATGCTCCATGATAAGATTAAGATTGTGAGAAAAGATGTTAGTGTCATTATTGGGAGAAAAGATGAATCAAAATTAAAGAAGCACATGAGCCTATGGATTCTCCTAACAAGAATGCTATAAGTTGGACTTAGTGTAATTAAGCTCATAAAAGGAGAGATCACAAAAGAAAACACTAATGAGATCGAACCATGCCAATGTAATAAAGATAATAAAAAAGAGATCTAAGAAAACATGAAAGATAGATAGACCTAACTCTAGAATGGAAAAAAGGGTTCACCAAAAGAAGGAAAATAAATAATCTAACACCAAAATGCTTAGGAGGAAAAGGGGAGATGCTTTAGTAGGATGTAGACCTCCATTTTTTGTCTCTAAGTCATTCAAAAGATATGTGAAGGAAAAGAGATAATCCCCAAATATAATTCCACTTTATCATCCAAATAATATTAGCAAAACCTAAAGGAAATGTATGCCAATACTCAATTCAAATTGTGTAAAGAAATTCAATACAAGTTAATGTACTCTTTGGCCCATGTACGATAATGTGTATGCAAAATTGAACTTATTGACTAAATAATAAAGATTTAAATGTGAAGTGTATGCAATCATCCCAATTATGATATAAATCTAAGCTAAAGATATGAAGGAAAATAAGATATTAAAAAATCACCTTGAAATGAACTTGGAAGATTATCTTTTTTATTGGAGAACAATAGATTTGGGCTTTTTTTTGAAGATTCGACTATGGTTTCCCAACCAGAATGAAAAACTTAGAAAACCCAAAAACTAATTTTATGGAAAAGTAGCAAGGATTAGGTTGACCTAGTGGTAACTTTGTAAAACAATTCTTGCAAGGTCACCATTTTCTAGGGGCATTGTAACGAAGTCAAACCAATATCTCCATAAATATCTTTGGAAGCTATTATTAGATTTGTGATTGTAATTCCACTATCTTACTCATGCACGTAGAGAGTGAATTTTTTGTTGTTTGCTAGATAAGGGCTTGCCTTGGTCAAGCCCTAGATTGATGAATCAACCTCAAATTGAAATCTAAATGTAAATGATTGAAATAAGATAAATGTAAATATTCACCTTGCTTCTAAAAACCATTATTAGTAAGGATTTTTCCTTATATTTTGAAGATGGTGAATTTGATATGTGAATGTAGTCTGTCTCCACAAGTTTTAATGGAGCTACCATAACCACATCATGGAGTCATGGATGTAAATGTACATCAATGAATAAGATGATGAATGCCTCAATATGGATCTCCTCCCTTGATGGCCAAAAATATACTAGATATTGAAGAGGAAAAGCTCATTAAAGGATCCTCCCACTAGTACATTATAGGTCAATTTTTGACCAAATATTTTGACCAAGCCCTTAATGGACTTGTTGAATACCTTTTTTTTGTATTTATGCCTAAGTTGGTCAAAAAAATTCAAAAATTAGGGTTTCCCAATTTAGTCAAAATTCTACCCAAATTAGGTTCATAATCAAAAAGAGAAAATCACGATTCATTATTTCTTATTTTGTGATGTTTGGTTTTGGTAGCTTTGCATGCATGCAGGAGGTATTTGATGGCTATTTGATTTTCTCGAGAGCTACTTCATGGTAGTTTGATTTGCTTGCTACCCACACAAAGCTCCAACTTGAGATTTTGCAAAAAAGTGGTTATTTGTTATTTTGTCACTCGCCATGAGAGATATTGGAGGTGAGGTTTTTGGGCATATCTCATGGGAGGTATGTGGTCGATTGGATAGGATTCAGTTTAAAATTTTTTCTCCATGCTTGTAGCAGATACCATATATGTGACATGTCTTGATTTATTATTTTTTGACTTGCCTATGCAGTACCCTCAACATCAAAATGAAAATTGTGAATTCAATGGCAATGCACCAGGGAAAGGGCCAAGCTATACATACAAGAATAAACCCATAATGAATCAAATATCTCTCTCCATTAGCAATGGGTAATCCCCCTATAGCAAGCCACAAGAAGGGATCTAGTACTAAATGATAGGCCCGACCAAGGAGTTCTTCTAGTTGGCATTCATTAGTTTGAGAGCACCTGGTTGATTGCCCAACAAAAGAGTTGTTTAGTGGAAGAAAAACTTTGTAAGAATTGGTATTATTGATTTAACTTATAAATGTGTGTCTATTGTTATCGATTTGATATTTTTCATCTATGTTAAATGTGGTCTCTATTCATTTGCAAATAAATCACAATCCATTGGTTATATTTCTATGTTTGATTTGTTTTTGGCATCAACATTCTCAGCTTTCAAATTGTTCTAAAAATTATAATCTCCTGCTACCCCAATTAAATAATTGTTAAAAAATCATCATATCATTATACTGGTCACACATGTCTGTGTTGGACTTTGTGTGAATGCTATAAATTTTTGGGTTATTTATATGATACTACCCGTACTACAACAAGCTAGAAATTGAGATCCTTCATTAACACTTTCTTGACCAAGTCGCTATATAAGCTTATTTTGAAATATAACTCTCATATGATGTCGAGGTGATTTATTTTTAGAATTGATTGTTGATTTCCCATAACAACAACATAATCACCCAATGTTGAGGAACATGCAATACTAATTTTCCCACCAATTATGTAATTATGAGAGTGCGAGATTATATTTTAGTTTGGTCCATTTAGAATCATCACTAACCTCTAATATCTAGGTCACATCTCTAAGAACAATTTCTCTTGGCACATAATTGGAGATGAATTTATATGCAATGTATCAATTGAATCTAGAAATACCTAACTACCTTCATCTCCCAAGCCAATTCTCCATCTTTTAATAGATATCTCGTGTCTATGGGTGTCGAGGTGATTCATTTGCTAAAAGAAAAGAATGCACCATTTTATGGCTTTCAATCCAACTACAATCCAACTACATTTAGGCTTCTTCTAATTTCTCCACCTTTTGTCAAATTACTATTTGAAAAATTCATTACACATACTCATTTTTCTTAAAGCTCCCACTTTGAATGTGAAGGGATCATGCAAAAGATTTATGTAGTTTGGAGTCTTCACATTCAACAAAATTTTATTTTTAGTGGGTTCATTTTAAATCATTCAATTTCATGAACACATAAAAAATATATTAACATTTATAGAAAATTTTAATGCTATTCTATTTTTCACACATGCCTAATGAAATATTTGTGAAGATAACAAGTATAAATATTTCATTTATCTACCTTGTAGTGAAAATATTGTATGCAAGTGTAGAATAGGGAGGATGCCAACAAGGTTGAGTTAATTTTGACATACCCTGCAAATTATATTTTCTTAAAAAAGAATTATTTAATTTTTAAAGCTTTTTGAATAAAAAAAATTTTGTAGCTTTGAAATTCATCACACATTTAGGTGAAGCCTCTTTGAGATATTCTTTAACATAGTTCTTGTACCATAACTATGTTTACACATGTTGCAAACATATCTATTAGAGCTATTGCAACTACAACCTTCAACAAAATTCCCTTATTCATTATTGTTGGAAAATTTTGAAGCTCTATTAAATAAATGCACGTTTTGAATATCTTGTAATCATTAGACACCATGAGGTGACCTCTCTTTGAGGCATTTTTCCAAATGTTTTAGGGGTCTTATCTTTATATTGATTACTAGTTTTTTATTTTTTGTGCTTTAAAGTGTGACAATCTATTCTAATAAATCTTATTTGTGTAACCTACAAGCATGATATGGTATTAGATCACATGTCTTAGAAACTAGACATGTATTAGAGCACCTAGCCACTATGGAGATGACTGAACCTTCAAACCCTAGCCTTAATGAGGGTTTCATTGCTATTTTAAGAAACTATTTCAAACCTCCATTATCTTGGCTGCCCAACTCTTTCAATGGATTCTTCAGCATACCATGAATGACTATAACCCTCCAAACACCATGCAACTTATACACAAGCCTCTGTCACATTTCTTGAATGCTGATACATTTTATTCTTCATGTAGTAGCAAGTGCTTTATAGACTCTCGGCCAACTCCATTATAAAGAGCAGAGGTATGGTGTCAACCTACAAGATGGCAACCTAAAAAAACCTTTCAATCTTCCCTAACTTCATACCATGAGAACATGCAGCCACTGTGGTACTTTACCCTAAAAACACATGCAATTTATTGTCCAACCAGTGGTTATAAAGAGCTAGACCAATAACTAATGAGGTTAGGCACACAAGTAGTATTAGTATTGATTCTAGGCTCCATTCAACTTGGTAGAAAGATTTTGAACTATTACATACATGGGGTGAAAACTTTTCCCATCTATACTCCATGTCCCACGATGTACTAATAGTTGATTACTTCTATCCTTCACGCACTTTTTACAAATATGATTTATTGATGAATTGTAATGCCGCGCCTGGAGATCCTTGGAAACAAGGATTCAAATCAAGCCAAGATATTTTTTTTCTAGTATGAATGCACATGACAACATCATACAAGGATCACAAAGATCACAATGAAAGACTTCACCACAATCCCAACAACCAACGAATCTTCAAACGCCACAACCAACAAAGAAACACAAAAGAGGTCCACAAAGACCACGCACAGGATGAGGGGTCAAAGAAACCACCACTCATCAATGAAACACCATGCAGGAAGATAGATGCAAAATCCTAAAATTTGGCTAAGTCTGAAATCCTGAAGCCCTGAAATTTGGCTAAGTCTAGATTTTTGAAGCCCTGGAATTTCCTAGAATCTTTATCTTATCTCGGAGAGGTCTAAAACCTATCTCAAAAGATTCATCGCATATATTAAAATATATCTTAAGTATAATGAATTAAATATACTTAAGTATAAGGAATTAAATATACTTAAATATACGTCAACTTGTACTTAACGATATATTTTAAACCCCTTAGGAAATTTGTTTTGAACTAGCAAGGTGTAAAAACCAAAAAGGTGTCCAAAACCAACTTCCAAACTTCCATCCGACAAGCCTAGATAGCCCTTGTTTCTCACATGAGAAAGTACACTAGTCCTGAGTTTCGCACAAGAAAGTGCATCGTTGCACGTGAGAAAGTGCATGGCTTCATGCGAGGACTCACAAAGACTCACTACAAATTGCGTAAGGATTTGAGGAACTACCTTTCCACACAAGAAAACAAATCAATGCGACAACAAAATGCAAACAAAAACCTTAAAAATAAGGAAAGCTCCACACTAGGGAGTACCGGATCCATGCAAATAGAGGAATGAACACTCGAATGCACTAACAGCAAGGAAAGAGGAACATCTATCCATCTAAACCATAACAGTAAGGAACATACTAAAATAAACATTGTAGTGAACAAAAGCAACATCGTAATGTACATAAATACATCTCAATAACAAAACAACCAAACTAAGTACTCAGTTCCTCCCAACCATTAATAGCATCATAAGACCATCATGGATCCTAGCCATCCCTCGTATGTAACATCCCAAGCCACCAACCAGATCATCGGTACTATCATAATAGGGACGTCACTGCTACAACATACAACAATATAATCACAAGGAAATCTAACATGCTAGTAGTAAAGCATAAGATAATCCTACAGTAGATAACATCACCTATCACATGCTAAACAACAATAAGCAACAGATATGTAATACAACAACTCACAACATCTAATCATATGCTAAACATCATAATAAGGGAATGCGTCAAATAAAATAACATCATCTAAACATGATATACAAGCATCCCAATGAAAGTGTAAATCACAAGAAAGCATACTCCAGAACCTAAAGTACCAAGTGAAAACATCCAGCAAGGGTTGCACTAGGACAAAATATTATCTCTGTACACTGATCCCTAGCAGTGGTGAAGGTAGCTACACCTCCCAACCATGTGGCACCCGTAGGTCCACACCCACCTTGCTGATGGAGATAATGATTCAACCACAAACACACAAGAACAACATCCATGGCTAACATTCACGCCAGATAGTATGATGGCTAAACCAAGAACCTAAGACAATGCAAGGAGTAAAGGTCCTAGTCAGACACTCAATAGGTTACTATGTAGGGACTAACATCATGGAGAGTTGCTTGGCATCAAAAAGTCCAAGCTAGGACTTGTGCAGATTCAACATTTCTCAATGGAAAGGCTCTAGCACCCCAAACCTTTTTATTATCTTAAGTTTTATTATCATTCACACATTTTATTTAATTATCACTTATATAAAGCTTCCTCTGCCAACCCATGATGCCATGATCATCAAGCTACGAGATAGAATCCCCCTCCATATGCTACCCTACCCTACCCATGCTCATCCTATGACAAGTGCCCGTGGGCATGCATACTCCCATCCCAACCCCAATGAATAAAACTTCCAAAAAAGACATGGAAGGTTGAGACCTACAAGTCCTCCAACAATGTATGTGCACATACTCGTGTGTGGTGCACCACCATCACAAAGATCATAACATAAGGATAGAATGAGAACATAATGCAAAGAAAACACCCAACCGAAAGCAACATAGGAAGGACAGATTCTACATGAATCCCAAAGCCAACAAAACTATACATCATGAAATCACTCAACTGACCTCAATTCGAGAGTATGGATTCTACACGAATCCCAATGATGCAACAAGACCAAAAGTCATGAACTCACTCCATTGGCCTCAATCCAAGAGTGTGGATTCTACATGAATCCTAGTTTCCATGAAACAAAAGCAAAGGTTCAAAAGAAACCATAACAACAGGGAACAAATCACTCAACCAAACATAAAGACGAGAGTATGGGTGTGAAAAGCATCCCAATGCAACATAAACATGCAAAAGTGGTCTGACTGATATCCAAATGGATCATCCAATTCCACAACCCACATTGTGCCAAGAAAACTCGATAAAATAGGGTAGCATGCAAAATGAGGTGAAAACTCCAAATTTTGGAAAACTTTCAAAATTAAAACCCATTTGACCTTTGGGCACAAAAACCCCAAAAATCCAAAAATAAATGAAAACGGACACCATATGCAAAAAAAACTAGGATAATGGTGCAAAATCTCAAATCCTCATCCCAAAAAATAAGAAAATGTTCATACCCGCCCAACTGAGTAGAACTAGCATACAGAAATGGAGGGGAGCACTAGTTCTCAGCCTCCAAACAAATGGCTACCAAAAAAAGAAGCTGAAATGGAGCAGAAACAATAAAAAAGGAAAGCCCTACCTCACAGCCATAAGGGCAAAACAAGAATTTGAACCAGAAAATAAAACGCTCGCAGAAGTGGCTGAAAATCATGGCAATCCAATGTTTCCATGAGTTGGATCCAACGAGCTCAACCTCGCAACGATCCCATGCCTGTAGCTCCCACAACGAACAAAATAGTAAATCCTCATGAAGAGGATTTTGGATTCTACTCTCCAACTTTCCAATTTGAAAGTGAGAAGTGAGGAATTAAATTCCTTTTTGGATACTTATTCACTTTTCGAGTGAATAATCGATTAGGGAAAATAACTAGCCAACCTAGTTAGACCTCGAATTGACCCAAACGAAAATAGGCTATTCCTATAAATAGGAATTCATCTATGGAAAAGTTGCCAAAAATTAAAATAAATCAATAAAAAAGCCCGAAACCCAAAAAATAGATAAATTCCTTAACAACTTTTGCGACAATGCGAAACTCTAAATGCACAGACACGCTCACTGGTCTAAATCACAAAATGAAAATGAGTTCAGATTTAATAATCACCGAAAGGTTTAATTTAAACATTTAATTAAGGATACGTTGACCATACAAGGACAAAATTGGTAAAATATGAATGGTTGAATCACTAACTCCATGTGCCGCTGCCAGGGATATAAATCTTGCACACTAAACAACATGATCAAGTGCAATTGCATATAATAACGTAGTTAAAGCAATAAATGCCTTAAATCACCTAATTTGACCATTTATTTAATTATATTAAAATAATCTATTTACATCACTCACATTCGCATAAAGCATAACAATGCAGGAATGAAGTAAATAACCATAGCATTAAATCCATCACATAACAAAATCAGAGATATGTCCAAATACCAGGTAACCAAATAATCCAACATGGACAATCCATTTCTAATTGTTTAAGCATTTAATAAAGGTTGTTAATCACAACATAAAAATGCACTTAGAACAAATAAGTGAACATAGTCATAAACATGACTAACCATTGCTACAGGAACCCAGTCCAATGTAGCATGGTAAAGGTACACAGTACAATCTCTGCACCCATCTCAAGGTGATCACGGAACAACCTCATGGCACCACATCGATCTTGGTACCCATTGGCACAAACCTTAGTGAACCAAAAATCACATCATAACCTCAAAACAACTAAAAGCATAATCAAAGCAACTGATACAGAAACAAAAATCCAATCACCTCAACGGTGTAGACCACTCACGGTCACAATCATGATCCCTTCTCAATGAAGGATCAACAAAGTTGCATCCCTCAGGATGACTTACAGAAGTCAAATGGGAGAGGCACTACATGAATTCACTTGGCTTATGAATTAATGATGACACAAATTCCTTAGTTTTTGTCATATTTTTAGATCAATTCATTTAATTTAGGTATTGCCTAAAGTCTTTTCAATGCATATGTATTTGGTACTTCACATGACATTTGAAAATCATTCTTGTGTGGGCAAATCTTTTTGGGTAGTGGCTATGGGGCAACTTATATGCACCCATAGCCAATGTTAAATAGTGGAAGTCTTATAAATTTTCATTGAGTAAATGTGCATTTAAGTTGCACCATAGACATCACCATCTTTTTGTATCCATATATCTATTTTTTTCTCCTCCTCTCCTTTTTAAAGGAGTTGTTTGATTAGCTACATACTCAACCCCCATTTCCTATTGATTTTGGGTTTCCAATTATGGCTAAATATGTTTGGGAATCTATGTTTTTTGTGGCTCTCCCTCCATCTTTATCATTTGATGATGTTCATATGGAAGTGGAAAACTTTTTAGATTCTTTTGAACAAATAGAAATAGAATGAACTTGGTCATTCTTTTTTATGGAAGTTTTGATATGGCTGGTCATGTGATATTTTTCAAATTGTGATACTTATATTTAAGTTCAGATGTTATATATTCATGCTGCAATGTAGCCCAAGTTTTAAAGTTTTAGGGGACTTCTATTTTGAAGACTATTTGTATATAATTTTGTTTAAAATATGTTGCATACACCCAATTTTTATGGGCTTCTTTTGTACAGTAGATAAGAAGTCAGATTGGGTTTGCAATTATTTTCTAAATGTGCCTACCTTGTTAATTGCTAGCTTCAAAGGGCTTTATAGTAAATCATGGCTTCTTTGTGATCTCACATGTTTTAATTTTATGGATCTCACTTTTTTTTTTTGGAGATATTGTATTCAACTTAGGGATCTAGTTTGTGTTTACATTAGATGGATTTTGTTAGAGTCATGGTTACAATTTGAATTATGGATCAAAATCAATGAGGGAAACGTTTATGGCCATTTTTGGTGTGCCTCTCTAATGTTCATTTTGTTATTAGCTAATGACTAGATTAACACTTGTCTTCGTATGATCATTGGGCTCTTTTGTAAATCATAATGTAATCAACATGTATATTACATTATGTAGATTGGATATTAGGCAGTGATTTGGGGATTCATTTTGAATAGCTCCCCTCTTTTGGAGCTTTGATGTAATGAGCTAACTATACTGGGTTCTATATTTCACAAGCTTATTTCACGGGGGAGCCTAGAAGTATAGTTAGCTAGTAGATAACTCATTGTCTCTGCATTAAGAGACTCTAATTCTATACTATTTGCATTCTTGGATTGACCCATCACCATCTTCTTGTCATCATGAACCTCTTCTCCAACTTCATTCCTCTAATTGCATTTTGTCTAATTCCAATATTTCTTTCCAATAATAATAATAATAATTAGCCTCTCTAAGGGCCATGTCCCTTTTCTCCATATCGATTGAGGTCTTCTCTACCTCTTTCACTGGTCCAATCTTCAAATGGTCTTTCCCTTTAATATTGTCATCAACCTTTACAATCATAGTGTTGGCTGTCTACTCCATGTTTCTTTCATGCCACAAGGAATTTACTGCCTCATCATGTTTAAAATTTTCTTGTGCATCCTCTTCACCATTATCGTCCTCTATTTTAGATGTTTTTTCTCCTCTTGGCTATGTTATTTGGTCTATCTCAATGACCATTCCTTTTCCATCTTCTTGTTCCTCTGCCTTAATAAGTTCCTCAACATCTTTATCTTCTTTACTATCCAATTTATGTTCAACTTCTTCCTCTTCCTACTACCTTATTAATACCTCTAGTCTCCTTTCTCTTTCTTCATTCAGCTTACAAAGATCATAAATCTCACTTAGCTCATACATTAAGAATATACAATCTAATCTTCAATTGACTCCATGTAATACTTTAAATACACTAAGATCTACTTACTCTTGTATAACTAAGAGATTTGTTAAAGAAATATAGATAAATGCAATATTGCTAAGGATTATGGTGATAAAAAAATAAGCTTAAAAAGGATAAGTCAATTTTGACTATTTAACAATTTTAGTTTAAGAATTAAGCTTTAGTGTGTGAAGTATAAGCTATTCAAATCATGACAGCTGAAATAAATATAATATTTGATGTTTTAAATTCAAGCAACCTACCAAGTCTTGATTCTTACTCCATTTTTGGTTCCCATAAACAAAATGTTATGAACATCAATTTGTTCCACAGTTGCTTCTTCCGCATCCTTTCCTAGGCTCCCAATGATGAAAATAACAAAAAAAAAACACATTAAAATCATCGCTTAGACATGTAATATCTCATGATTAAGTCCTTAAATACATGACATCATGGCCTGGTCCACATGTAATGTTTTGAATATCAACATTGGAGGATCCAGATACAATGGAGATCTATTCAGCCCCTGTTTCACAATCAACAATAATCAGAATTAGAAAATTAGAATGAAGTACATACATTCCATAATTCATTAAGAATATTGTCACATAATATTTTTATAATTAGCATAGTTTGGACATCTTTTAAGTTAACAACCATATATTCAAGGCCTTGTCAAGGCGGGTCTAAAACTGAATGGCGAGCCTTGTCAAGAGAGACCCAAAAAGCAACCAAGTATTCCTTATGCTATGAGTTGAACATCATAACTATGACAATTTGGGTTATATGAAATATTTTCTTTCTATAGATGACAAAGTAATATGTAATTTAGACTTGACAACCTATTCCATTGTCAATGTTTCTTATTTGGACATTCTTGGCTCCTTGGAGATGAATTCCATATATATTAGGGCTCCTCTTAGGAGATCTAATATTTAATCCCATGACTTGGATTTTTGAGGAGTAGATTAAAGCAAGGTTGATTTTTTGATTGTTCCAAAACTACAAATTTTCCACCACAACACTTGTGCATTTTATGATAGACATTGCCTGAAACATGGTGAAAAAACATCTAATTTGTCAAAATTTTCTATAAAAAATGATACTATTGTATTTAAGCACTAAAATAGTGATATTTAGGAAACAACCTACAACACAACCATAAATTGTGAGCCTTTTATTTCAAAGATCTTAATTTCTTGTGAACCATCACCAACTGCTCCAAATTCCATAACATTGAAATTTAGTGAATGGCCCTGATAATTTTTTTTTCCTCCTGTCAAATACTTTTCAAGAAACCAAAATCTACATTTGAAATATTTCCTCTCATGATCAACTTATTGATACAAATTTATCTTTCCCACTTTCAAAAATTTATCAAATGGGAAATGATTAGAGAGGTCCACCTACACATAAATTCATGCACAATTAGAGGTTGCATACTTGATTGTATCCTTTAAGGTACAATAATATCTTCTCATACATCAATAGTGACCTACAAGTGATAGGTAGATGATTTTCAACATTAGCATCATAGTCTCTAGCTTCTCAACATCTATGTATCTTTTTGTTTCCATATACCTTTGAAACATTTAATATTGTTAGTGAATTTATGACAACAAGAATCTATGCATCTTTTTGTTTCCATATACTTTTGAAACATTTAATATTGTTAGTGAAGTTATGACAATACAACAAACATTGGCATATCAAACAAAATAATGAAATGCCAAACATAAAAACTAGTAATTCTATATCTAATCCTGAATTTGAAGATTAACATGCATTATAATCACTTTAGAGATGTGGGATCAATGTACGTAAATGAATGGATGTCAAACAATGTGATCCATATATAAGTGACAAATAGATAAGCATGCAAAGCCCAAAATTGCATTTATTGTATAGGAGTTTATGAATCGGGTCACAACTACATCGCATTTAAGTATATGAGGTGGGAACATTAGCATTCAGTTCCAATTCTTAGGTTGAAGAATATTCAATTTATAGGTCAAGTCTCTTGACCTTAAATATTCACCTCTACTTGTTCAATCAAAACATAACTATGATTGTTGACCTTCTAAATTTGCAAGAAAAATTGCATGACAACTTTTTGACAATTTTTGTAACTTTTCAATATTTCCAAACAAATGACTTCAAATGCCTACCAAAACTTGATAGATCATGCAAGAACTCTAAAAAACATAAAATTGAATATTTTTGGTCAGCTCATAGTGTTGACCAACATTGATTGACCTACAACTTGCCCATAGGCCTTATTACAACATGCAAGAAATTTGTGTAAAATGCATTCTAAGATGCTTGAGATTGACTTCTTGCCATGTATCAACTTGGGCACTTATTACACCTAGTCTATCCAAAATTTGATGTTTGACCATCTTGTTTAGGACCTTGGGCCCCTGCACCACTACCCCACTTTGGATTTTTGTATATTGAACATATAATAATTCCAATTTTTTGAAAGATTTAACAATTTTGAGTTCATTGGAACCTTGTCCAATTCTTCTACTTCTCCATCTTGCATTATAAAAATTCTTTTTTTTTTCTATGATTAGATTTTGGGAGCTGATATTTGTAATGAAATATTTTCCTTCTAACTTTTGTCCTTGCTTCCTTGCCAATTTCCTTAACAATAAATCTTTAACCACAAATAATGAAATTTTTATGTTTTAAAATTACCAATAATTGGTTAGCTTTCCTTGAGTGAGCTCAAGTACTTCTCGTGGGCACAATAATTTGTAGAAAACCACTATGCTATAACAAGATCTCTTGTGCACCATGGTGACTATAGACTTATTGTAGATGAATAATTAAATAGCAAGGTGATGGGATTGGTGATTAAATATTGTATAATGAGCATTGTAAGCAACCAACATTTCATTAATTATAATATGGGTGAATTTGAGTGAGGTGACCAAATTTTTCTTTCAAAACCATTTGTGCAGATATAAACATTAAGTACAACATATCCAAATTTTTTGTAGATATGCATATTAGTTAGATCAAAATTTTCTTTCAAAACCATATGTGTAGATATAAACATTAAGTAAAACATGTCCAATATTTTTGTAGATATACATATTAATTACACCAATTTTTTTTTTCAAAACCATATGTGTAGATATAAACATTAAGTACAACATGTCCAATAATTTTGCAAATATATTTTCTTGTGAAGAAAGACCACGCTTAGCAATATGAACCCATAACAAAATAACAAGACAATTGCTAAATTGTGGTCTCGGTTTTGAAAAAAAGTTGATAAATGTAATTGTTCTTGCAAAAAGTGTAAGAGCTTAAAGAATCAAAAAATTCTAATCACAACAACCTAGAGTCATTGTAGACAACATGGTCACGTTGAAGGGGATCATGATTTTCATCAATTGGTGAATGTGGATTTTCAATTAGAGGAACATGGAGGTGTGAATGTCCAAGCTGAGGATAACACTCCCATGGAAGAAGATGATAATGTGCCAGATGACATGATTGAAGAAGATGGTATTGGCACAACTTATGAAGATACTCACGATGATGGTACTAGCACATCTAATAATGATGATGAAGATGTTCTTGATATACCTATAGTTGAGAAGGCACACAAGCCCCTATGCCAAGGCTCCCAACCAACTCTTCTCTCTATTATAGTATTGGTGAATTTTAAGGTTATGAATGGTTTATCCAATGTAGCAATGTCACGTATGCTAAGGTATGCCATTTTTATCATTTTCAATATTAGTATACCATTACTATTCATTATATTAACAATTCATATTTGTTTTTGTAGGTTGATAGGTGAGTATTTTTTACCACTACCACCATGAAACATTTTGCCTCATTCATCGAGAATCATCTACCATTATGAATCAAATTAGAATGAAGTATTAGACAATACATGCATATCCCAATGATTACATTCTATATCATAAACAACATGAATTTGCAATAGAATGCCCTAATTTTCATATTAGTATATATTAGTCAAATCAAGTAACAAAAAAAGTTCATCACAAGGTTCTTCGGTACATTCTCATTATTCCACATTTTGAACAATTATTCAGGTGCACTAGCTTGGCACAATTTATGGATTACCATGTATTTAATAAAAGTCAAGATGACATTATGTGAATTCCTACAAATGGTTATACATTTAAAGAGATAGAAAAAATATGGCCATACTTTAAAGAAGAACCTCACAATCTCAAGCTTTCATTAATAACGAGCAATGTCAATCCATTTAGAGATATGAGATCTATTTACTTAGTGTGGCCTATTTTTGTTATTAATAATAAAATTCCTCCTTGGATGTCCATAAAGAGGAAGCACATAATGTTATCAATTATTATACCATGTATTTTTCATTTAATAATTATCTAAATTAATTAATAAATAGCGCATTAAAATGGCCATAATAATTATGTAATATTTTTGTTCATTCAATTACTAGGTAAGTACCAAGGTAAAGATATGAACATGTATATTGAGCCCCTTATTGATGAGTTGTTGAAGTTATGAAATGGGGTCACTATGTATGACATATCTAGACCAATAGGATAAAGACAATTTCAATTCCATGCAATGCTTTTATGGACAATACATGATGCCCTTGGGCTAACTCATTTTTGCAATATGTTATATTGTTAAAGTCACATATTTTTGGTCTATTATAGTGCTTACACATTATTGTTGTATTCTTAAGTTGCACATGATAATTATACATGATCTTTTAGGTCTTCGGACAAAGGAAAAATTTGCATGTCTAGTTTGTGGTCCAAAGATGAAATCTCATCATTCAAAAAGTTTAGGAAAGTAGGTGTTCAATGAGTTTAGGGACTTTCTCCACAATAATCATAAGTATCAAATTACTGAAAAACATCTTTTTAATGGGAAAGAAGAGACAACATCAAGGCCATAAAGAATGACACCTCATCTATAAAAGATGGAATACGATTGACTAAATCATCGGGGTAATGTCAATTTTGTGGTACAAAGTTTGAAATTTATATTTTGATATTTTATTTTATTTAGGAATGATGTAATTGATGCTCATAAAGGTCATCAAGGAATCAATGACCAACTTCCTAGAGGAATAAAAAGTTATCCTACTCAATTTAGTAGTTTACCATACTACAAGGATCTCCCAATCATGCATTTATTTGATGCTATGCATATTGAAAAGAATGTAATAGAGGCACTATGAAAAATATTGGATGGAAGGTGTGATAGAGAAAAAAATTACCAAAACTTGTAATGACATTCATGAATCCAATCATGTACTGAAAGATATTATTGAATCAAATAGCAATGGAGACCACATAAATACAAGTGTCCTTCCTTGGTTATTAATGGAGCAACAAAGTGATGGATTAAAATAAGTCATAAAAAAAAATAACCTTAGGTTTTGTTGCAAATATAAGTAGTCTTGTATCAAAGAAATGTTATTTTAGGTAAGGGTTGAAAACACATGATTAGCATACCTTCGTAAAGGTAAGTCATATTCTCTATTTACAATAAATCTGTAAACTTACATGTAATACCTATTGTATTATTTCATAATATATTAAAAAGATCATTTTTTTAATGATTGCAGTACATCATACCTCTATCCCTCACACACCAGTTTGACAAAAGTATTAAACAAGTTGTATATGATATTGAAAAATACATGAGTTTAGAAGTGTTATTTCTTATATTTGTTGTACATATATTTTATTTATGACTTGCTTTAATTTTTATGTAAATTTTTGTATATTTTTATCTAAAATCTTGTTTATATGTTCTTGTATATTTTTAATTTTTGTCTTCTATTTAATTTTTTGTATATAGAGCATTGCAAGTGGACAACTTTTCATTGATTATAATATGGGTGAATTGGAGCAAGGTGACCAAATTTTTCTTTCAAAACCATATGTGTAGATATAAACATTAAGTACAACATGTCCAATATTTTTGTAGATATACACATTAATTAAACCAAATTTTTAGCTAACTTAAGATAAATGATTATGCAGGCTATTCAACACCTTTGACCAAGATCTTGCACAGTCACATGGATCAACAAGTATAAGTCAATAGACCCTATGGATACAATTTTTTATTTGCATATCTTCTCTTTACCATCAAAATCAACTTTATTCCTAGTATATCTCTCATTTTATGGATTGTAGGTATCACCAAATAGGGGTTTGTCTGATATGTCTTCCTCAAGTGAGGAAAATGTGGGAATAGAAGACAAAAGTAAGACATCTAGTAGGTCTAAAATAGAGATATCAACTAGAGGTCAACATATTAGAACAAAATTCAATAAATAAATTAAAAAAATTCTTGCTGAGGGGGGGTCATGTTCTTATGATAATGAGAGAAAAGGTGATAAGAAGGTTCCTTTAAGGTATACACATCTTCAGAAAGAATGGGTACCCAAGGAACTACCTCCAATTAACATTGATTTTTTTGTCAATGAAAAGGATGTATCACATAGCTTCATCTTCATTACATGGTTTGGGCCTATTTTCCATGGATGGCATAAAGGTCAGTTACAATAAAGTTATTGAATTGATGGAGTATGTAGGACCTTGTTACAATTACAACAATTGGATGTAGATTGTGGAATAAAAAAAAGTATACGTAGGTATGCATGTCACCAAATTATATACAATGTAAAGAAAATGATCAAAGTGAAGGGCTTGTTATGTATATTGATGGAGGGCCAAAAGCAACAGAGAATATTGCAGGATTTATTAATAGTTCTCAACTTATGTCAACTAATAAGTGGTTGAATTATATATTCAAGGTACACAAGGGAAATCATGTTTTTGTATGTGCGATAAAATCAATAAGTGTAGGAGAAGAGCTTTTGATAGATTAAAATTTGAATCATGTAGATACAAAAAAATTCCCTATCATGGGACTAGTAAGTATAAAATTTCAATTGCCTCCAATTAATATCGACTCCAATATATAATCTATTGTTTTATTAATAATTTTTTTGGTAAGTCTATTACTTTCATTTCATTGTTGATTGCTAAGAATTACTAATATTTTTCATAGGGTGACATGGATACACCACAACGCACAGGCGGGGATGTACCAACTCACACACCTTCTTCAGTGAAGGTAAACCTTAATTATTGTAATTGTACAAGGGTAAAAGTACAAAGCTGTGTCACTTTTTAGGCTAACATATCACAATGACTGAATTTGAGTATTTCTATCTAAAAGTCATTTTCTTCAAACATATGATCTAGATAAATTCATTCTAGCTAAGTTATATATGGTCATACACTTTTCCAATTGGAAATTTCTTTTAAATGCATGTTTTACACTAGTTTATATCCAATTACTAAAGAAATAAAATTATTTCAGAACAGTGGTGTTTCAATAACTCTTACTATTTTTTAAGATAGTTTTTTAATAACATATAAATACTATTTTATAGAGCTCAGAGTCAAGAATATTCTCATGTAGAGTTTACAATATTTTAAATAGATATAGTATATTGCAATTAAAAAAAATTACAAGCACACAATATAACACTCGAAAAAATGTCAAGTTTGAGAAAGAAAAAAATATTAAATCATATAAAAAATTAAAATTATATGATATTCTAGAGGAGAGAGTCCTCTTCTAGAATGTATATTTTTTCTCTAGATTATAATAGATTTGTTTTGAAAAATGTGGTGGGAGATGAAAACTATAGATTTTAGGTGAGTTGAAATTTGAATCATTATAAAAGAGAAAATATAGGTCTAAAGCTGATTTTTTAAATTGTTCTAGCTATATATGTTATCTATAACATAGTTTGAGATAAAAGGGAAATAATTTTATTTTCATATGGATTTGTGGTGGGAACTAGACCCCTAATTTTCAACATTTTTCAACAACTAAAAATTTATCTATAAAAATTAGGAACATATATCAAATCTTATTCCAAATAATTATTAAAAATTATAATCCTAAACTTCATCCATTTCTACACATTTCATTAGTTTACTTCATTTTCACTCAAAATAGTAATAGCAATTTTATGTCATTGAAGGTGAACAAATATACTTTTGTTAGCCTATTCCTTTACAAAAGGGTGACACAGGTTTGTGTTTTTACCTTGTAAATTATATTTTTAAAAATGTCATATTATAATGTTCTTTTCTTTATGGCTTTGGAGTTATTTTGATTGAATTTTTCTGATATTGATGTCACAACTTGATACTTATTAATAGGAAAGAATGAAAATGACAGCAAAACAAATGTGATCTGAAACACATACATCATTTGTAGATGACATCGAGTGTAGTGTTGACCCTATATTCAAGGCCCATAAACTCATAAAAAAAATATAGTGATGAAATTCTTAACATTTTCTTTGAGAGAAACATAACTGAGGATACAAAGGCACTGAAAGAAGAAATGATACTTAGAGTCAATTCTTTGAAAGTAAGCAGTATTTAATCTTAAGCAATAATAAAAGTTCAATAGATGTTTATATTTTATAGTATCTTATGGATCATGATCTAAAATATTATGTGTTCTTCTACAAGACTTTGTGACACTTGTGAACCTGTGTGGTCAATATGGTGAGGGTTGTGGCACACAACCTTCATGTAAGTAAAACTTTCTCTTTGCAACATTATAACACTTAACTTTGATCTTTATCCATTGCAAATGAAAACAAACAATGTTGCGAATGTCTTTGCTAACAATGTGGCTTGCTCCTTTGGATGTCCTTGAAAATCACGATTTGATTTATGCTCCAAAGTCCATAAAAAAACTCTTATGAGAAGAAAGAATTTAGCAGTTCTAGACATTGTGAAACAATATGAGAAATAACAGAAGATTATGGTCCTATAGTGCAATATTGTTTGTTTTCATCATCATTATAACACTTAACTTTTATTTTTGGATGCTTCTAGCTAGTATTCCATTTGATCTTTATCCATTACAAATGTATTTTCTAACAATGTATTCTTTAGCTCATGATGAAGTGTGGATGCCTCCTTTGGTCATTGCTCTAATATTGCTGAGTGCATTTTTGACAACAAGGAACTTGTAAACATCTTCAACTATGCCAAGTGCAACTAGTAAAACCTTGTTTTGCTATATTTTATAATATGCTAATCATGCATTATTTTATTTTTTGGTGAATTTTATACTCATGGACCTATTTTGTGCACTCATAGATAGACCTTCAGTTGATAGAACAACAAAGACCAATACTACTAAAGTTGAACCATTTCCTGGAGCAGCCTGTGTGATTATGACTTGTTCATTTGCGAGGACATCATTGCTGAACAAGAAAACTATGTTTCTGTTAAAATTACAAAAGCTTCCATGTGCTTTAAAATTGTTATTATTTACAATGCAATTGTAGTTTACTTATACATAACTCATTTTGGATTGATAATCCCATTATGTTTTTGTAGGAAATGATGTTTTCTTTTATCATCTTTTTGATATGATATTGAAGCTATTTGGACCCACCATACGTAAAAGGTATGTAGTTTCATATCATTGCTACAATATTTTTCTTTTCTTCTATTTATTGTACTATATTAAAGTTATTGATCTATAAAAATTTTTTAAAAAGGTGGAATGAATAGGGTCCTGAATTAAAAAATCATCTCATTACATCTTTTGAGGACCTTTTTGGAAAAAAAACATTTTTGACACTACCCTATTTCTCAAAAGAGCATCCAAACATATGAAGACTGTGAGGGACAATATAGAAGGGGTCTAAAGGAAAACCCAAAGTATGGCCATCCTCTTATGATTTCACCAATGGAGTGGAATGAAATAATAGAAGATAGAAAAGAGATAAGGCTACGTGATAAAGGAAATGAACCAGGAAAAGCAAAAGAAGGTATGCCATGATAGTATTGAGTAGAATGTAATCATGTAATAATTAGTGATCTTTGTAGATATATAATCTAAAATGTTTCAAACCTTTCATAGACTACAGGACACATCAAAGGGAACAAAAGTGAGACTACAAAAGGTTGGCCAACACAAACTTGGCTCTGATGGCGATATGAATCTTCAATCTCAACTTGTATGTAGCAGCAATGGAATTGCATATAATTTTTTTAATATAATGTTGCAAACAATTTTTTTAAATAAAATTATACATGCAAAACTAACAATATTAAGCCAAAAATATAGGGCACAAAATTCAATGTAGAGCCCCTGGATAAAGATTTTAAAAATTGCCTTGAAGGAAGGCTATAAAGTCATGGTTGCACACCTATGCCAAGAATCTAAAAGCCATACCCAAGAATATGGTGCACCAAATGAGACATAGGTAAATTGGTCAAATGAAAAGTAATCAAATTGAATAGTTGAGAAATTTATTTTTTGGTGTTAGCTTTCAACATAAATTGATTGCATAACATGTCACTATAGCCTTCATATCTTATCATAGAACCTACATGTGATGAAGGCCATGATGTGCATCCTGGTGGTGGAGGTATTAATTTTTATGGGTAATTAATTATGCAATTATGAATACAATTTAACATCTTCAATTGTAATTTGGTGTGCAACCTTTTTTTTGAATATTTTAGAATATGTTGAACATCGTCGTGAAGGAGTGGAGCATGTTCCAAGTGTTCAACATGTTGAGGTGGTGGTGGATCAAAATGTTATTGTACATGATGTGGTATTGCTAGGTAAAAAAAATGCATGTTATGTTCTACTAATTAATTAAATACTTGTAATAGTTAAAAGAAAGAAAAAGAGTATGTCAATTTAACCCATGTACTTATTATTGCAATAGAGACCCTTTAGTGCAATAGCCTCCTACTCCTTAAAACAAAAAGAGGCATCATAATTTGACATTACATGTGCCATACGAGGAGGAGAATAAGGAAGATATTGATGCTTCTATCAACATTGACCTTAATAAAGCTAAGAAAAACAAAAAGAAGAAATGATTTTTTAAAAATGTTCTTTGATAAACCTTATTTGATAAACTTTGTTGGATAATGAAAGAACGTTGTTTTAAGTAATTATCTATTAATGTTACATATTAATATTGATTTTTATGTCATGTTAATGAATTTTTTTTAATGAAGTTTTGATTAGTATTGTGTATTAATGAATGTTATGTGACTGTATTGATTGAATGTTATAGTTCATAAATGGATGAATGAATGAATGAAGTATGTAATTAGATGATAATGGGAAATATAGATTGATGTTAGGGGGAGGGGGTGAGGCCAGATGAGATTCCACATTCATGTGGTTGGCCTTGTTAAGTAGAGAATATTAAAGTATTCTTGAAACCAAGTGAAGGTCAAACTAACATACCTTCATTAATTAATCAATTTCATTCATTCTAGTTCTAGAATGATGGGTTGATACTCCAAGGTATAGTTATGAATCTCTAGAGGAAGATTAGAAGGAATTATGATCTATGTAGGGTTCCTCTAAAGTTCAATTTGGTTGACCCTCCCCAACGGAATATTGTTGTTGTTCCTGTTAATGGTTGGGCTGCCATCAGATTTGTTATGGACAATTCGGGTATGCATATGATCATTTTTAATGTTTTTTCCTTCAGTTATGGTGAGAGAGATAACTATATAATGGTACTATAATTATACATGATTATAACTAAATTCAAATGATTTGCTATAGGTTTTTAACTTTTTTTTTATAAGTCCTTGGTTAGTTCTGGTGATATTGTCAAACTAATATTTGTTCATTTATTAATCTTATTGTCTTAATATAGGGAAATATAAATTATGGATTTGGTAGTGATAGTAATAGTTTGAATTTTTTATTAGTTAGGTTAATATGGACTTGTGGTTTCTTTTTTGTAGATGGTGATAGTATACAACTGGTTAGATACATCTCTCCCATTGTGGCGACTTAAACATCACACTTCACAGGCAAAAAGTGTTAAATAGTCATTTGGGTAAACTATTTTAACTCATGCTCGAGCACTTTTCTAATTGTATACATAGATGTTGTGTATATATCTACAAATTTAAATTTTCACTTACAATGCCATTTCAACTTCGTATTGCTAAAAAAAATTCTCAAACTTTGAGCCCTTGAGGGATAAAATCTCATCTACTCGACTGTCCAACTTAAAACTTCTGATACTTGTAATAATAGTGGTATATATTCTACATGTTCTTAGGATTTAATACTTTGTTATACCCTAATAAACAACTAAACCTTTTTAAGATTGCCAGCATATTTAGTTTTCTTACAATTCATGATGTTTTTGCAATATCTAATACTCAATTGATTTAAGCATTATACACTAATGACTGACTAACTTGTAGAAAAAAGTATTAAATGTTTATAGTTGATTCCTTCATTTATAATATTTTAAATATTTCTAGTTATACCCATTTTAATTGCCTTAACACTTTCTTTTTATCAACTCTTCTCCACTTAAGTACAATACTTGTGCAATTTTTGTGATCTACTTTTTATCTTTTGTGAATACTAATGCCATTTCTTTTATTTTAATCTAAATTGAAGAATGTAGCCTATATTTCAAGTCATACCCATATTCACCTTCTTCTAACTTCTTATATAAATCTAATGTCTATGTAAGTTGGGGGAGCCTGATGGCAAAAGCGTGTTGCATGGATGCTTTTGTGGCTTTCTCTCATGCATTGGTCATGAGAGAAAACCATAGTGGGAGTTCCACCTCAATCTTCTTGGACAAGGATGAGATGTTGTCTTGTAAAAACAATGTAATCCAAAATCACCCTGAGTTTGCAAACTACTCCTTTAATCAACTTAGCAAAGATGGAGGTGGTATTTGCAACAATGAGATGGTTGATGGCGTTGGCAAGAAGCTTGGAAAGCAGTTGAATGCACTACAAATAGTATTTGGTGGTAGACTTGAAGAGAGAGATAATATGAGCAACACCATGGCATAACTATATGATGGCATGAGATTTTTTAATGACATAAAGATAAAAATAAAACAAGGATGTTTTTTTCTTCCTTATTTAAATAGTAAAAAAAAAATTGCTAGATTGATATATATGAATAACGAATTCTATATTTTAAAAAAAAAAAAATCTATCCCTATGTTCTACATCAATTTATTAATGTAATCAACATTTCATAACATTTGGGACTCTAAATATTTTTATTTTGGATGGACAGGAGCTTGGTTGATGCATTGCCACCTCAATGTCCATATAAATTGGGGATTGGTGATGGTTTTTCTTGTAGAGAATGGGCCAAGTAAATTGACAAGAATAGCACCTCCTCCTCCAGATTTTCCCAGATGCTGATATGATTCTAACATAATCTCCACTCTGAGTCATATATATTCTTCTCCTTTTTCCTTTTTTTCAAAAAAAATTTCTCTTCATTGTTTTGGATGACCTACGTTGGTTGGAGTAGAATAGTTAAAGAGGAAGATTCTTATCATCAACATTGTTCCAAAACAACATTTTTTTCTTGAGCCTTAAGGTTCATGAAAACTTTCTTAACATGTTTTTATCTACTATCAACATGGACATGACATTTCATATTTAGAAAGATATACAAGAATATGGTTATAATTGTGGAAGCGGAAGTTTAAAACATACACAGCCTACAATAACACTGGCTCCAATCAAAGTTTAGACCTACCAAAAAGATATAAAACTAAGATAAAGTGTACTAGAAAAGTTTTTAAATATATAGAATACTTAACTGGGACTCTCAAATGCCTATATTGTTCATGAACCTACAACAGATCTGACAGCGTACAATTCTATGCAATTCTTACTTATTTGCAAACATTAAAAAAACATTACAAAACTTTTAGCTATGCATTTACAAACATGTATCCATGAAAATGTTGTAACCATAGGCTTTCTTGGATTGGAATTGGGATGATCTTGTAGCTTATGATCTCCCTATAGTGTTGTACTTTATCAATTCTATGACAACAAACCCAATTATCTACATTGGTTTTTCTTAGGTAATGAAAATTTATACATCTCAATCTATATATGTATAAAAACTAATTCTTTATATTATTTTTTCTCAAATAATTAAAATTTATAGAATTCAATGTATACATATACACATACAGGAAATAATTTCATATAACTAGCTAATTTTTGTATCTAAATAATGTAGGGAGCCATGACAAGATTTGTTGGATTCACAAACAATGATTTTTGCAAGCCTTGAAAAGAAAGTTTCAATGCTTAGTGCTATTGCTTGTCTAAATCATGTAACTTCTCCCCTATCAAGAACTACAACAAAAATAAACCTTGATCAGGTACTTTTTTGTAACTGCTTATTAACTACATTTCTATACTTTAATTCATATGTATGCCAAGTTTCTTTAATCCTCACCATTTTTTCTTATAGGTATACTTGGCTCTAGGCATTTATGAATATAATACACCAACCTAAGTTGCAAAATCATCTAATGAATATCAATACAAA
Source organism: Cupressus sempervirens (assembly GCA_028749045.1). NCBI lineage: Eukaryota > Viridiplantae > Streptophyta > Pinopsida > Cupressales > Cupressaceae > Cupressus > Cupressus sempervirens. Next base: position 662,179,938 of record CM053786.1, read on the forward strand.
TTTATGAATATCAATAGTGCATTTTACATTCTCTCTTTTACGCTGATTTAATCATTCTTTAGATCACATTTGGGATTTTCCATTTATTTTAGGGGAAGTAGTAGCTAGGGATTTGAGGCCATGGATTTACAGATTCTTCCAAGAGTTCAAAAGATTTTGATCTTTAATTACTAGTGAGCAGATAATAATTTTTGATATATATTTATAAATATTGAATATATGGATTAATAGTATCCATTTGAAGGACACATTCACTAGGAAGGTGTTGGAGAGATAGTATTGGATCTGTACATCACATGGATGGACAATAGTGGTGTAGCACAAGAAATATTCTTCCAAGATTTTGTGTTGCTAATTAATAGACATAATGCTTGTTAAATATATGTCATCATCCTTGACCTTATAGTTTTTCTATTCCTTATTGCAGTATGAGGAATTCAAGAAAATTATTGACGCTATCATGCAGGATATGGCCTCCTATATTAGTGTTTCTTGTACTCATTGTTCCTATTTGTAGTTCTCGTAGAGCATTTATGATTATAGTTGTTGCATACTTGATCTCATGCAGTATTTTATGCAACTCTACCACCTTAGTAATAGTGATAAGAATTCTATAAAATGTGCTTTTAGCTTTCCAAACAACTAGAATTTCATGGGCAAAGTTTGGTTTTTTCACAATTCAAATTATTGAAGATTCAACTCATTTATTGTGAGAAATTCTTCTTAAGAAGGCTCTAACTTCCTCAATAGACAAGACATGAAAACTCTCTAATTCTATATTAATATGATTAAACTCTACAAACAGTAGAAAATCCCATGACTGTATGCAATTGGAGTCACCATCATTGTTGTCTTTAGTAATGAAAATAAAATTTGATAGATTGCTTGTGATTTTACTTCTTGACCTTTCTAATTGTAACTCAAGCATTATTTTCCCTTGCCCTCACTTCAAATAGTCCATGCATTTTTCAACAATTACATTTCATAACTATTTTTGTGAATGTGAGGGAAATGTTGGTATGCAGAATCTGAATGAAAATGACAAGTTTCATTACTTTTCAAGGAAGCAAGGTGTAACATACAATATTTTAGAACTTTTTATATTCAAAGGCAAAATAATATTTGTTTCTAGTGGATCTAGGCTTCCACCACATCCACATACTTTAATTTTTATGAATTTGATGAGCATGGGATGCAGTGGGGATCTAAATATGAAACTATTCATGTACTACCTCAATTTGTTGAGGAGGGTGATATGACTTGCATTGGAGGGGATTATATTTGGATAAATGACCACAACCCTAAAGGCTATATCAGATCTATTATTCGTATTGATTTAGATAGTGGGGAGGTGAATGAATTGGCAAGAGTATTCAATTATCATGAGATATGTTGTGTATCCATGCCCTAATTAGTTTTTGTTCATGCAATCTTCTCTCATTACCTTTCCATTGTTTCATGAACTAATGAAATCTAAGTGTTGCTATGAAACTCTTATGTTAGTAAAAATTTAAAATATTAGAGATTTATGTTAGATTTATCATGTTCAAATTGCAGTTGGATTTATTTTTTGTTAATTTATTTTCTATAGGTAGCATTTTGTATTATATTGATAAAAAAGAGCTACATTACTTTGATATGGCTAATTCCTTTCTGCCTTAACTACCTATACCCTAGCCAAACCCATGCCATTAGACAAAAACTTAGAGTATGAACACTTTGATGAAGACAAGACACCCAAGCCATATACTAAGACAAACAAAACAAACAAAATAGGCATCTGCCATCACCACTTTCTAATATTTGTTACTCCTCGAACCATCGCGCAGCTTCCTCACAAGTGAAGGTTGGTGTTGAATGGTTGTCCATCACCAAATTCACTTTCCTTTGATGATAATGCTTTCTATGTCCTCCCCCTCTTTGATGAGAAATGAGGTATCCACCCAAACTCCTTTTGACGTGGATGTATCCTCCTTCAAGTGGAATTTCTTTGCTATTTGGTAACATATTTGTTTCCCTGGAGTGAGCATGCTCTTTTTCAGCATGGCCTTCATTAAACCTCATTTATTCTCCATTAGTTACCAAAATTTCTTAGTTAGAAAGTCCACTACCTTTTTCCACCCTTGTTATGCTTTGGGGATATGGGCACCTGGTGGATTTGAGGAGAGCCACACAACTAGTGGTTGAATCAAAGAGTCCCCTCCACCAATTAGCCTCTAAGGCTTAGTTCCCATCTCAATACCTACACCCAAAATAATTCTCTCAATTATGTTCTCCAACCCTAGACACCACTGCCTATCCACACATGTAGCAACAATCCGATGGACCTCTTCTTTCAATTCATCCACCATCAACATGAGTGCAAAAAATAGATATGCCACATCTGAGTTTGATCTCCTCTTCTAGAATGCATTCAGGTATTCTAGCCTTAACATATGTTGGAAACCCTCCAGAAAGGACAGGTCATCAAAAAAAAAAATGTGTTTGAGATGCCACATGGCAATCTAGCCTTTGAAGGTCCATATTTGAGAATATGAGCCTAGAGTGAAGTTTGCCTCCATTTCTGTCATAGTGGGAAACAAATGAACTTGGCCTGCCTTCTAACTGGGTTCATCTACCTTGGAACTCTATGGAATAAAGTACCAAGGCAAGAAAAACTCAAGCTGACATGCACAAGGGATACATCGATAGATTGGAAATTTCTACATACCATGGAATGATTTAATGTCATCGAAAGTTAGAATCATGGTGCCTTCCAATTAAAACCATCTAGTATGAAACATTTCATGTGTGAGTTAATGTGTCTAATGGCCAAACAATAGTGCTCTCTTTATTCTAATCCAAGGTAATGCAGGTCCTCAAAGATTTAATTTTCTGGATCTAATGTTGCATTAGCACCCATGTTGGCTAACATATCCACCACCCTATTTGCTTCCCAAAATGAATGAGAAACCTTAAAGTCATCGAATTCTAGAAGCAATTCTTTGATTTTTTTGATAAATTGATCAAGATGTCATACCTCTATCTTCCCTCTCTTGATGCCATTTATGATGATTTTTGAATCTCCTTCCAAATGGATTCATTTGCAGCCAATTTTTGCTCCTAAGACCAAAGCCTCCCTAGCTACAAAAAATTCTACAATATTATTAATACCATCTTGCAAATGTTTGGCTGCAAGACAGAGAATGTTTCCCTTGTGGTCTCTTGCCACACACCCACACCTTGAAACACTCAGGTTTTGCCTAGCCACCCTGTCAAAGTTAATCTTAATCCAACCAACCTTTGGAGGTGTCAAGAACATCGTTGCCCTCTTCAAAGTTAGATTAACCCCAACAAGCCCATGAACAAGCCATTTTTAAAATCATTTTTATTATCATAAAGTATGTTTCTTATTTATTTTATCCTAGTGTGATTTGATCTTTATTGTAATGTCAAAACAAATTCAAACTATCAAATTTTTTATTTTTTTGTTAGGAACAATAGAAAATTTATAATAAAATAATGCTACTTTCAAACTATATGTAAAACTTTGTGCAATTTTTAGGTTATTATCTATGATGGGGAGGAGCCATATCATAAAAGACCAACACCATGTGTTTTACAGACTAGCTAGTCTTTTTCTTCTTTTACTCTCTTTCATAATTCTCTTTTAATTTGTTGTTCCCCTATTAATGCAATTCAATAGTCAAGTTTGCATTGAAGGTTCTTGTGTATTGTATATTATTGTATAATTTTCAATATTTAATTTTATAATGTATGACATGACATGAATATTATCGTTCATAATTCAAAATTACATGATTTGAGATTGCCAAGTAAAATTCATTGCTTAAAATAGTTATTTAAGCCACAAAGCTTTCCATTTCATCACCTCAAATAGTCCATGAATTTTTTCCATTTCATCTTCAATGGTGGAACAAGTACATTGACTACTTGTGCTTCTTGTTCCTTGGCACCTATCATGTAAAAATAACTATGATATACCTAGATTATAAATAATAGTCATTATAGCATTGATTTTCCTTTAAATGGTCTTGAACTGTTTAGATATCAAATCAATCTCCAAAATATCCATCCATAATAACAATATCCAAGTTACTATTGTTCCCAAAAGAATGCTTATGGATATATTCTTTCACCTCCATAGCATCTGCCAATATTCAAACAAAACATTACATAAAACCATTAAAGCCACATTATAGCTCTATTACTTTAATCAACACAAGAATTTGAGTTTGGATATATCTAGTAGCTTGACCAATATACATTTGGGATAATCTAATTTAGTAAAATCGACATTATTTCATAGTTAACAATATCAATGATTGGTAAATTAACAATTTAGATCTAAAACATGTATATGAAAAATAAAGATGGGATTTTTATCTAGATGTTTCAAAACACAAAATGTCACCTAATCCTCCAACTAGAACATCATGAATGCTTGGTCTGTTGAAGAGCCGACCAAAATCCCTATCAGAAGCCCACAAATTGGCAGAGCTTTGAACCATTATAGTACCTTCAAAAGCTCACTTTGAAACCTGGATCTATCACTAAGTTTCTCATACTCTGATCAAATTACTTTCCCAATCTTACATGTGACAGAAATAGAACAGAGGATGAATCTTCCTTGTAGATTGAGGAATTGTGACCAAGTGGTAACTTTAGATGGAGATCTACGCATATATTATGTTCTATTCTTGAATGAAAGACCAAATTTTTGGTTCATAGATAGATTCAAAATTGCAAATGTCTAACTTTGAACATTATGATTTTTACCCTTTTCAACAGTTTGAGGCTTTCGGTTTGCTTTGCTTCTCACTTTTTAATATTACTTGAAATTCTAACTTTCATGAAACAAAAAATAAAGGATGGGGAAATAATGATATTGAATTTGGAAAGATGAAAGCATGGTTGGTGTTGTTCTAATCTGAGGTATTTTCATGATGTGGGTGGCCCAAAGATAAAGCATCTTTTTAAGATTTGTTGGGCAACCATTTGTCATTATTAAGCTCGATAATCTACAAATATTATTCCCTGACACAAATGAATGTTGGAAGTGGATTGAATGCATGTGCCTTAAGTTTGAGGAAATAAGGAAAAGATGACATGGTGATTATTGCTGACTCTGATACTAGGCATGACGATCATCCTATTAAGGATTTAATGGTGCTTTTCTATGAGGCTACATATCTTAAGACAATTATGTGATATATCCAGGTTCTACCTCAAGAACATGCCCTTATGTCTATTGTAAAGAACATGGATAGACCTGCTATCAAAATGAGTTTGTCTCCACTACATCCACTTTTCTCCTATCTTGCAAGTCTCTTTTACTCATCAATAAATTCATCTTCAGATAACTTTGATGTAACTTATATGTATGGATGCCATGCTTTAGCATACTTAAAAATTGCTTTAAATTTTGAAACTTTTTTGTCACTACCATTTTATTTCCAAAGCATAATTGCTACATACAATTTTATTTAATCTAGTATGATTTATGTTTAAATTTTTCATGTTCTAAGCATGTTGTGTGATAAAATAGAGGTGTCTTTTACATTCTCATCGTCAGTTTAGCTATGATAGCAATCATAACATAATCATAGACATTATATCCTTGTAAACTACTTATAAATCCACTCAAAATGCTTTAAAATATTCTTATTTATTGAATTCAAATCTTAGCACGCACTACCACCATTATTGCAGATGATTGTAGTTGTCAAATCTTGGCACATATTACCACCATTATTGCAGACGATTGGGTTGATAATATTTTTCCTTCACCTCTTACAAGTGTTGACTTGCTTGGGCAACAAGAAAATTGGACTTCTTAGTTCTTAGTGACCATCCATCAGAACATGTCCTTCTAACATCTTTTGTAGTGGGTGGAGCAAAATCAGAACACTTGTGGTTTGAATCCACTACAATAATGTTAGAATGCAATAAAATTGCTTACATAGTGAAATGACAAGAAAAAGGTCAACTTTTGGTTTACAATGATATATCTGATGCAATTGCCAAACACCATAAATTTCTATCAAAATGATCAACATTGAATTGAACCATGCCAAATATATAATACGTTATTCAATTCCATATGTTAATATGTTGCAACTTCATTCAAATAGTTGAGGCATGAACTACTTGCTTCTTAAACTCTATGTCCTACTAGAAAGGCCTTCTAGAAGGTGATGGATTTGTATGGCTAGGTATAAGCCTATACATCTTCCATATTCACCCAGAAATCAATCTTTCTACTAAAAATATGAAGCAAATATACTCGACCAGATATATATTTTGTGATGAGATATTTAGGTAGATAAAATGGGTTATTAATGGTCAAGGTAGATACAATGAGTTATTGCAATTGAAGGGCACAATACATTTTGATATGAGATATTTAGGGAATGATGAATTGATGTTGTAGGGAATTGTGGGTTTTGACTAGGCAGGAGCTGCAGGTGACAGGAAAAGGACTTCAAAATATTGCTTTAGAATACGACTTATCCAACAATGATATGCCACTTAGTGTTAGTCTAGTTCAATATTTATAATTTTTTTTTAGATAAACTAGTAAATACTAAATGCCTATTTATTTTCTAGACATTGACACGAGGTAATGATTGATTTTCATTTTTTCCATGTAAGCTTGAAATAATAGTAGTGCTTGATATGAAGTTTTAAATGTTCTTAGTTAAGTTTTGTATTGTTAGGACCATGACAATGATGATGTAGGGGAGGAGGTAGAAGATGTTGATGATGAGATGACAGACATTCGCACTCTTGATTATGATGATCTGGAAGTATTTCAAAATTACAGAAGACAAAACACTATATAAATATCATACACGTATGTGCAGCAAAAATATAGAATATATGACCATTGAAAACTAAATAACTCTCCCAATATTGTAAATTTGGCTTCATCATCTGAAACTGGAGTTGGCATGATAATTTCCCATGTGAGAAAATCATTTTGTGTAAGATTATTGGATTGAAGATGATTCTAAAAAAAATGAGATTTATACTTGCTATGGAGCCCCCTGTGGATGTCATTGGACTTAACTCTTTCTTGGACACATTGGGTACTTCCAAAAGTTCATTAAGAACTTTGCATAAAATTCCTATTGGTTGGATAAGTTGACTCGAAATGGCAAGCCATACACATGGGAGATTGCATAAGGAGAGGCCTTCAAGGAGCTCAAACAAGGCTAGTGTGTACGCCCATTTTGGCATATCTGAATTGCCACAAGGATTTCTATGTTAGAGGCACCCACATGAACATAGAAATCCTTGTCCCAATTTAGATGAGAGACCTCCTATTTCAAATGATGTTTCTTTTCCCATAGCTCATGATTTCTCTTCGATACATTAGCCAATGCATCTTGAGCATCTTACAAACAACTCAAGCCTAATTGCATTCTGATTTCAACCTTAGTAAACTTGTAATTAGAATGAGTAAGTTCCTCAATAGGTTTTTCTACCAAGGGCTGCAACTTCAACAAATTTGGTTTTATCTAAATCAACCAAAATTATTGAAAAAATCTTGTCTTTCAAAGATTTGGATTTGGTCTTTTTAACAAGGAGATTGTCTGAAGGAACAACCACTTTTCTCCTCTTCGTTGTTGTTTTTCTCAACCATGCAGGAAGGCTAAAACCTTCATCCATAGAAGTAGATACAGTAAAGACCATTGGCATTGATCCTTATTGTATTTCCATTGTAATAGAACAAGATTCTATCTACACAACTGAAGGCATAGGAACATGCTAAGAAGACTCCATCATGAAAACATCAAACCCTATCAAAGATGTATCAAGTTGGGAAACTTGACCACTTGTAAGAGTTGGGAAATCCTCAAATACATTTTCTAAATGCTCATATTGTTCATTTGTAGGGATACAAGGAGCAGTAGAGGAAATAGGAAGAGCCATTGTATTAACTTCTAAGACTAGAATGGAAGGAGTAAAAATAGTGGAGAATGAATCCACATCATCATCTACTTCGTTCAGAAAAGGCTCTTCATGTATAGATGATGCACAAGCTTTTGTAGGCTTTGGAGGAGATATGATCATGATTTCCCCTTCTTCATCTAAATCTTCTTTATCATATTTTGTTTCCAATTCTTCTTCTAATTCTTCCTCTGATTCTTGAATTGGTTAAGAGATTTGAGATAATTCAGCCCCTTTTCTGCCCTTCAATTTGAATTTGAGGGAACCCTTAGCATCAGAGGATGAAGCACCATCTTTCCCTATGATTTCTAGTTGTGAATTTCTACCAAGAGGACCAAAACTTCTGCAATCCAAGCCCTTCTTAAGATTTATTCTTTTAATGCCTTTATTTTTCAACCATTTTTTGGTGTTTACCAAGATGGATTGAAATCTTTCCATAATAGATGTACCTTCCTTTTTTTTCCACTAGATAGGAAAATGACACTTATCAAAGTCATCTTGATGAAACTTCGGATCAAGGATTTTGACATCATCTTCAACTTGGAAATTTAAAGGGATCTCCAACATGTTAAGATTGATTACTTGCTATAGGTTTAATCTACAATAGTCCATCTTCATGATGTCAAGCTTTGTCCTCATATCAATCTAGACGTCCTCAATGTGGTGAAAATGAGTGTAAGCTCTTTTGATTTGAGAATTCATCTCTCAATAATCAAAGTCAAATATGGCCTTGAACTTCTTCAAGGTGGTCAACTACAACTTTGCTTCCATGTTCTTTGCTTTAGGTAAAGAAATGATCGAATAGTTTCCAATAGCCAAAGGTTTAACTGAGTTAATGCCAAAACTAGGTCTATGCATAGCATGCTGATCACTATGCACATCCATGAGTTGTCTAGCTAGCTCCATCAAAATAATTCGATCTGTAGCATACCTAGGTAAGGTATATGACTCACCTTTGAAATATCCAACTCTCAAGTATGTGAAAGTGGAAAATTAAATGGAAATACAATCTTATTGGTTCACCTTCTCCCATGCCACATCAGATACTCTTTTGACAAATAACTATTTATTGAACAAGCATCGAAAATGCCCAAAGAAGGCATCTTGGACTCTTCTATAATAAAATTTACTATTTTCCAAAGTGATTTGGTCATAGTAATCCCAAATAGGAACCTAAAGATGATCTCTCTTAGTTGAAAGACTAGAGAAAGATCCCATGGTAGAAACAATGTAAACAAGATAGGAATTCATGTAGAAGGGCACTGAAGTTCCCACGTTGCCTATCTACTGGTAAAGTGTAGTGCTGATGAGCTCTCCCCAAAAGATGTGTTCTTTATTTTCCATGATTGGAAACATGAACGTATACATCCATGGCTTGAAATTAGTAGAATCTTTAAGGCCACAAATTCTACTAAGAAGGATGATGAGATTCTTATATTCTTGTTTAAAGTTAGACTGGTGAACAGTCTTTGGCCATCTAGAGAAGTTGTTTCTTTTATTGTCTAACTAGTAAAGGTTGGTAAACTTCTACTAATCACCCTTTTTCCCATTTCAACATGCCAAAGATGATTCCTTGGTTAAATCTTCACATTCTACTTAATGTGGAACCTTGAAGATTTGTTCAATGACCTCAGGATCAAGACTAATGATGACCTTGCCTTCAAAATCTTTTCCAGTCTTTGTATTTGAAGTAAAATGTCATGCACATCCAAGAATGAAATCAGGTTCTATGGCTGCCATAGGAAATGTAGACACTAGGTGAATGTTACTTCTCTTGATAAGCTTCATTTCATGACTAGCTAGAGCTTCAACTCTTTGCAAAAAAATTAGCCACATCCACATGACCAATCTTCGTGTCCATCACATTATCTAGAATAGATATGACTGATGAGGGAGCTACATGATCTAACTCTTTATCATATTGATATTTTATTTTTCCATTGGATTTTGATGGTGAAGACATTTATTGTGTTTGTACTGCAACACAAAAATCCCAAAACATAAATACATCATCAGATGGAATCACCCTACAAGTTGATTTGTGATCAACAACAAAGATTTGGAAACAAATTAGAAACTTGGTAGATCCAATAAAATTATCTCAAAAAAATCATATGCATATGCAATGGATGAAAATAAAATGAATGGAATGCGAAATGAAGTGTTATGAAAGTGAAAATATGGAAGATGGAATGAAACATAATGAAAAGAGAATGTGTGCAGGTGGAATGCATGCAAATGAAGATTGTTGATTTCAAACATGACATAAGGTTTTCAAGGCATTATTGCATGAAAAATGAGTACATGTAAGTGCAACATGTAAAAGAGATGAAAGTTGGGAGATGAGATGCAAATACGGATGGAGGATGCACTTCAAATGTAAGCATGGATGACAAATGAGATGGAAAACATAGAAAGATGCGGAAACATGTATTTCCTCATGGAGGTGCAAATGCATATGGAGGGATGGAAATAGAAATTGGAAGAGGGATAATGAGTTTTATAGTCACTTTTGGTGAAAAGGGGAAGTCAAAGTACATGGGAGATGAAAATGACATCTTTTTGACTTTTCAAAAAGAGACTTTTAATCAAATTCTGGATGAAATTACATGTAAGACATTTCGTGTAATCATGTCATGCGAATGGATGTGAAAAATGAGATTATAAGCATGTGCGAGGATGGTGAATGAGATGGAAAACATGTAATCACATTCGTCAAATGAGAGGTGAAGTTTTGTGACACGGAAACAAAATGTGGAACGTGATGATGCTTTCACATGAAGTGAAGCAACAACAAGTTCTTGGGAAAGAACTTGTGACTCCTCCAAAGTGGAGAAAACTGGCAAGCAAACACAAAACACAAAAACACAAAGAAAAATGTACCTTTGGAAAGTGACTCAAACATGCCAAGATGTATAACACTTCAACACTCAAATTTAAAATTGTAGTGCCTACCCCTAAGTCGCATTTTAGTCTTCATTGCCAAACTCTTTTAGGCCAGCTTTATACTTGATGTTTAGTAGCATTACTTTCAGATTATTAGATGTTGTTTTACACTCAATTTATTATATGATGAGATGACTTGGTACTCTATATTTCATGCATGTATGATGATTATTCAATGTTTTCAATTATCAACGATGATTAGTTATATGGTTTATTATCACACGTGCTTTCTTATGGATACTTACCCCATACTGCATGTGTATGGTGTGCGTGTTTGTTTTCTTTATGTATGGTGTTTCTGATGTGGTTAAGGAAGGGAGTCGTAGTCACCTGCTAGTTGGGATCTACACGATGCACCACTTCCTGCCATTGTCTGTTTAGCTTAGAATATTGTGTCTGTACATGCGTGAATTTTATGCAGGTTGCAGGTACCGGGTTTCGACTTCCCTGAATTGCCAGGATGAGCATACCCTATCGCATTATCTCAATGGTAAGAGAGGGGAGATAAACTCTTAAGTCCAAATCCTAAACCCTTTAGCCAATTGTCCTAATTGATAATTAGGACAAGTATCTGAGTTAAGTACCCTTTGAATGCATCAAATGATGTTATTTCGTGATTATAACCCTTTTTGTTTGATTTAATATGTGTTCTTCTATGATGGGTTTTCATATGTTGCTTTATGAGTCCTTGATGTATTTTCTATTAATTAAGTTTAATTAAAAGGATTAATTAATGATTTAATTTAATAGAAAATTATTATGATATTTTAATATTTAATTATATTTAATTAATTGAGAAATTAATTAAATAAAAAGTATTAAATTTGGAAATAAAAGTTTTAATTATAATTTTAGAATGTAATAATATTTATTTAATTTAATAATAATATATATTTAGAGTTCATTTTTAAATAAATGCTAAATATTATTATTAATTGAATTAATAAATATTTTATCAATTAAAGTTTCTTAAATAAATTAAAAGTGGAAAAGATATTAAATTATTGAAGGTTTCTAAATCGCATGATCTAGGCATGAGTTTAAATATAAAAGAAATTAATTAAAACGATTAATTAATGATTTAATTTAATAGAAGATTATTATGACATTTTAATATTTAATTATTATTATTATTTAAATTGAGAAATTAATTAAATGAAAGGAATTAAATTTGGAGATAAAAGCTTTAAGTCTAAATTTAGAACGTGATAATATTTAGTTAATTTAATAATAATATATTCAGAGTTCATTTTTAAATAAATGCTAAATATTATTATTATTTGAGTTAATAAATATTTTTATCAATTTAGTTTCTAAAATAATTTAAAAAGTGAAAATATAATTATTTAATAAAAGATTCTAGTTCGCATGACTTATGCATAAGATTAAATAAAAGAAATTTATTAAAAGATTAAATAATAGAAAATAATAATGTTACTTTAATTTCATAAAGTGCGCATGAGATTAAAAGTAATAAAGATTAAAAATAGAAGTCAAGTGGAATATTAAATAAAGTTATTTAATAAATCAACTTAATGTGCATAAAAGATGAATGCAAATTAAAAGAAAAGATAAGAAAAGTTAATTGGGAGTTAACTCAGTTGTGCAAAGAGTCTTCTCGGGTGAACGCACAATTAGTGCCCCGATTTGAGGAGAAAATTTGCTTATCACAACATTGAAGGTTCATTTTCTGGGGACAGGAAGATTGGACACGAATTTTGGGGAGAGAAATTTTTTAGGGACGAATCTGGATGCAAATTTGTGGAAGCGAATCTTCTCACAATTCTCGATTGGTTACGTGTTAGCATCAGATTGAGGTAGAGTCTTGTGCTTTGACCACTGAATAATTATGCAATTATATTTTCTTGTCTTCTTCGTGATTGTAAAAAAAAAAAAAAAAAGAATTGTTGGGTATTTTTGAATGAATTATTCGCTCTCTTGTTATGAACTCTATGATATTATGTCGTATTTCATCTGTATATAAGAATTGGAAAAATAAACCAATTTGAAACCCCATTCGTAGGTTTAAAAAAAAAGCGTAGTTAAATCAAGGAGGGTTTAAGACTTAAAAGAAAATTTTAATTTGAACATTAATCAAACCTTTTTATCAGGTGATTGGGAAAGTTTGAAATTGATATTTGAAAATTCAAAGTTGAAAAATTCGTATGGTTGATAGTTATTTTCCTCTCAGACTATTTTTACAAAACATTAAAAAAATATATTAAAAATTATATATATATATATATATGTTTGAATTAATTTTATTAATTTTTAATAAGATTTAAATTAAAATACATATATATTAAAATGTGATAATATATAATTTATGTAAAACTTTAAATGAATCTACAATGAAATAAAATTATATATATATATATATATATATATATATATATATATATATATATATATATATATATATATATATATATATATATATATATATATATATATATATATATATATATATATATATATATATATATATATATATATATATATATATATATTTTAACGCAATTCAATGGAGGTGACTTAGTGTTAAAAGTTTAATTAAAAAAATTCAATGGAGGTGAGTTTGTGTTAAAAGTTTTAATTAAAAATAAAAATTAGATATATATATATAAAAGAAACTTACCCCTAAGTTGGCGGCCTGTCATGCAACGCAGTGACAGCGATTAATGGGGGTTGCGGCTTATCTAATAAGGTTGCACGGCTTATTAAAGAAGGCCACCCGTTTATAATAGGAAAGTTAGATTTAATAAAAAATTTAAATTAATAAATATGGTTAATAAACTTTAATATTATGATGCCCTTTTTAACATTGGAAATTCGATTTGGCTTATGTTGTAATAATATAAAATTGCATTTATATTAATATTATTTATTAAAAAGGTTTTAATATTATTTATTTATTAATAAATTTTTTATATATTAATTTTATTATTATTTAATAATATTTTATTAATATTTTTATTAATATTTAATAATTTAAATATTAATGCATTTTAATATAGTTGTTGTAAATATTAATTTATTAATAATTTTTGGTTAAATATTAATAAATTAATAATTAAGGAAGATATTAATATAAGAATTTAGATAAATGATTATTAACTAATTTAGTTAATATTTAATTGAATTAAAGTTAATTAATAAATGGGTATTATTTGATTAAATTATAGGCTTCTATTTCTAAAATCAATAAATATTATAATTTGAATAAAATAATTACTTTTGATTATTTTGAAAGAATTGACTTAAAAGCGAATAGAGGTTATTGTGCAATCTATAGGTATGTAAGAATGGGTTAAATTATAAGGGTAGTTCTGAAAATCTTATTTACTTGAAAACACACGTTGAACTAGAACTTTGCCTTTAACTCAATTGTATGTTTTCAAATCAAAACCGATTGTGAGACTATGATGTTTTCTATGTAATGTTTATGTTTGGGGTTTTTGAGTGGTTTTGTCCTAGCGTTGACCAGTCCTAGGTTGTTACCAGAGGGTCGGGGATTATGTGAATGTGATGTTATGTTGTTTTGATCTCGATCTTTTAAACCCAACCCTGGTGATGTGTTGATATGCTCTATGACATGTTTGTGATTACTGTTTGTTATTGGTTTCCAGTTTCCTTGTGTGAAGCTGAGATGTATGTATTTGAGATACCTGACTTAACCATTTTCGAGTCTCGATCAGTTATATTTGATAACCATTTTTGAGTCTCGATCAGTTATTCTTGGATTGATTTTCGATCGCTTGAGAGGACTGAAGTGTGTGTTATGATCTTGATGATGTCATGTTTTGACTGGACCATTTTGGAGTCTTTGATCAGTATTGCGATTTACTATTGGGATACTTTTTGGTTGCTCATTGGAGAACCATTGGATTTTGTGATTTATCATTGATGCCTTCAATTGCTGATAGAGAATTGTCGTGATCATATGATTATTATTGGATGCTTATCTGTTGCTCATGAAGAACTGATGTAATTTTGTGGCTTATCTTTTATGATGTTTTTCAGTTGCTTGTATAGGACTGAGGTGATTTTATTATGATTCTTGATTTGTGATTTCATGAGCCTAGGGTAGGTTATCTATGTGTAGAGTCGGGAAGTGGCTTGCAATGGGGATCGGGGCCCTAAGAGGCTGCCTGGAGTAACCCATTGTAAGTTGATTTAATAAGTGAAAACATTTACACTAAATAAGGGAAAATGAACCTAATAAGATAATTGTATGTTCTCTCCCATGCCTTGAGTGCTAGTACAGACTAGGATGGGGTAGAGAGAACGCTTGGTTACGACCTTGCATTCCATAGTATGCCTCGTCAGTACGAGAGGATACTAGTGGCCGCAGGGATCAGTAGGGACCCGGGATTCCTAAGGAATTGCTCGGGTAACTTCTACGTGACTTTTGCGATGACACTTTCCCGCTTGCATATTAGGTTTCCTACGTGTCTTGTGGTACCTCTGGGATTTAGATGTCGATCTTTTTAGGAACCCTTGAGTTAGTATACTTTTAGGATTTCCCAGACTTAGAGAGTACTTGTGTTTTGTGTTTTGATACCTTGTTTGGGACTTGAGACTATCTCCTCAGCGCGGTGGGAGTGGACCATTTAGGTTCCACACGGTCGGGTGGTAGTGCTTTTACTCTTACCATTGAGATCCGTTCCGTGGTCACCGTGGCTGGAGTTTTTCGTGATTGGCATTTACCTTCACTATGTTCTTGGATTATTATGATGGATGGTTAGATTTTATGATAGATGTTTTATCATTATGGATGTATGGATGTATCATGTATGGTGAATAGTTTTGTATATATCTTTACTGTACTTTGTATCATGGATTCATGGAGGTTGATGTATTTCTATTATTACATATGTATATTCTTTTAAGCCTTTCATACCCTGTGACTTGTATAGTGGATGATTGAGCATTCCGAATTAATTTGCCAAGAGGCATTCAGAACAAATGTATATTATGGACATGGGACTTTCTGATTATTCTTTCATATGTATGTGATAGTTGTTAGACTTAGATTTAATTAAATTTAAACGTGACTCAACGTCTTGGGATCTTTAAGAAATGTAACTTACAATGTATGTTGTCAATGATTACATGTTATTGCTTCCGCTACTATGTGTTTGATGTGTACGTTATACTTCTTGTTAAAAAAAAAAAAAATGTTTAGCAAACTTAGTAAAACTTTAGGTTAATTCTTTTGGATCCCTTGGCGGGGCGTTACAAAAATTTGAACTTAGGAAAGAACCAAAAACATGAAAATGAACAAATTCTCCATTCTTAAAGGAAAAATGTACTTCCCATGGCATAGATTTCAACAATTGGCAATCATCAAGCAATTATGTGCATAAAATCAACAAGATCAGTACAAATTAAATAGCAAGAAAGAAGAAGTCCACTTACATTAAGGTCAAGTGCCAAAAATGAAGGAGAAAGATGCTCCAATGTTACAAAATTCTCCAAAAACATTTGAATTTTCAACCTTTTAAAAATTTGAATGGGAGAAGGCAACATTCAAGGAATGGTTGTTAAAAGATGCCAAAATGTGCCCTAAGATTGCTCCAAGATCCAATGTTTTTGGGATGCATGTGCTTGGGACATTTTTGGTAAAAAAACATTTTTCACCAAGATGCAAGACCAAATAGATTTGGTGTTTAAACACCAAAATATGCATCAATATGCAATGTAATGAGAAAATAAGCTCAAATTGATTTGTATTGGAGGAAAAAAATTGATAAAAAAATGGATTTATTTTCTTATTTCATCAAAAATTGGAGCTCTAAAAATCAATTTTCAGCATGTTGAATTCATTTTTGATGCAAGGAAAATTATTGCCAAGTAAAAATGTCTCCCGCCCCTACCCCCATAGAATAGTAGGGCCCATACCCATAAAATTATAGGCTAAGGGGGGAAATAATCTCCCATATCATAAAATTATAGGCTTCCAATAATGAAAATACCATGCAAATTCATCAAGAAAATCTCCATTTATGATCAAAATCAGGTTCTTGAAAGGCAAAGACATGTATTTCTTCAAAATCAAACTTTTTGGTGGCCAATACACATATTAAAAGATGCTTTAGTTTAAAAATCGTACCTTTTAGAGTCAATAGCATATTTTAAAATGTGCAAACAAGGCAAATTAGATCTTTTTAGGTCAATAAAATATTTTAAAATGTGCAAGCAATCAAAATTGGACCTTTTAGATGCAATTGCACATTTTAAGTTACATCTCATATTTTGGATGCAAAGACATAAAAACTTAACTTTTGATGCAGTGTCATAAAAAAGGTCCACTTTTTATAACCTTTTGATGTAATCATATAAGAAAGGTCCACCAAGTTGAAATTTATATGTAGTGACATGTAAAATGTCCATTTTTGATGGATTTTACATGTAATTGCATATAAAATGTCCACTTTTGATAACTTAAATTCATTTAATCCACTTAAATTTATAAAAATGTTACTAAATGGGTCATAAATAATATTTATCTATCATATTTAAAAATATAACATATAAACATCATTTAAAAAGTAACATTTAAATAAGTGTTTAAAAATAAAAAATTAAACTAGAACTATATAGTTATATAGTTACTTTAAGTGAAAAAATAAAAAGAAACTCAACATAAAATTATAATATAATGTGCACTATAGTTAGTTTAAGTTGAAAATTTAAAGTTAAAGTAACTTAAAAATATAACAAAAAGTGAATTTAAGTTATATTTATCAAAAAGTAAAAGTAAAATTAAAAATATAACATCATATTTTTAATTCGTTCTATTGCACCAAAAAGGTCCACTTTTGAGGCACTAAAACGAGCATATATCTTAACTGACAACTCTGATTGAGCTCTAGATTAGACCGAATCGAAGGGAAAAGTGAAGGCATAACATGAGCAAAACAAGAAGACTAAAAACTAACAAACACAACACAAAAGCAAAGAAAGGATGATGAAGGCTTCAAAAATCAAGTAAAGGCTCGAAAGAAAGAAAAATGAGAAAGACTTGACGAAGGCCTTCAGTAAAATGATTTGATATATGAATTGAAATGGATGGATCGATCAATATTAAGAAATTGAATATCAAATTCAAGTTTAGAGAAATGTGAAACTATCTTGGAAAAGTTTCGTGTTGTTACCTACATTTTGTGGTGACAAAATGCAAGACAATAAGCTCAACTAAATAATAACTCACATTTTTAAGTGGAAAAAAGGATATAAAGTATCTCAAGTTTTATAATTAAAAGACTATCAAATATTCAAACAAGTTAGTGTTTGAATAAAAAGTGAAAAATGACTTTAAAATCATCTATACCTATCAATATTTTTTAAGCAAATAAATTTGGTATGTAAAATGAGAGATGTGGACCCCTCATGCTTTGCATGGACCAAGTTACTCAATCTTAGTCTAGTAATGTGTATGATCAAAGTTTCCATCTTATTGATAAGGCAGTCTTAAATGCACGAGGATTTCTTCTCTTTGGTAAAGGATAAGAATCCTCTTTTTGATGATTGCAATAGTAATGACAATTTTCATTCCCAAGATTTCTCCAAAGTTGATGCAGTGTGTAGGACGCCTTTAGAAATTTTGATACAAGAAAACATTTTGGAAAAATAAAATGTAGCAGATCCAAATTACTAAAAGAGAAGTGACGAGGCTTAGTATGGAAATAGTTGAAAAGGCTCAACAGGAATATTTCTTTGGTGTACTAGCTAGACATTCAATTGACAAAAACATTACTTTTGATGTGTAACAAGGAAATTGTTGAAGATTATAGGAGGCTAAGAGAACTTCCATGCAATTGCCACATTTTTGTTTAAAATTAGAGGTTTCTAGGATGATACTAATGGTAGGAATGCATCATATAGGAATGCATCATATACTAAAAATGCAAAAAAAATTAGAAAATTGGTCAACACAATTTCTATTCATAACTCTCCTACAACTACAAAACAATATGAAAGTACAAAGATTTGCAACTAGCCTTATGGGGTGATGTAAAACAACTACAATCTGATTTGCAACAGATTCGACAAAAACAAATAAGAACTATGTTAAAATATCACAATAAAATTGGTCTTCTCTACAATGTTTGCCTGCAACATGAAGTGTTGCAAAAGATACTTGTTGAAAACAACTAGGTATAAAATGAAAATTTCTACTCTAGAAAGTAGCTTGGTAACCACCTAGATTGTTGATTTTTATTTTTCTGTATAGTTTGGAAGGTGGAGTTGCGTTAAAGCAATTCAAGTTGGATGTTTAGCAACAACTTAGTTTCTATTCTTTAAATAGGATAACTATGTTTTTGTGAGGTTGCATAGAGAAAGAGTGATTTTATGTGTTTTAAAACCAAAGAAAACAAGGAAATTTTCTTTCCTTGCTTGCTAAGTAAAGAAGTTGGGCTCTATATGTGAGGCCTCACCCCGACCCATCCTAGCACCGATGATACATTGTTATTTTGATACTCGTGTTGACATGTCAGAACATTATTGGATACACTGAACATTGTTATGCTATTTTGCGATGTGTGATGCTTACTTCAGTTATTTGATTTTGCCATTTAATGCTTATAAATATGTATAATGATGAAAGAAAATGTATGCAACGCTAACACATTTGGTTATGCAAGTCGAAAGGTTAGAATATGAGTAGAATTAGATAAACAACTATTTATTAAGAAATGGATGCTTTAATTTATATAATTCCTCTAATATGTAATTCACATTGTGCATGTGGTTTTGGACCTACTGATGTGTACAATGAGTGTGCAGGAAAATTAGTCGAGAGAACTCAACGAAATAAAAAAAAACGGAGCTAAACTACTTGTTAATTTTGTGCTAACCTTATATTGTAATTCTTTAAAGGTTGTAATTTGATCTTGCTATTCTCCTAACTTTTAATTGTTCCTAATAAGCCTTTAAAGGCTTAGAAACATTAAATTTAAGCACCCCTATGGATAAGGGTATGGGTGGGGGTACTTTCCAACCCTTTAGCCTCCTAGGTTGACTCTTAGGGTCTCTTAAAAACCCTATTATAGGCTGATTTCGAAAATGGGTTGTTCTTTACTTGGGTTAGTAAAACCAACCTCCATCTTGAGTTACTTGAAGCTTAATGGAGTTAAGGACCATACTTAGAGGCCTTTTGGGGAGAGTTTTAGTTTTTTGTCACCCAATCCTCTAGTTTTGGAGGAAGCCTTGAAGATTGAAGAAAGAAAAAGGGAAGCTCTTCTCAAACCACCATTGCCATAACTCTTTTATGAAGGTAGGAGTTCTTCACCACATGAATGGTTCTTGGTGTGTGTTCATGTTTTGAATCTTGTTTGAATCATGTTGGAGACATTGTGTAGATATGCATTCCTTGCTTGTGTGTTGAGGGTGGTATTGGGAGGGATTTTATCTTGTTTTCCTTTGATGTTATTCATATGCCTTCTTGATGTTTTGTTTATTTTTGAGAGGTTTTCATGGGGATGTTCTTGGCAACACTCACCCTTGGATAGGGAAGAAGTGGCCATGCTTGGGGAAAGGGCCTTAGTTGGACCTCAATAGTGTAGAGTCTCCTCTCATGGAGAGAGGAGGGAGAAAGGGTAGGGTGTATGGGCCCCTACTTGTCATCCCATACCTTGTTGTTATTGAGAATTCTTGAATGTGGTAAAGAATGAAAATCCTTGTGGATATAGCCTCGAAAGGGCCTTGTGAAAGAATGGAAATTCTTGAAGTTTTAGCCCCGAAAGGGCTAAGTGAAGGTATGGTGATAGACTTCTCCTATTGAGAAACTCCACCTTTCCCCTATATTGGTTCATTGTTGGACCTATTGTGCAACCGGGTGGGAATGTATGTTCATTTTGCTTATCCCCTTGTGTTGTTATCTCCATGTTGTTTCTTGTATCTTCCATGTTTACCCTTGATGCAATGAAGACATTTAATTAAAGTCTCTTGTGGAAGCCTTGAAGAAAACTCAATGAATTGTAATATCATGTAAATTGTAATTGAATTTGATGTAGTGGTAAAGATATCGGGTTTTCTTACTGGTTCTTTCCCGATGGAGCCTTGAACCAGGATGAATAATAGAGAAAGAAAATGATCATGAATACCTACTTGTATGGATCTTATGTGGTTTCAAATTTTGCATATGTTGTGAGAAAATAGATTGATAGATATTGACACTAAATTATAGATCTCCAAGTTTCCAATTATGTTAGTACAATGCAAATTGAGATGTTGAAGTTTCAATATATGGTTAAGTAATTAGATGAATTAGAAATCCTACTTTGCAATCACAAAGTTAACACCTTCATTGCTAAGTTTCATTTTGAATATAATCAATTGAACTAGACATCATGTATTCCTTGAATTCAGTAAAGAAGGAAGATTCACCTTGTGGCATAATGAACAAATAAGACATAATTTATTAGATGTAAAACAAGTTATATCCCTTTGCACTCTTAAGATAAAAATGAATTTATAGTAAAGGAAATATTATGCCAATACTTAGTCAAATTGGTTTTCTAACAAAATGTGCACTTCCAGGCCTAAAAGACCTCTCTGGAAAATGTATGGAAAAGTTTTTTTTTATTTTCCACTTCCTTGTCACAGAGAATATTCCATGGAATATCCTTCCTTGCATTGCAATTAAAGATCATTGTTAATTCTTGTAATAATATAACTTTAATAAGAATTGAATATAATGCATCAAAATATATATATATATATATATATATATATAATGTTTTAAATCCAACTTCCCAACAATAAAACTTTTGGCATTTAATACCCTAAGACTTATGATACAAGTCGAATCATATAAAAAAAAGAGAATTCAAAAAATATATATTAAACCCCAACCACCTGTCAGCAAGTACAGGGGTCAAATCACTTGGGAGGAGGGGCATGAGTTTTTTTTTATTTAACACTTAATTGTGTCAGACCCTCTTGTATACTTTTCCCCACTCATCATCTTAACCCTGCGATGACATGGAGTGGGGTCATGTTTTGGAAATGTGGAGGGTGGTGAAGTTATTAAACAACCTTGCAATGTAAACCCCGCCCCTGCCCTCTCTAATCCGCAGGACCCTGCGTGACTTGTCCCCCATGCAAGGACAGGGGACGGTCCTGCCACACGTAGGCCTTGGGCAGCACGTGGGCAGGCCCTATGATGGGTGCTGGGTGGGGTAGGTGCTAGGTTAGAGGGTGGGGTATTTGGCATATATATTTCCATTCATTTTTTTTAAATCTTGTTATGATGTGGGGTGGAAGGGGGTTAGTTGTTAGTTAGTAAATAATATTCTTTGGTTAGTATAGTTATATATATATATATATATATATATATATATATATATATATATATATATATATATATATATATATATATATATATATATATATATATATATATATATATATATATATATATATATATATATATATATATATATATATATATATATATATATATATATATATATATATATATATATAATTGTTAGTATGTGTAGTTAATTTAGTTTTTGTGTTGTATTTTTTTGTATTTTAAAATATTTTTTTTATATATCATCTAAGATTAGATTAAGTTGTTTAAATCTTAAGTTTAGTTAGGATAGTATTATTTAAAAATTGAATTTTATTTAGTGGATATATCTTTAGCTTAATATTTAATTAGGATTTTTTTTTTTAATTTGATTCAAGTAAGGTTGATTTTAGAAATCAAGTTTCGTTCTAGCTAATGTTTAATGTTTTCTAGTTGGAGATGTATGTTAATTTAAAGGTGGTTTAGTTGTTATTGTTATTTTGACCAGTAGTATTCTATGCTAATGTATTAGATGTTTAGTTAAGTTATGGATTGGTCTTTTTAAATTAGGTATGACATTAATCGATAAACTAAATTGTAATTTGATGGCATTAGGAGGAAATGTATGGATGTAAGAAATGATGATAATATTAAATCAGTTATTTTAAAAGCTTTAACTTGGAAAATTGAATATAGTAATTTAACAAATTTGATGTCTCATTAATTAGTTTTATTCTATTATGAGCTTCTTAGATTAATTTTGATATGGACTTAAATTGCGATAATTTGAATAAAGCTTAGAATAAAATATGGATTCATTAAACATAGGCACCAACCCTAATAGTGAACATTAAATTAATTAATTAGATCAATATGAGAACGAAGGAAGTAAAGTTGAAAATTTAAACGTAGAAAGTAAAATTGTTAACATTGTTATCTCCTTGGTATGTACAGTAAAGGTTAGTTGGATTCTAGTTAAAAATTTAAAAAGGAAATTTGAATGAAGTTGAAAGAAGTTAATTCATGACATTAAGCCTAGGGCAATGGATTAAAGATGTAACGACAATCTAGTTATTCATTTAGTAGTAAGGGCCTAGTTAATTAGAGCATCCTTAAGGTCGTAACAATTAATCACAATTAGTTCCATTATAGTTAAACCCTAAAACTTTTTCGACCTTGTTGTCTTGCTTAATCTTAGTTCATCACAAGAACATTTGTCCCCCATTATCTTAATTAGTCAAAAAAAAAATTTGTGTGTGTTTTTGTCCTTACTTTTTGGGCATGACACTATATATGTAAAGTTGTTGTAGCAAGATTTATTGTATTCTAGAAGAGAAAGTTTCTTGTTAGGCTGAATAGAAGATCCAACAGTTACAAGTTTTTCCCCAAGCTAGGGTTTCCTAGGTATATCTATGTTATCATCTAATTATGTTCGATTTCTTTTATTTTCCTTTTTCTATTTAGTTTCAATTAATTAACCTAGAGTATTAATTGTTATGAATAAGATAGAGCTTATTTCTATGAATTTATTGTGCAATTGATCTGTAACTAGGGTATAAAAAATTAACATGGTATCAAAGCTCTAAACTCTAAATACAGAGCCAAGATTTGTGATGCAAATTTCAAAGAAAAAAATTTGTCTCCAGGTTTTATCGTGGCTATGGAAACTAGTCTCTAATACAAGGATAGACTTGAGGGTGTGTCTAACTTCCTACAATGGAAGGTTCAAATTACATTTGTTCTCAAGGAGAATAGGTTGTGGATCTATGCTAGTACAATGATGAATCCACTTGTGCTTTAGATTTGCATGAGGTCAAGGAGGCCAAAGCTCAAAGAATCATTCTTGACAGAGTAAGAGATCATTATATTCCTCATCTATTAGGGAAAAACACTGCCAAGGAGATGTGAGATATGCTCACAAGGCTCTATCAAAGTGACTACTGGAGTTGTAAGATTATGCTCAAGGACAAATTGCATAATACCAAGATGTCGAAAGGTGAAAGTGTGGCATCTTATTTGTCCAAGCTGACACAAGTCAGAGATGAGTTGACTGCTATTAAAGAGACAATTATTGAAGATGATTTTTTTCATATAGCTTTAAATGATTTTTTGAAGCACTAGGAAGTTTTTGTCAAGTGTGTGGTTGGCAGAGATCAACTACCTAATTGAGCAAGACTTTGGGATGATTTTGTTCAAGAGGAAATCTGTGAAGGTGTTCATAAAGGAGACTAGATAAAGAAGGGTCAAGATGAATAAAATCTTGCTCTTGCAAGCAAGGGTAAGAAGAAGTCTAATAAAGGGCAAAAAAAAAATTTCTTCTAAGAGTGGGCAGAGAAAAGATCTAAGAAGGATAACATGTTTTTGCTGCCATCAAATGCATCACTATGTGAGTCAATGTCCTAATAGGAATAAGAAAAATAAGGATAATCAAAAGAACCAGGTTGTTGCTACAGCTGAGGTGGATGAGTTCACATCATGATTTGAGAGTGATTTTCCACTCATCACTAGTCTCTTAAGCTTAGTTGCCAATAGGGTTTGGTATATTGATAGTGGGGCTTCTTGCCACATTACAAGAGTCAGAGATTGTTTCACCAAGTTGGAGGAGAAGAATATGGGTTTCTTTATTCAATTTGGTGGCAATGCCAAGTACCATGTAATTGGTATTGGCACTATCAAGTTTCAGAGGGATTCTAGAAAACCCTTGTTGGTGGAGGATGTGTTGTATGTTCTTGGCCTGACAAAGTATTTAATTTTAGTTTCTACTTTGGAAGACAAGGGTTACATTGTAACCTTTGAAAAGGGAAAAGTTTATATTCCTACCAAGGATTCCAAAGTTGCAAAAGTGATTGGAGTTAGATATGGCAGCTTATTTCAGTTATAGTTTGAGCAAGCATAAGCATTGTTAAGAAATAGTAAAGGGCAAGGAGAATTGTGGCCTATGAGGATGACTCATCTTTACCGTGGAGTACTTAATATGCTCAAGGAAATAATGACGGGGTTTCCTGAGATGAAGACATAAAAGCATGAGGTGTGTAAGGGTTGTGCTCTTGGGAAATATGCCAAGACCAATTTTCAAAGTAGTGACAATAGATCTGAAGGGATTTTGGATCTTATACACTCAGATGTGTGTAGACCTCTATCAACATGTTCCTTAAATGGGTATGAGTATTATTTTACTTTCATTGATGATTTCTCTAGGAAGAAATGGATATATTTTATGAAGAACAAGGATGAGGTCTTTGGTAAATTTAAGGAGTTTAAGGTTCTTGTGGAAAACTAGATAGGGAGAAAGATAAAGATGCTAAGGTTTGATAATGGAGGTGAGTATACCTCGAATTCCTTCAAAGATTTTTGTATTTAGGAAGGTATCAAGAAAGAGTTGACAATTTAGTACAACCCTCAAAAAAATGAGGTTGTTGAGTGGAAGAATAGGGTTATAGTTGGATCAGCCAAGGCCATGTTTCATGATTAGGACTTGCCTTGGTTCCCATGGACAGAAGCTTGCAATACAGCTATATATCTACAAAATAGGATTTCTCATAAAGTGTTGGGAAAATTAACTCTAGAAGAGACGTTTAGTGGTAAGAAACCATATTTGGGCTATATTCACATGTTTGGATGCCTTGTCTAATGTCACATTCCTATAGAGAAAAGATCAAAGTTAGAACCTACTACAGAGAAGGCTATCCTTATTGGGTATAGTGAAACTTCTAAGGCTTATCGAGTTTACATTCCTTCCCTAAGGAAATAGTTGTTCACAAAGATGTAAGGTTTGAGGAGGAGAAAACTCTCCAAAAGTCTAGCAGCTTGATGAATAAGGCAGGGAAATCATCCACAATTGAGGTAGCACAAATTTCTCCAACTTCAATCACTCAAGATGGAGAGAAAGAAAAGAAAACCAAACAGGATGATCAAGAGGCTCAAAGGAATCCTTGGGCTCATATCCCTATTACAGAGAAGAGAAAAAATAGGGCAGCTAAGAAAACTTTTAGAGAGGCTAGGGAATATGTGGGTGATCTGAAAGATTCAGTCAGACATAGAAGGCTCCCAAATGTTATTCTGATTACGTAGCACTTATGAGTGAATTAATTGAAGTAGAGCCTTCTAGCTTTCAAGAGGAATCCAAGCACCAAGTTTGGAAGGATTCTATGGTGGAAGAGTATTCTTCCATCATGAAGAATAGAGTGTGGGAGATAGTACCACAACCAAAAGAGAAGTTTGTGGTGGGCTCAAGATGGTTGTATAAGATTAAGCATGTGGTAGATAAGTTCAAAGCTCATTTTGTGGCTAAAGGGCTTTCTCAAAAAGAAGGAATTGACTATGAAAAGACATTTTATCCAATAACCAGGTGCTCTTCCATAAGAGCTATAATTATTTTGGTTGCACAAATGGGGTGGAAGATTCACCAAAAGGATGTTAAAATTGCATTTCTCAATGGATTAATTGAGGTAGAAATTTACATTGAGCAGCCCAAAGGATTTGAAGCACATAGGAGGAATTCTCATGTTTGCAGGTTGAAAAGAGCACTATATGGACTTAAGAAAGCTCCTAGGGCATGGTATTCATGTATTGACAATTACTTGCATAGTGTGGGCTTCATCAAAAGTGAGGCAGAATTGAACCTATACTATGTTCAGATGAAGGGTGAACTTCTCATACTATATTTGTATGTTGATGAGTTATTTCTTACATGAGCAAAGGAGCTCATATTACACTGCAAGTGAGATCTTAAAGGAGAGTTTGAGATGAAGTATTTTTGGTTGATGCACTACTTTCTAGGATTGGAGTTGTGGGAAAAAGAGGGAGAGATTTTCCTTGGATAGGGAAAATACTTAATTGATATCTTGAAGAAATTCAAGATGGAGAATTATAAGCCCATATCAACACCACTTGTGACAAATTGGAGGAAGATTGATACTTCCATATTAGAAGCAGTGGACCCTACTTTATACAAAGAGTTGATAGGCTCTCTTATGTATTTGGTCAACACTAGGCCAGGCATTATTTTTGTAGTGAATTCTCCTAGTCAGTTTATGGTGAAACCTAAACATATGCACTTGATAGTTGCAAATCATGTTTTGAGATATCTCTGAGGCATAGTTGATTTTGGGTTGAAATATTTTTAGTAGGATGGAATGAACCTTGAGGGGTTTACTAATGCAGATTGGGGAGGAAATATAGTTGATAGGAAGAGCACTTCAAGGTATAGTTTTAGTTTGGGATCATGAGTTGTCTCTTGGTATAGCAGGAAACAAATTGCACAAAGTTCTATAGAGGTTGATTATATGGTTGCCAATATGGATACATGTGAGGCTATTTGGCTTCATAAACTTCTAATTGGGCTCTTTGATTAGAAGCTAGATCCTACAGTCATTTACTGTGATAATCAAAGTTGCATCAAACTTTATGAGAATCTAGTGTTTCATGATAAGTCTAAGCACATTGAGATCAAGTACCACCACATTAGAGATTGTGTGGAGAATGGGATAGTGAAACTTCAGTACATTCCTATAGAAGAACATATAGCAGACATCCTGACAAAGGCTTTGGTAAAGAATTAGTTTGTATTCTTCAGGAATAAGTTGGGTGTTGTGCATAACACCTTCCTCGCTAAGGAGTGTTGATTTTTGTTTTTCTGTGTAGCTTGGAAGGTGGAGTTTCTTTAAAGCAACTCAAGTTGGATGGTTAGCAACAAATTTAGTTTTTTTTGTTTAAATAGAATTATTATGTTTTTGTGAGGTTGCATAAAGAAAGAGTGATTTTATTTGTTTTAAAGCCAAAGAAAGAAAGAAAAGTTTATTTACTTTCTTTCTAAGTAAAGCAATTGGGCTCTATATATGTAAAGTTGTTGTAGCAAAATCTATTGTATTTTGGAAGAGAAAGTTGTTTGTTAGGCTAAATAGAAGATCCAATAGTTGCAAGTTTTTCCCCAAGCTGGGGTTTCCCGGGTATATTTGTATTATTGTCTAATTGTGTTTGGCTTCAATTATTTTGATTCCACTATTTAGTTTTAGTTAATTAACCTAGAGTATTAATTGTTATAAATCATATAGAGCTTCTTTCTATGAATTTATTGTGCAATTGATTTGTAATTGGGTTATAAGAAAGTAACATAAATTTCTAGACCAAAACCCTTTAGCTTCACATTTCTTGAATACTAGCTGAGTTATAATAAAAAATAGTTACAAATGAATCTTCTCAATTCCAATGCCTAGATTTGGGAGAGCATAAAATAAATTGTAAAATGCTTTACTTTTTGTTTGATTCTTTGTGAGAATCTCTATGTCCAACATAACTCCAAATTGTCAATATCAAGAAAGAAAACTTTTCTTGATAACTTTAAAGCAAGCTTGTCTATTTGTTGAGGTGAGAGAAATTTATTGAATGTTGGCCCTTTTTATTAAATTTTATTAAATTTCAATATTTAAAATTAAACTAAAGTGGAAATTTATAAAGTCTCTTTTAGTTTATTTTGGATAGTTTATTCTATCAGACACCCAAGATAATTTGAAATGTTTTATTTGTTCCATTTATAAACATTTGTAATTTATGTTTTTATCAATCCATTCTTAGATATCTTATCTACCTAAATATTCTTCTTCCATCCTCTTTCACATATTCTAACTCCCACCAATATGAAATATGTCTCTTTTGCACCTACACCTACAGGTGGACAACCAAAGCTCCCTATCTCACTTCTAGTCAACTATGAATATTTGATTGTGCCAATAATTAATACATTCTTGTAAAGTGCCTTATTTGAGAATAATTTAAAAGTGTCAAAATACATTTTTTTCTTGCTTGCTTCACAAGATTGAATCAATTACACTAGCATATTGAGATGGGTGGGTGTATTATATTAAAGACCTAGTTCATTCTCAAGGTCTTTGGATCCTTACAAACTGCTTTGCACCGAGGTAGTTTCTTAAAATCCACAATAGCAAGAAGTTTCCAAAACTTTTGTTGCATATTTTCTAAATTTATAGGAATTAGGATTATCACATTTGCACATATAAGTGGACATTAGGTCTCCTTATAGTAATTTTTAAAAAATATTTTTGACTTAAAATCATTTGGTTATGGCATTCTTACAAAATACTTCATTTGAAAGTAGTGTAAAGGACGAAATAGGGATTTTTTCTTTTCTTTTACACCTCATGAGATTGAATTGGTTGCACTAACATGTTGTGTTTGGTGACTATTAAATCATTGATTTATCCCTTCGAGCCATAGATCCTTTTACGCTACATTTGATCATGGAACTTGAGAGGGAAACAATCTACCTTTGATGTTATCACATGACTATCACTTATAGAAGACTGCACTTCTGAATGTTAAATGTCCTTCTAATCATTCATGAAAACCCCACATAATTCCTAGAGGTATCACTCACTATTTTTTTCATTGTCTTAAATTATGTGTAGTCCTATCACCATTCTCATCTAGGTCATTAACGTCCTAGGTGGTTTTCCATGATATCCTTTTGTGTCCTTACCCAAAACAAAGGTGATGGCTATCCAGCCCCACTGTTACAGTTGGATGGCATGCCATCCCCCATGCCACAACCATCCTCAATGTCGTTGCCTAAACTTCTTACCCCTAAAATTTTTTGATAGATTTCAGTATTGACATACATAGGAAAATTAAATGCATATTTTAATTAATGCGAGCACCTTTTCTTCTTAAAAATTGGTTATATTTACATATAATTTAAGTTTATTTGATTTCCACACACAAGAAACATATTGACAAAAATTAAGATACTTTTTGGACTTATTTTTATAAGGAAAATTTTTTTAAATGATTTTAAATAAAAGATATTTTATATATATATGTATGAAGTTTCAAAATTATTTATTTACTTAATTATTAATTATTTAAAAATTAAATTTAAAATTAGTATCAAAATCTATTTTAATTTATAATTTATGTATCATTATGAATTATTATAATATATAATATATTATTCTTTAATCAATTCATATACATAATAGTTTTATTTGACTCAAAATAATTCTACTAAAAAAATTAATTCATAGAACAAGCTTTAATGCATATATAATTATATTATAGTAAAAAAAACCATATTAGAAATGAATTGCGAAATTTTGATATTAAATTAATATTTTTATTTATTTGTTATAATTGAAAGTCCAACAGTCATAACAAATAACAAAAACTAATATATCTTATATTCATATCTCAATACTTATAAGCCCCCATAGGGAGACTTACGTTTTTGCTTGCCTATGGTTTGGCTTGGGAATGAGTATAAATAGTGAAGAGATGGAGAAAGGCCTCTACTTTGAATCCATTGGCCTGTGCATTATATTTTGTGATGATATTTATCTAAGTGTTATTTATTAAAAAAAAAATTAATTAAAGAAAAATAAAAATCATACTAATTCAAAGAGATTAAGGTTCCAATTTTATTGATATATATTTTTCTATTGTAATTAGTTGTATGAAATAAAAATAGTATTAATGATTTTAAGAGAGTTAACAATTATTAGTAATATTGTTCATAGTATGAAATATTAATATTCTATTACAACAATATTAAGTTACTTATAATATTATATAGTATTGAAATAATATTTGAATATGAATTTTTTTTAAATTTTAAATAATAATTATGCAAACTATCTAATAAAAAATTAAATGAGAAAAATTTTATATATATATATATATATATATATATATATATATATATAGACTGCAGGAATCGGTGCAACACGGCCTCCCTATAAACTGCAGTGCGCCTGGTAAACTTTTTAACGTGACCAGTAGCGCTGGCGCGACACGCCCACCAGTACCACGAGGAAGAAAAATTAAATATATTAATTTTAGTGTTCTCTTTGAATTATATAAGAATATAAACTAATTTAATAACATTTTTAAATTTTAGCAAATTATATTATTTTTATTAAAATTCAATAACAATAAAATCTAAATTAAAAATATAGTCCTTGAATATAATATTTAAAAGAAAATTAAATTTATTTAAATGTTTTCTAATATTTTTTTTTTAAAGTTCATTAATACTATTTTTATTTTACACAATTAATTATAATATAAAAATTATATAGATCCTAATCTCTTTGAAATACATAAGAATATAAACTAACTTAATAACATTTAAAAATTACATTCTTTTAATCAAACTCGATAATAATAAAATTGAAAATTGAAATTAAAACTAGACTCTTCTTTAAAATATTAAAATACAAAAGACTTAGTGAAATGTTTTTATTCATCCATTTCTAATAAACAAATATTAAATATGTTGACCATTTGAAAAGTGTGCAATCATGAGTGGGTATGAGTGTGACATGGGATATGGCATTAACATTTCAAAATGGCATCCAGTCCCATAGAACCATTAGACTAGATAGTCGTTAATTAAATAAATAATTTTTAAACTTCATGTGTGTGTGTGTGTACATATAGATATATATGTATATACGTATATATAGATATGTATATATATATTATATGTATGTATGTATGTACATACATATACACTTATATATACACATATACATATGTGTGTGTGTGTGTGTGTGTGTGTGTGTGTGTGTGTGTGTGTGTGTGTGTGTGTGTGTAGATATGTATATGTGTGTGTGTATAGATATGTATATATATATACATATCTACACACACACACACACACACACACACACACACACACATATATATATATGTATATAGATAGATATATTTATGTGTATATATATATATATTTATTTATTTATTTATATGTGTGTGTGTGTGTGTGTGTGTGTGTGTGTGTGTATACATACATACATATATAAAAGTATTTTAATTTTTTTCTAATATGTTTCTCGTGTGCCGGAATCAAATAAACTTAAATTATATGTAAATATAACCAAGTGTTAACAAAAAAAGGTGCCCGCATTAATTAAAATATGCATTTAGTTTTCCTATGTACATCAGTACTGAAATCTGTAAGAAAATTTTAGGGGTACAAAGTTTAGGCAATGACATGGAGGATGGTCGAGGCATGGGGGATGGCATGCCATCCAACCATAATGGTGGGGCTAGATGGTTGTCACCCAAAACAAATATTATTAGTCCCTACTATAAGGTAGGAGACTATAGCTTTCGATTGCTATTTTAACATTTTTTTGGTACTTGTGCAAATATCCGCTAATATATGGTCTATGGTCTGATGAAGTTTTCGAAGTTTTCAATTTCTTTAATTTCATTGGCCACAAACAGTTTCCTCAGTAGTCTTTTTCTTTTCCTCACCCAAATATTATGGAAAATATAGGTAGATGTAAGTTTGGATGAATGTCATTTTATAGAGTGTCCACATGGCTCTTTGCATGTTCCCTTTTATGTGTCCTCTACATTCACGTACAAGTAGATGATAGTTCAAGATAACAACTGGCATATGAAGAGCATATGTTATTATTCTACATTTTTATTGACTTGTGCCATGTTATGTCTACAAGTTTTTCTCATTTTTCCCTTTAACATTCCTTAATGGAGTTAATCAGTGCATCTTTCTTTTGCTAACGGGTTACTAATCTTTTCCCCATATTTGAGTGGAATAGACAAGATCACTGTGTAGGTTTTTTTAGTTATTTATGAAATTGTAGAGATTAATTTGTAGAAGGTGAAGGGTTGTTAGATGCTACAACAATCAAATGTATTCTTTTTATTGTTTTCCAAATCATTTACTTTTCTTGAAAACATAAAATTGTGTCGTAATTTAAATATCTTATATAATGTGTGCATTTCTCTTCATTAAAAATTTCTGGTTAAAAATTGATTGTGTTGTTACACTTTATAATTTTTTCCCAAAATAGAAATCTCTATGAATTTTTTAAACATTTGAAAAATTTGTAGGATTTTTATCTTCTAGTTAGGTTTTCTACCTGGGCTCACTCCAAATAGCCCTTAGATAGTCTGCCACGAAGGTTCTACAAGCTTCTACAGGGGCCTTACGCCTGCACTTCTTCGACACATCTCATACACCACAAATCTCATATTATGTAGCTCTATAGTAGATTCCTCTTATGAATTCTTAGTGAAACATGAAAAAAATGTTAGATTGTGGTGACTGATCACCGAAAAAAAAATTTGGACTGTGGCCGACGTTGTGGTTGACATATGGCCGACATATTGTAACCCTAAAGCAACATTAAAATACTTGTATAAAAGGGCTTAGGGTTAAGTATTTTTTAATTATGTTGTGATGCAAAATTGGTTCTTGCGGCGGTATTGAGTTGTAAGGGATTACACATTGTAATTAGATGGTATTCACTAGATCGTAATAATATCGAACTTGTTGTTTGGTGGACGTAGCCTAGGGATTGGGTGAACCATGTTAAATCTTGGTGCCTTGTGTTCTTTTCCGTGTGATCTACTATTTTTTGTTGTTGGTTATATTTGCATGTAATTGTTATTTATGTCTGTGGTTTAATCCTAACAAGTGGTATTAGAGCCTAGTTTTTTTTCAGTTATCCTCTGCAGGAAAGTTTCACGGTTGAGTGGGAGTCTCACAGTTGAGTGAAAGCAATGGCAGATGAGGGTAAGCTGAGGGTTGATAGGTTTAATGGGTAGAACTTCCAGTTATGAAAGATACAAATGGAAGACTATCTTTGTCAGAAGGTTTATGGAAGCTGTTGGAAGGCAAAGCCAAGAATCAGGGATCTATGTCAAATAATGAATGGGATCTTTTGGACAAAAAAGCACTTGGAAGCATTCAGTTATGCCTAGCACCATCGGTGGCATTTAATATTAAAAAAGAAAAGACAACAAAAGAGTTGATGAAAACCCTAGCGACATTGTGTGAAAAGCCCTCTACTTCAAACAAGGTATTTCTCATGAAGCGTTTATTTAATATAAAAATGGTAGAAGGTGGATCTATTGCAGATCATTTAAATGAGTTTAATACTATTACTAGTCAGTTATCTTCTGTGGGTATCAATTTTGATGAAGAAATTAGGGCTCTTTTGCTTTTGTGTTCTTTGTTTGAAAGCTGGAATGGCTTGGTAATGGCTATGACTAATTTTGTTCCTGGATCTAGTACCCTAAAATGTGAAGATGTGATCAGTGTTGTTTTGAGTGAGGAAACTCATAGGAAATCCTCATGTGGATCTACATCAGGAAGTCCTTTGAATGCACAAAGCAGGGGTAGAACGACTGAGAAAGGAAGTAATTTTAGAAATCATGGAAAATCAAGAGGAAAGTCAAAGGGGAAGAGGTCTCAATCAAGAGGACCGAATGACTGCAGGTACTGTGGGAAACCAGGTCATAAAAAGAAAGATTGCTAAAATCGAAAGAAGAATGAAGGAGATAAATTAGATGGAGACAAAGAGGCAAATGTGGTAAGTAACAAATCCAAAGAGGATGCTTTGCTTCTGTCTTTAGAAAGTGTTGATGATTCATGGGTTTTAGATTTTGGTGCTTCATTTCATGCTACACCTCATAGAGGTTATTTCATTGATTATGTCCAAGGGGATTTTGGACTTGTTCATTTGGGGGATAATGAACCCTGTCAGATTGTTGAAAAGGGAAAAATTAAGATTAAGTTGCAGAATGGGAATCATTGGCTACTACATGAGGTAAGACATGTTCCAAGGCTGAGTAAGAATTTAATTTCAGTAGGGCAACTCGGTAATGAGGGTTGTGTAGTTACTTTTAATGATAAAAATTGAAAGATTTCAAAAGGTTCCCTTGTAGTAGCAAAAGGTGTGAAAGTAGGCATCTTGTATCTTTGTACAGGTCATATTGTTCCTTCTACTTTAATTGTTTCAGAGAAAAATGAATGTTCAGGAACAATTGCTATAGTTGAGTAGGGAGAACAAATAGTTGTTGTAGATTTTGATACAGCGTTGTGGCACAATAGACTTGAGCACATGAGTGAGAAAGGTATGAAAGTACTTCATTCAAAGAAAGTTTTATCAGGTCTGAAATGTGTTAATATGGATTTCTATGAAAGTTGCATGTATGGAAAATAAAAGAGAGTGAGCTTTGTGAAGACTGGGAAGGAAAACAAAAAAGAGAAATTAGAGCTTGTGCATACCAATGTATGGGGACCGGTTCAGGTATCTTCCCTTGGTGGCTCTCATTGTTATGTTACAATTATTAATGATGCAACTAGAAAAGTATGGGTTTATTTCCTTAGACAAAAATTTGACATATTTCAAACTTTTAAGAAATGGAAATGCTTGGTTGAAAATGAGACTCGTAAGAAATTAAAATGTCTCAGATCTGATAATGGTGGTGAGTATTGCAGTCATGAATTTGAATATTATTGCTCCACTAATGATATTCGTAGATAGAAAACTATTCCAAGGACTCCACAGGAAAATGGAGTGGCTGAACGCATGAATAGGACTATAATGGAGCGTGCAAGGAGCATGAGGTCGCATGCTAGGTTGCCCTTACACATGTGGGCAGAGGTTGTCAATACTATTGTATATTTGATTAATAGAGGTCCCTCTACTCCTTTGGGCTATGGTATTCCAAAGGAGGCATGGACTGGTAAGAAGGTGAGTTATTATTTTCTCAAAACATTTGGCTATGAAGCATTTTCTCACATAGATTCTGAAAATAGAACCAAGCTGGAAGCTAAGTCAAAAAAATGTGTATTTGTTGGATATGGCATTAATGAATTTGGTTATAGGCTTTGGGATTTTGAAAATCAAAAAATTTTAAGAAGTAGGGATGTCATATTCAATGAGAAAGTGTTGTACAAATATTTGTTGTAGCAACATGAGAAGAAAGAAGATGATTATGTAGTGTTGGATGATACTCCAAAGCTAATGTTCCAGCCATTCCTCATGATGTGCAACAACCGCAACAACAAATACCACACACACCGGTGAATGTTAGACGGTCAACAAGGCAAATTAGACCTCCACAAAGATTTTCTCCCTCTTTGTATTCAATTTTACTTACTAATGTTGGTGAACCTGAATGTTATGATGAAGTTGTGCAGGTGGATACTAAGATTTAGTGGGAGTCTGCAATGAAAGATGAAATGGACTCTTTGTTGAAGAATAAGACATGGGATTTATGCAAGTTACCTGCAGGTAAAAAGGCTTTATAGAATAAGTGGGTTTACAAGTTAAAAGAAGAGGATGGAGGTAAGAAAAGATTTAAAGCTAGGTTAGTTGTGAAAGGATTTGCACAGAAAAAGGGAATTGATTTTGATGAGATATTTTCTCCTGTTGTTAAAATGACTTCTATCTGTACTATTTTAAGTCTTGTGGCTACTGAAGATTTGTATTTAGAGCAGCTTGATGTTAAAATAGCCTTCCTTCATGGTGATTTGGATGAAGAGATATATATGGCTCAGCCACATGGATTTGTAGTCAAAGGTAAGGAGAACTTAGTGTGCAAATTGAAGAAAAGTTTATATGGCTTGAAGCAAGCACCTCAACAATGGTATTTGAAATTTGATAGTTTTATGCATGAGCATGGATATAATAGGTGTCATTAATATTACTATGTTTATTTTAAGAGGTTGGATGATGATAGCTACAATATTTTATGTTTCTATGTTGATGATATGCTTGTAGTTGGGTCTAACATGGATCATATTAAGGGGCTGAAATGCCAATTAGTACATGCATTTGCTATGAAGAATTTGGGTCAGCAAAACAAATTCTTGGTATGAAGATTTGTAGAGATAGGAAGAACAAAACATTGACACTATCTCAAGTTGATTATGTGGAGAAGGTGTCGCAACATTTCTCTATGGAGAATGCTAAAGCTGTCAGCGCACCTTTACCTAGTAATTTGAAGTTGACTAAGGAGATGTGTCCCAAGACATAGGAAGAGGAGGAGAAGATGTCCAAGGTACCCTATGCTTCAGCTGTAGGAAGCTTGATGTATGCTATGGTATGTACTAGGCCAAATATTGCACATGTAGTGGGAGTCCTTAGCAGGTATATGAGTCATCTAGGAATTAAGCATTGGAATGTTGTCAAATGGATTCTCAAATATTTGAGAGGAACATCTAATAAGTGTTTACACTTTGGGGGCTCTACTACTAATTTATAGGGCTATGTTGACTCAGATTTGGCAGAGGATATTGATACCAAGCAGAGTACTACAGGTTATGTCTTTACTGTTGGTGGGTCAGCCATGAGATGGGTTTCTAGGTTACAAAAGATTAATGCTTTATCCACTATAGAGGCAGAGTATGTTTCTGCTACAGAGGCAGCTAAGGAGATGCTATGGCTTCAGTTCTTCTTGGAAGAATTGGGACATCCTTAGAAGGATAATTATTTGTTCACAGATAGTTAGAGTGCCATTCATCTTGCAAATAATTATGCTCTGCATTCTAAGACCAAACACATACAGTTGTGGTACCATTTCATTCAGCCAGTTTTGGAGGATGGACAGTTAAAGCTGGAGAAGATACATACAAATGACAATCCAACAGATATGTTGACAAAGGTAGTAACAAGGGAGAATTTGAACTACTCTTCAACTTCGGTTAGTCTTCTAGACTACATATGAATAAAAGAATAGTAGAGTCTAGGGTGGTTTGATCCAGTGGGAGCCCCATGTGGTAGCGGTATTGCTACAGGATCAGTCTCCAAGTGGGAGATTGTTGTTTAGTGTGGAGCCTGATCAGTCCCCAAGTGGGAGATTGTTAGATTGTGGTGACTGATTAGGAAAGTACTGTACATACTTCATAAAATTTTTGGGATTTAGGTCGAGGCTGACGTTGTGGCTGACATATGGAAAACATGTTGTAACCCTAAAGTGGCATAAAAATACTTGTATAAAAGGGCTTAGGGTTAGGTATTTTTTAATTATGTTGTGATGCAAAATTGGTTCTTGCGGCGGTATTGAGCTGTAAGGGATTACGCATTGTAATCAAGTTGTATTCACTAGATCGTAATAATATCAGACTTGTTGTTTGGTGGACATAGCCCAGGGATTGGGTGAACCACGTTAAATCTTGGTGCATTGTGTTATTTTCTGTGTGATCTACTATTTTCTGTTATTGGTTATATTTGCATGTAATTGTTATTTTTGTCCGTGGTTTAATCCTAACAAAATATTTATAGACTTCTTTACCCATCGTGTAGTTTTAGAGTGTTTAATAGACAACCTGAGCTTTTAACCTTTAGAATTAGGGTTGCCTTTGTTGAAATCATGGTTTTTCCCTTATTCAAATCTTAAGCATTTCCTTTGTTTACAAACTTCTTCCACTCTTTATCATTCTTTGATAAATATCCATTACTTGCAACAAAGTTTCCATTTTCATACATACTGGAAGGATACTAGAAAAGGTTGCTAGCTAATTGCATCTACTTAAAAAGTTTCAAGGCATTTATAACAATTCGATTATGTGAAGATCCTACAATAATGGCAGTCCATGAGACTGTATTTTACCAAATACATAATAGGCATTATGTATTCTTCCACATTTTGCTTGCATATTTACAAGTACGATAATTGATATTTGACATAAAATTGCTTTCATACTTCAATGCATGTTCATTTAGCCAGGTTGCCCCTATAACTAATAACATTACTTATAGTTAGCCAAGAAATCTATGATGCACAATCTGTTACATTGGTGTGGATTTTTATTCAAAATTTGAGTCAGCTTTTATTGCTGCTAGTTCTTGGTGGTTTGGCAAAAGTCTCATGCTAGTCTACATTTTTGTTCTATATATCTAAATTATAAGATTTGATTGGTAAAACATGACAACAAGATGAGCTAATATCTTCACCTTTGTGGAAAGGGAGAAAAAATTTCATCAGAAAACTATGATTATTTTTTAAAGTGTAATGAGAATTTCAATGAGGGAGTTAGGGATGAGTTATGTTAAGATGGAGATTTCAAACGAGTTGAGGAAAAAAAGTAAGGATTTGATTAATAATTAGAAGTGGAAGGAAAAATAATCGAGACCTTATGGAAATCTTATAAAAAAATATTAAGGTTGATTTTTTTAGAATTAGTTTAATCGGTAAGGCAACATTTTTTAATTTAATCTCATTTTGCATGGAGAGGTGGTAGTACTCATGTGGTGCTTGTGGAGAAGTAATGAAAAAATTATCACCACATTGAGTTATTATTACAACTTCTTAGGCCTTTGGCCTTTTTTGGAATTAAGGATACAATAAATGTTCGTTTAAAATATCATATAGCTGATTACTCATGCCCTCCCATGTGACCAAGATTGTTGTTACTGGTCTTTTCAATGCAAGCCTCTTGCTTTCTTTAATTTTTAAAAAATTAACAAATGGTTTTATTCATAGGAATGACAGGTTAGTACAGATAGGTCATGGAAGCTTATGATATGATATGATGGAAGTGATTTCTCTAGATATTTCAAATACAGGGATAATTGCATCAATTTTTCTCTTAAATTTCCCTATCATTATGAAATTGGTCAATTTCAGATTTTGAATTAGATTCTTCTATAGAAAATGTCCTACCTAGATTCACTTTCCAGAAGATTTAAAAAAAAACAATATATATTCTTTATTACAATTTTATGTATTAAATACAACTCTTTTTTGCAACTTACACATTTTTTTAGTGAGCAATAGTTTTTTGAAGCTTGTATGTTGTATGTACTCATTTACTGATCATTTTGTGAGAACTATTGACTTAAATGATGCACAACTCATTGTGAAATTAATTTAAATTGGACAGTGTTTGTAGTAAGATATATTCTATTTGGGGCTGCAATTGCATATGCTTTTCCTTTTTAATGATAAATTAAGTTGGTAGAAAAAGAATATTAGACAAGTCACATTTGCTTGAAGATATTTACTAACATTGCAAGTTTGACACTTTGTTGTTGTATTGTAGAAGAAGTAACCAATCAAATTTTATAGTTGTCCTATAGTAGAAAATATGAATCTCACAAGAAACACACAAATGTGTTAATTTTAAATTTGATTAAATTGGAAAATCCATACATCAAATATTCAATAACTAAGATATTTATATTGTAGAATTTTATCAACATTTTTCTTCTTGGAGAACTAAACAACTTATAAGATCCAATGTTTCAACTATCAAATATTTTTTAGAAACAGTGTTAACTGACAGCCTATGGAGTTGTCAACTCCATGTCTACTGCTTTACTTCAGTTATCCAAAAATAAAAAACTTAGGCTCAATGCTTCAAGTGTTAATTCATTTCCAAGAAAAGGAAGTTTAGTGATAGCTTACCAAAATAAGAAAAAAGCCTTTGATAACTGAAGTCCAATATTTCCAATGTCATTCATTTTCAAGAATGATAACTCCAATGCTTCAACGGTCATTCATTTTTCAGAAATGAAAAGTCTGCTAATTACATGCTAATTTAATATGTTTAGAACAACCAAACCTTACCCCATCTCTTGAATCTCATATAGCATATAAAAATCTGCATGGATAAATACAGTTTTGCTAAAAGCTTAGTCTGGCTATCTAATGGACTGTAAAACAACCCTATTCTCATACATGTTTTCTTCAACATGTTCATCATGTGCGATGTTTGTAGATATCATTATTATCATAAAGACAAATTTCATTGTTACACCTGAAACTACGAGGTCAAGACACATATGTTTGAGGATTTCTCTGCTCTTCATTTACAAAGTTTTAATTACAAGCATATGAATTTTTGAGCGCTTTCAATGCTGATTTTAGACCAATCTTAACTGAAGCAACTCAATTTTACATTTACTCAACTATTATTTAAAATATGTTGTTAACAATTAGTCAACTTTGCCTCTGTATTTTTACAGCTTCTTACTATCTAACAGTCAATAAAAAGCACAAGAATAACTCATTTGATTTGCAATGTGTGCCAAAAAAGATGTCAATGAGATTATAAACAAACATTAATTTTGGATTCTATCTCATTTCATTAGCATTCCATCTAAAGGTATTTTTCCCAGCTAGCATTATTCAATAGAGGAAAAATAATTTCTATTGTCAAAGCAACTATCTAATTTCTTTTAATATCTAAAGATAGAAAATAGATTAAGTGCTCCTTTTTAAGTTTGATTTCATGCTTAATAGAATCTTGTAGAGCAATGGCTTTCCAGCTTCTTATTTTTATGATATTTTGGCTTTAATTGGCATTCACCAATAGTTTGCAATTATTTCTCTTCCACTCTACTAATCCCAATGTATTCTCATCAATCACATCATGCCACACAAAAGCTACTACATAATGATCTAAGGAATTAGACAAAAGATGTTAACTTGTGTTATCTAGTCAATACAAGCTTGTGATTAGCAATTAAACTTGATATAATAAGTGGTAATCATGGGAATGATGTACACTGAATCCAATCTATGAGTTCCCTTACTTTATTTATTTGAAGCAATCTATACATAAATTAAAGACTAATTTATTTAAACCAACTCAAATTGGCTAATACATATTTTATATGCATTGTTTTATACACATCACACCACATGGAAATTTAGTAACATCATGAAAAAATAAGAAATGTGATAACATCTATACTCACAATTGATCATCATTAATTAAATGTAAAATTTTATATACATAATGTCATGATAATTAAACACACATAGATGTATGTGTGTACAGTGAAATGCATGAAGCGTGTATCATATTACAATTACAAAATAATAGAATGGAGAAAATATATATAATAGTGATATGATGAGAGCTAGGGAGGAAGACTACACTTGAAACACAACTAAGAAGGAACATATGATGGCTATAATCGCTAGAGGATAGTACACAGATTGATAGGAATGCTTCCATCACACCTCAACATTATGCAAACAACCTCTATACTATATTATATACTATGTCATGAATACAATGGACATTTAAGTATAAACATATAGGCATATAGTGCGATACATTGGCAATATGTATGTACAATAAAGCCATATAGACATGGAACATTATATGTTATTGAAACAAAAATGAATGTACAACAAGTCTATATTGAAATGCAAAAAATGTCACAATATAGTCAAATCCTATAGATTGGGATAGAATAATTGAAACCCGATTTAGACATACAACAAAGAATATACTCATATTGTAATAATTTTGAACATCATGATTATTTTTCCCAATTACATTCGCACTTTACATTGTTGGTTCCAATCAAAAAGTGGTTACAATCAATCAATACAAATCATTAGAGGATTCGTTTGGGGTAAATGTAATAACAAAAAGGCTAGCCAATCTCTCATTGGTTTGAGATTGATTATTCTTTTTGCTCAAGCGACAAGCCTCATAATAAGTGGACCATTAGAAATCTAAGAAGGATCTATTCACTAGGAGGCACTTATTAGGAAATTAATTGCTAGAGTCTAAGGCAAACAGTATTGGGAAGGAGGTTTAGTGTAATGATGAAATTCTTATAGCATAATACATCAACCCTTAGGCCCCATTTGTTTGCTGGAATTAACCTGGAATAGGGAAACAGGAATAGGAAAATTGGAATAAATCTATTCCAATTTTGGCCCAAAATGAGAATAAATCAAATTCCAAAAAAAAATTAGAATTCAATTTATTCTCATTTTGGGCCAAAATTGGAATAGATTTATTCCAATTTTCCTATTCCCGTTTCCCTATTCCAGGTTATTTCCAGCAAACAAACGGGGCCGTAAAGTTTATATGGTAAACTTGGATATCAATCTCTTTTCTTGAAAGGAATAAAAACCATTTATTGATGGGTCAGGTTGCTTTTCATCATCAATATGGTGGATACCAATACTCGTATATATCAACATTTGTCTCTTAATAGTTAGAAACTTGGAAAGGTTATGTGACCTTAACTTGGAAAAGTGATAGACAACTTATGCATGATTAAACACTATTTCCAACACTTCTTAATTGCATGCAAGAAGTTCAAGTTGTTAATTGCATCTAAGAAGTTCAAGATCAAGTTTCTCGAGCTCCACCATTGAAATCGTCAAAGTTGCAATATCATGGAGGTGACTTCTTAATTGTAGTATTGATAAATTCCTCTTCAAGATAATCTAGTTAAAACCCCTTTGTCCAATACAAGGTATTATAAAATGAAAAGTGAGATTCCAAGTTGTCCAACTTGAGCCGATCCATTTAGAAATCTAATGTAGAAACTAAATCTCAATTTATAGCATGAATATTATGCACTATGGGGGATGCATTACTTTCCCTGTTGCTCAAGCTTTCAAATATTTATTTCTATTACATTCCAAATTTTGATCTAATTTTAAATTTATTTATAGAGGTTAACATTAAATGAATTTTCTTTCATAATCATGCGAAGAAGGTAGTTAAATATATATGTTGTATTTATTTTGCTAATTGGTAAATGAAGATAGTCGTTATCCATTATTTGTCATGTGATGTTTAGCAGTTGCTTGATTTTGGAATTATGCTTAATAATTAAATTATTTACCTATATTGAATGTTATTATGAAATTATCATGGAATTTTGTATTATCGTGGAAATATTGCATGGGTAATTGTAGGAGAAGATGAAGGGGGGAAGCATTGTTAAACGGGATCAACGGGATGAGATTCTAGCTTAGTCAAATTATCAAGTTGATAGGTATGACCTTAAATTTCCTTAGTAAGGACCTAGTGACTTGAACTTCAAGGTACAATTGATGGACCTACATGAGCTATTAAATAAACATTTTTAAAATATAAATTAATTTAATTAAAAATAATACGTACCTCAAAAGGTTTTGATTGATCTTTCCACCATGTCATTATAATATATACCTATGTATGTACACATAGATATAAGAACAAAGTGACACCGTAATATTATTTGTTATAATAATATGATGCCACCTCATAAGTATATATATGTGCAAGTAGATAGATATAAACTATAATTATTCTCAATTTATAACCTTCAATATTTTTCCATATTTATTCATTTATTCTTGCTAGGAACCGATTGAACACTTTGCATATTTATTTGGCATCCAAGAGCCAAGTCTCTTCTTTTATGTTATGGCTTTTTGGAAGCCAAAGAGACATATAATATCTTTATATTATGAAGTCGAGAAAGGTGGAAGACATGATTTTTCCATCATTGGACTTCCTTGTTTATCACTTGACTTCTTTCATATTACCCAACCACATTTTTCTTAGCACCCGATATCTTTGCAATTACCATTTAGTAACCATTGCATTGTTTCCCTTCCATGATTTCCTTGTTATACTAATGTTCTGCTGAAATCGTGAGCAGTATTCATACTAGGAATCAATGTTCAAGATCTTTTCTGTAAAGAGTGAGACAAGTTGTTGAGCGTCCAGCAAGACTCCATTCCTTTTCAGATTATACCAAGTTATGTGGTTATCCAAAATCCAAACATTTCAATATGATTTCTTTATCAGTTTTTACAACATGTTGATTTATATAGCAATAAGCTATAGTTTATATCATGATGCAAATCATCTTGCTTAATGTCATAGGTTAGACCTTCTCTAAGTTAGAGTTGTTTATGGCAAATAAAAGTCAAGTAACCATGTTATGAAATCATGATTTATTTATGCCACTGCAAATCAGAATCAAATGATATTTTTCTGCAAGTCTTAAAGAACACATTCTTCAAATCACAAATTGTGATAAGTTGGAAACATATAGTATTCATGAATCAGTTGAGAATCAACGGACAGAGTTGATTGCTCTGAGATCCAAACACCTAGGACTCACTGGTTGTATAGTCATGGAAAAGGTGAAGAGGTGAGATGGAATCTGCAATGATATGGACATAAAAGTCAGCTATGATACAATAAATCTAAATTAATTTCATTT
The DNA here is from genome assembly GCA_028749045.1 of Cupressus sempervirens. Lineage (NCBI taxonomy): Eukaryota > Viridiplantae > Streptophyta > Pinopsida > Cupressales > Cupressaceae > Cupressus > Cupressus sempervirens. The sequence continues at coordinate 662,224,902 of CM053786.1, forward strand.
AATAGCTCATGCTTGTCCATATTATTGTTCCTCTATTGTCAAGTCAAGCGGTGGTGATCGGGTCAATTAACCCATCAGAAAACCTTGGCCAAGGTCGTTTTAAGGCATGTTTTCCATCTATGATCACTTGATGTTTGTCCATAACTATGCGAACATTCTAAACACCAGAATGCTTAGGTGGCTAGATAAAAGTATCCCAAGCCTGACCCGAGGTGGGGAGGGCCTTTCTATTCAATAGATTGTGTGGGGATAAATATGATCTGAGGTTGGGAGGTTAAGCCTAAATCAATGCTTCTCCTCTTATTGAAAACCGAGGCTTGTACAACCAACTAAAGACTCACCGGATATCTCTTGTATGTTTTTCTTCTTTTTCATGTTAAGTATTTACTTTACTTATATGTATGAAAAAATAGTCAATCATTATTTCAGTTATTACAGTTGATCATTGTTACAGTTATTTTAGTTAATCATTATTACAGCTGATTATTATTACAGTCAATTCAGTTAATCATTATTATAGTTATTATAGTTGATCATTGTTTCAATTGATTATTGATATAGTTATTTCAATTGAGCTTTGTTATTTTAGTTAATCATTGGTAGTTAAAAGTAGTTAATGTCCCATGAAAAGGAATTTAGTATATTTGTTCAATAATTCGATGAGGAAAACTCTTTCTAGATCGACTTTATTTTGTTATGAAAATATGTTTGTTACATATGGTATCAGAGGTTAGGTTCGACATTGAACCTAAGGCATACTACTTTCCATATAAACTTGAAAATTCTTAGAATAATTATATAGGATGCATGTAAAACACCTCATAAGAAGGCACAATATCCTATCTTCTTGTACTTAATTAAAAACATACCAAATTTTGACTACACTTGTTGTTCCATGCCCCAAGACAATGAAACTCTGAAACAGGCTTTGCAACAAATGAAGAAGGAAAGATTCAGGTGAGCTCCTACTAGTAAAGCAACATATAAAAACAAACTAATTCAAAACTAGAATGCTCGTCAAGGCAACTCTTTTAAGCACTTCCACAGATCTTGGATGGTGTAGGATATGTACAAATCTAAATTGGAACTGAATGCTGAGAAACAAATTTTAGATTCCATAATGTAAACATCCTTAGAAGAGGAAATTTTGTAAATAAGGTTGGCATAAATGCAACAATAGAAGTATTAAAGTTTATTAAATAAATTGGTTTATTTGTGTGTTATATTCACTTTCAAACTCTTTAATTTTTTTGTAGGCACACTTAAAAATATGTATACAATAAATTGACACAAAATCTTTGTAAATTTCTAGGTTAAATCAGTAAACAAAAAAAATGAAGAGTGATGAGAATGTTGCAGGTCATGACATGGTCCATGAAAATAACACACAATCATCCACTAATTTATTACTTCAAATTTTGTAGGAAACACAACTGAAGTTGGAGAATATGGAAAAAAGAATGAATGAGATGGTAGCCTAGATGAGGCAGAACCAAGAGGAAATGCAATCCTCACCTCCTCCCAGAATGGAGACAAAAGTCTCTCAACACAACAAAAAAACCTCACAAGCTTCACCCACTCAAACCAAAAAACAAAAGAAAGTCTGTAGATATTAAGAAGATCAAAACACCCAAATTTGTTGGTTCGGAATCCAGAGAGGATGCAGAGGCATGGTTAACCAAAATGGAACAATACTTTGAAATCAGGAACTTTTCAGAAATGTCAAAAGTGGTTTAGGGAATATACCACTTTACTAGAGAAGTTGCTACATGGTGGGGAAACACCAAGGTTGAGAAAAATATTAAAACCACTGAGATTACCTAGGAAACTTTTGTAACCATTGGTTACCCCAAACCTTTTATGACCAAAAATTGTTGGATTTCCAAAACCTGAAGCAAGGAGATATGACTGTACACAAGTACTAGGAGAAATTCACCCAATTACTTAAGTATGTACCATCATATCAATAAGATAGGAATATGAAAGTGAGAAAATTATCATGGGTCTAAATAATAGAATAGGAGGAGCAATTGATGTTCTCACTCTTCGAATCATGCAAGAAGCTTTAGAGAAGGTTGTCTGATAGGAATATAAAATCAAGAGAGATGACTCCATCCAGGATAATAAAAGAAAAACACACTAGAATACAAAAGGTACAGATGCTGAATCTTAGAAGAAATAGTTTAAGGATTATAAATTTAGCAAACTAGAATCTAAAGGGAATGGAATCAAGGATTTTAAAAGTAATTTCAGCACAAGTAAGAATAATAAGATCAATGAAAAGAAGGGGCCACCCTCAGGATGTTTCAATTGTGGAGGAGATCATTATACTAATAAATGCCCTGTCAAGACCAACACTAATCAGCTGCACTGACCACCCTTTCCACAACAACAACATGTTTATCAACAAAGGATCCACGTAGCCCTTGACAATAGACAAGCAAAACAACAGATAAGCCAGATCGAAACTCTAGGTAAGATCTACAGGAACCCCATTTCTATTTTAATTGATACTGGAGCTTCTGAATGTTTTATGTCACCATGTCTATTAAGTAGATTTTCAAAGAGATCTAGTTTTATGGTAAAACCATGGACAGTTGAGTATGCAAACCAATCAAGAGCTAAGGTAGAGCAATGTCTGTTTGAGGCTCAAGTTGATTTTCCAAATTTCTCTACTAAATTGAATCTGTATGTAGCACCTCTTGGGTCTTACAATATTATTATAGGCACTAATTGGCTCAGTGAGCATAAGGCCAAGGTTGATTGTCTTGCTAAAATTGTAGATTGTTTGGATGAACAAGGAAAACCTGTAAGAATTATAGGGATTAAATATGAAATTAAATCAAAATAGATATATGCCATGCAACTTAAGAAATGTGGAAGAAAAGGCTACGAGATTCTTGCAATAAGAGTTGAAGATGTGAGAGATCCTATAAACACCACTGGAGATGACTACATTTTTGAAGATGGGGAAATCAAAGAAAAAAATTAAAGGAATCTTTCAAAGAAAAATATCCCTACCTAAAGAATTATCAGGATGTGTTTCCCGAAGAACTCCTTGATTTACCTCCATCCTGAGTCTTTGATTTTACAATAGATTTATTACCAGGAGCAGAATCCATTTCTCGAGCACCTTATCGAATGACCACCATAGAATTAATGGAGTTGCAAATCCAATTACAGGATATGTTAAACAAGAAATTGATTCAGTCCAATGTTTCACCATGAGGAGCCCTAGTATTGTTTGTTAGCAAGAAGGATAGAACTATGAGATTATGCATATTTTACAAAATGCTCAATAAGGTTACTATCAAGAATCGTTGCCCACTTCCTAGAATTGACAACCTATTTGATCAAATGAAAGGCGCTACAGTATTTTCAAAGATTAATTTGAGGTCAGGATATCATCAGCTTCGTATTAAGGATGAAGATATTCACAAAACTGCATTCAGAACCAGATATGGGCATTATGAATTTATAGTGTTAACTTTCAGGTTAACCAATGCTCCAACAGCTTTTATGAACTTAATGAATAACATATTCCAAGATTTCCTAGACAAATTTGTACTGGTCTTTATAGATGATATTCTAATATATTCAAAGAACGAGGAAGAACATCTGAAAAAAGTCTTACAAAGGTTGAGAGAACATAAATTATATGGAAAATTGTCTAAGTACATTTTCTATCAAAAGAAAATTCAGTATTTATGACACATTATATCATTTCAGGGAATAGTTGTAGATCTATCAAAAATCAAAGCAATTAAGGAATGACCTATACCTAAAAATGTGATAGAAGTCAGAATTTTTGTGGGATTGGCATGGTCCTATAGGAAGTTTGTTAGAAATTTCTCCAAGATAGCTTACCCAATTACATCACTTCAGAGAAAGGAAGGAAATTTGTATGGACTGAAAAATGTTAATCAGCTTTTGAATGCTTGAAGGAAAAGTTAACTACAACACCCATACTAAGAGTACTTGACCCATAAAAGAAATGCATCATTATAACCGATGCATCAGGAGAAGAAGTAGTAGGTGTGCTAATGCAAGATGAGCAGGTAATTGCATATGAATCTAGGAAATTGAAGAATTACAAGCATAATTATGCCCCTCATGATATGGAATTAGTAGCTATTGTTCATCTTCTTCAAATGTGGAGTCATTACTTGATTAGAAAACTTTTCATCTTCGATTTAATCACGACGGCCTAAAATACATTTTTACTCAACCTAATCTTAATGGCAGACAAAGGAGATGATTGGAATTTCTAGCAGATGATGAATTTGACATAAATTACATCAAGGGAAAGAAAAACAAATTAGCAGATGCCTTAAGTAGGAGGAGACACATTTCCCCAATAGCTACTATAAATTTCACATTAAAGGATCAGATTTTACAACACCTAGAGCATGATGAATTTTGTGCAAAGATCAGCCTAGCTCTCATCAGAGTCCCTCAAGATCCCAAGTATTTAGAATTTAGGATAGAAGAGGATGGATTGTTAAGATATCATGACATGATTTATATACCCAACAAAACTGAACTTTGGAGAATGATTCTGGAAGAATCTCATTCAACTCCATATTCAGGACACCCTAGGGTAACTAAAATGTTATCAGATATAAAACCCCTATGTTTTTGGAAAGGAATGAAAAAGGAAATAAAAGAATTTGTGGCAGGATGGTTAGAATGCCAAAGAGTAAAAGAAGAACATTGTTACCCAGCCAGTCTTTTGCACCCGAATGAGGTACCATAATGGAAATGGTAGATAATCTCCATGGAATTTGTACAAGGGCTACCTATGACACAAAATAGACACAACACCATTCTTCTAGTAGTAGATAGATTGACAAAAGTTGCTCACTTTATACTAGGAAATCTAACCAATGGAGCACCAAAAATCACTCATAAATTCATAAAGGAAATTTTCAGATTACATGGAATTCCAAAGAAAATTATCTCAGATAGGGATGTTAGGATAACTTTCAGATTTTGGCAAACATTATTTTCAGCATTAGGGACTAAACTAAACATCAATTCAGCTTATCGTCCCGAGACAGATGGTCAAATAGAAAGAGTAAGCCAGGTATTAGAAGATCTTTTAAGATTTTACAGTATGGATTGGCAATATCAGTGGGAAACATATTTACCCTTGGTAGAATTATCTTATAACAATTCCTATCAATCCACCATTAAAATGACCCCCTTTGAGGCTCTATATGGCTGCAAATGTAGAACTCCTGTGAGATGTAATCGATTGGAAGATAGAATAATTGCTAGACCTGAAATGCTCAAGGAAATGGAAGAGCAAATGATCGAAATTAGTCAGAGATTGAAGGAAGCCAATGACAGATAGAAAATTTATACAGATGCAAAAAGAACACCTAGGGAATTCTCAATGGGATAAAATGTTCTATTAAGAGTAAAACCTTAGAAGAGTACTATCAAGTTTGGTAAGAATGCCAAGTTAGCCTCAAGGTATGTGGGACCTTTTGAAATATTAGAAGTTATGAACCCAGTAGCCTACAGAATTTCCCTACCACTAGCTCTTGCAAGGATGCATGACATCTTCCATGTGTCATACCTTAATAAATACATTACTCATCATGATCATATAATTGATTGGAACCTATTACAAGTGCAAGAACCAGGGGTGGTGGAAATAGAACCACTCAGAATACTCAAGGTGTGTAAGCTACACTTGCGAAATTGAGAGGTGACTCAATGCAAGGTCCAGTGGGATCAATATGCAGAGGATAATGCTACTTGGGAATATTATCATGAAATTTTTCAAAAATACCCTCATCTTTTCTCTAGGGCTAGAGCCTAAACCTTTACTTTCTTGAAATGATCTGAATAGATATTGTTTAAGTTTTGTTGTGATATTCATCGAGGAAGATGAAAAATTTAAGGGGGAGGGTATGTTACATCCCAAATTTTGACCTAATTTTAAATTTATTTATTGTTGTTAGATTAAACGAATTTTATTTCATAATCATGTGAAAAAGGTAGTTAAATATATCTGTTGTATTCATTATGTTAATTGTTTGATGAAGATAGTCGTTATCCATTATTTGTCATGTGATGTTTAGCAGTTGCTTGATTTTTTTAATTATGGTTAATAATTAAATTATTTATCTATATTAAATGTTATTACGAAATTATCATGGAATTTGTTATTATTGTGGAAATATTGCATGGATGATTGCAGGTGAAGATGAAGGGGGGAAGCATTGCTAAACAGGATCAACGGTATGGGATACTAGCTTAGTCCAATTATCAGTGTTGGTGTAAATAAGTATTTACTATTTACACTTAAGTTTACTTAGGTTAATGCATTATTTTAATATTTATTTATTAGTCACCTAGGAGTATACATACTATTGTGAGTTGTCATGTTGACAACACAGGAGTTCGCACCTCATTTATGCACATGGTGTCTACAACATCTCCACACGCAGGACACCTTGTCATGCTTATCCTCTCATTGTTGCACGTACATTCATGCACAATGGAGAACATGTGCTTAGTTGTCAAGCTTATCTCTTGGCACCTTCTAGAGACATTCTAGATGCATCTTAGAGGGTTTTATATACAAGCACTACTAGTGTATTTGGACACATAGTGATGTATCAGGACATGCTATGATATATTGATCATACTCTTTATTGGTCTACAGTTGTGCTTGTGTTCGAGTTCTTCGATCTTGGGTGAATTTTCCCTAAAACAAATTCTTACAATCAAGTTGATAGGTATGACCTTAAATTGCCTTGGTAAGGGCCTAACGACTTGAACTTCAGGATACAATTGATGGACCTGCATGAGCTATTAAATAAACATTTCTAAAATATCAATTAATTTAATTAAAAATAATACGTACCTCAAAAGGTTTTGATTGATATTTCCACCACATCATTATAATATATACCTATGTACGTACACATAGATATAAGAATAAAGTGACATCATAAAAAAAAAATTATAATAATATGATGTCATCTCATAAGTATATCTATGTGCAAGTAGATTGATATAAACTATAATTATTCTCGATTTATAACCTTCAATCTCTTTCCATATTTATTCATTTTTTCTTGCCAGAAACCAATTGAACACTTGGCATAGTTATTTGGCGTCCAAGAGCCAAGTCTCTTCTTTTATGTTACGGCTTCTTGGATGCCAAAGAGACATATAATCTCTTTATATTATGAATTCGAGAGAGGCAGAAGACATGATTTTTCCATCACCTGACTTCTTTCATATTACTTGGCCATGTTTTTCATAGCACCCAATATCTCTGCAATTACCATTTAGTAACCATTGCATTGTTTCCCTTCCACGATTTCCTTGTTATACTGATGTTCTACTAAAATTGTGAGCAATATTCATACTGAGAATTAGAGTTCAAGATCTTTTATGTAAAGAGCGAGGCAGGTTGTTGAGCATCTAGCAAGACTCCATTCATTTCCAGATTATACCAGGTTATGTGGCTATCCAAAATCCAAACATTGCAATATGATTTCTTTATCAGTTGTTACAGCATTCTGATTTATATAGCAATAAGCTACAGTTTATATCATGATGCAAATCATCTTGCTTAATATCATAGGTTAGGCCTTCTCTAAGTTAGAGTTGTTTATGGCAAATAAAAGCCAAGTAACCATGTTATGAAATCATGATTTATTTATGCCATTGGAAATCATAATCAAATGAATTTTTTTTGCAAGTCTCAAAGATCACATTCTTCAAATCATAGATTGTGATAAGCTGGAAACATATAATATGCATGTATTAGTTGAGAATCAATGGACAAAGTTGATTGCTCTCAGATGTGAGCACTTAGGCCTCACTGGCTGTATAGCCATAGAAAAAGTGAAGAGGTGAGATGGAATCTACAATGACATGGAAATAAAAGTAAGATATGATGCAATAAATCTAAATCAATTTGATTTAATAGCTCATGCTCGTCCATATTATTGTTCCCTTGCTGTCAAGTCGAGTGGTGGTGATCAGGTCAGTGAACACATCAGAAAACTTTGACCAAGGTCATTTTAAGCCATGTTTGTCATCTATGACCACTTGTGTCAGTAGAGCCAGTTATTAAAACATGTATGTCTATAACTATGCGGACATTCTAAACACTGGAATGCTCAGTTGGCTGGACTAAAAGTATCCCAAACTTGATCACGAGGTAGGGAGGGCCTTTCTATTCAATAGATTGTGTGGGGATAAATATGGTCCAAGGTTGAGAGGTTAAGCCTAAGTCAATGCTTCTCCCCTTACCAAAAGTCAAGGCTTGCACAACCAACTAAAGGCTTACCAGATATTTCTTGTATTTTCTTCTTATTTTTCATGTTAAGCATTCACTTTACTTATATGTATGGAAAAATGGTAAATCGTTATTTCAGTTATTATAGTTGATCATTGTTACAATTATTTCAATTAATTGTTATTATCGTTATTATAGTTGATCATTGTTATAGTTAATTCAGTTAATCGTTATTGTAGTTATTACAAATGATCATTGATATAGTTATTTCAATTGAGCTTTGTTATTTTAGTTAATCATTGGTAGTTAAAAGCAATTAATGTCCCATGAAAAGGAGTTCAGTATATTTGTTCAATAATCTAATGAGGAAAACTACTTCTAGATTGCCTTTATTTTGTTATATAAATTTGTTTGTTACAATTTCGCTCAAACTGGAGAAAACTGAAATACATGCCTTTTCAACTTGTAATCATTTGCAAGTAATTTGGAACACAATGAATACTTTACTTCCTCTTATGTTTAACAAAAGAATAAATTGAAAAACTACAATTTTAGGGTTTTGTTGTTTACAAAATACACTCTTATAACCCACTTGTCAATGCATTTTATTGCATATGGATGCTTCAATGTAAAATGATTGGACTACCTTTTTTGCCTCTAAGTGATGGTCCATGGTCTCTTCTAGTAGGGCTTCATTGTTCACAAAATAAGATCTTATAACACTTTTCTCAGTGCATTTTATTGTCTATATGGATGCCTTTGATGTAAAAGGACTTTTCCAATATTTTTTTTCCTACAAAAGTGATTGTTTGTGGCCTTTTTTAGAGTAATGTTTCTAGCTATTAACAATCATAAATATTTGAAAAAGATGTTAAAACACTTTGTAAATCTTTGAAAAGTGTGTTAAAATGTAACTCTAAACTAAAGACTCAAATTACCGGTGTGTAGTGACAATTAGCAACTCTTGCAAAAAAATTACAAATCTTTTACTCCTATAACCAACAATGTCATAACATGAGGCTATATACTCTCTATGAAAAAGACTATTAATGTGTAATCTAACTTTTAGGATTGTTGTCCCTCACCTTCATTAACTCTACCTGAAATTATCTCATTTTCAAATTGATATACACTACTTTTCAAAACAAAACAACACAAAACAATGGTTCCACTACAACATAGTTCTTATCAAATGATGGCAAATTAGTTGGAGGAAAAAATTGGCATTTCTTAGTTTGCTACATAAATTTGTTACAAAATTTTATTGTTGAAGTCTTGATAATGAGTACAGTAAACTTTTGTTAGAGAATGACCCTTTTCTTCTTTGAATCCTTTTGTAACCCTTGATGTAGATTTAGCTACTTGTCCTCTACTGTTGGAGACTCGCAAAAATTACTCTGTGTAATGCTTACGTGAGAGGGATTGGTGGTGTTTTTGCAAGTTTTGTAAGTTCAATTCAATATTTAAGAGAATCTAAAAGATGGTGCTTACAACCAAGGTTCAAAAAAAAATGACTTGACCCTTTAATGAAAAGGTGGGGCTTCTTGCATGTAGTGCCACCAACTAAAGTTTAAATCCCTAAGATGATATTCTCTACCATGTCAACAATTGAGAGCCTTTACCTTAACCCTGATGAAATAGTGGTGCTTCTCAACTGTAGAGCTTACAATCAAAGTTCAAATTTTTCACTTAACCCTTAGGTGAACTAATGGGGCTTCTTGCTTGTATTGTAAACAACCAAAGGTTCAAATCCCCACAGGGTTGCTCTCTATTGTGTCAACAATAGAGATCCTTTACCTTGACTCTTAATGAAATAATGGGCCTTCTTTCCTAGAAAGCTTATAGCTAAGGTTCAAAATTTTGGCTTCGACGCTAGTCTACACAGTCAACATAGGAGGCTTAAGTCTTAGGTATACTCCCCAAGGTCTTGCCTTGGGTTCAAATCCAAGGTTCATATTTAAGCAATGCACCTATATTGCAAGCATACTCATGCATCCCTAAGGGGATTACTCCCACCCTAGCTTGCCTCAAGTACCCAAGATACAAGTCGCTAGGTTGTTTGGATACCCTAGGCAAAAAATATATTGGGATAAGTAAATAACATTGTCCATTGGCTAACATTAATTCATTACACTTTGAAATTAATAATATAATATTTGCAATGTTCTTGACATACTTAAAGTGATATTAATAAGTTCTTTGTTACTTGCATAGAGGCTTCTAATAGCTTGACTAGATATGCTTGGTACTTTCTTTACTTAAAAAATGAAACTATAGTTTTGAGTCTCCCATCTGGACCACCCCATTATGTCATAAAAATGGATCCTCATCTACATACAACATTGGAAGAAAAATACAAATATTCTCATTTATGCAGTGTCTACATCTTTAGAAACCATTGATTGAATAAGCACCTAGTTTAAAAGTTTGAACATTGAGAACCACAACTTAGGATTATTGAAACATAGTAGTGTTTACGATAGACATAAAGAATGCCTTTTCTTGAGTAGCCTCTCTCCTTTTTGGTACATCTTACAAACCATAACACTTACATCATGCAACTAACATTGTTGGATTACAAACCATTGACCCTACAATTAATGTTGGGTACCAAGTTTTTATTATATTAAATTATTTTTCACACTATTAGATAAATATAATATTATATCTCAACTAAATATAATTGCCCTATGAATGTTATCTTCTAGTGATACACATTCATCTAGGTTTCCCAATGTCCACTACACATAATAATAAACTAACATTGCAAACATGATGCAAGTTGTACAATTCTTGATTCCCAACATTACTCCTACTTCTTGTATACATTGAATAAGGGGCAACATGTAACCTCAAACATAAACAAGGGAACAATCCATCTAGCCCCATATACAATCAAGGAATAAAAATGCATCATCAAGATACTTGCAACAAGAAACAATGTGACCACTATCTCAAACATGGATTCTCTCATCCTCCATCATGCTACTACCACTGGACAAAGATAAGAAGACATCCAAAGAGAAGCCACACAATTTATCACAATGAAGCATAAGTCCAACCTCAACTTATATCACAAACACAAACACTGAGTCGAAAAGTATCAAATACATTAATAGTTGTCAAGAACCCAATTCATAGCAGAAATGACATTCATAGTAAGTGTTAACATATCAAATGAACCATACGTCATAAGTATACAAATAATACCAAGTCAATCTCATCTCATTCAACATATACTACACATAACATGCAACCATAAGCTCTAAGATATGCATCTAGAAATTCCCATTGCAAAGGTAAATCGAGACATACAATGATCCACTAATCAGATAGAAAGTTTAACTAACATCATGTAGGACCAAGGAACATCCATAACAATATCCATAACTTGTAAACCAATAAACTAAAAGTGCAACTCTGACCACCAGTCACCGTAGCTCTCCCAAGTTCATATTGAACAATGAAAAGAGATAAAGGACCCTCCATGCCATCTCCCACATGACAACACATGACCACGTATTAGTGATCACCATGGCTCAAACCAAACCTCCAACACAATGTAAAGTGAAACCAAACATCTAGAAAGGTAACCATGACCAAAGAGCAAAACTACAAATCAAAACTTCATGTCCTTCTACATACACCCTTAAATGTCAACTATGATAAAGTATGATCTCCTCCATAAAACCACAAAGAGACTAGTGTCAACAGCATCCATCCATTGAATTCCACAAGATCAAATAAACATATATCTCATGTACTCAACATGGATATAAAACCCTCTAATCAAGAAGATCAAACCAATAAAGTTCCAAAACCAAGGGGAAAATCCCAACATCATCTCCTAAACTCATCAGCAGTGAATTCCAACATAAATGAAACATACACTCTAAGGAGATAAATATGCCATACACCCTTAAATATGGGCAATACCTCTCAAGTGATAAACTACCAAGTAGACTAAGAGTGGGAATGAGACTTCTCCAAGACATTCAAGTCATCATGACTCATGAAAGAACAATCTCCTTATAGGTCCATGTTGAACTTGTGTCCAACCAAAGACCTCATCAAGAGTATCCATCTGAATGCATGGCTCTACTTGTCAAGGATGGTTTGAATTCATTCCAAATTATAAATATTCCTGATTTGTTTGTTGAGAATGCTTTACACAGATCTGAAAATACCTCTCCATGACTGAGAAGTAAAGATTCAAACCAGATTCCAAAGCTCATAGGCCAGTATATAGATATTATGGTGGCCATACAAGGTTTTTGGTTTGGGATATGATTTTATAGCCAAATGAAGAAATTGAGTCTATACATGTAGAGATATTTCTTCTCTGTTTGCCATCCATAAAATTGACATTGATTGCTGTGTTGTGCACAACTGTGGGTGAGCTTGGTTTGACCTCACAAACAGCAGCCTACAACTCTTCAACGATTTTCAGTGCAGGATAGTTTCAATTTTAGTGACATTCTCAGCCCGTTAATGATTAGGCAATCATGAATGAAAGAACTAACAGACGATCACATAAACTAATTGGAAGGAATAGCCTGGAAATCATAAAGAAAAACTGGAAGACACTAGGAGTCTAGAAGCTGTTGTAATCTCTCGAACATATGGGCAGAACATAAGATATGTTTTACCATCACACTATTTATTTTTAACTCGAAAAAAATTCAGGTTTCATTGAACTACAATGATCATCAGTAGGCAAAGATACAATTTCTTTCTTTCATACCCAAACCCAGATTGTAAGTACCCTTTCACTTCAGGACCAATTAACCTGCAACACGGGCATTTTAAAATAAACCTATAGTTCAACTACACAAAAAACGGCCCATCAAGAGTGCATATGTTCTATGCAAAAATAATAAGAAATCAAATCCTTTGTATTTAGGTATTAAGGAGTACATTGTTATTCTGAAATCCAGAATGACCTTCTGAGCTCTAATTCCTAAATATTCTAGGACCACTTACAAAGTATTGAAAAATCTGCCAACAGTGTATTGAAGTAAGAACTTCCAAATTAAAAGACACTATTTGATTTACAACTTTTAGGAGTATATTGTTATTCTGAAATCCAGAATGACCTTCTGAGCTCTAATTCCTAAATATTCTAGGACCACTTACAAAGTTTCAGAGACATTTCAAGCTTATCTGTAGAGAAAAATCTGCCAACAGTGTATTGAAGTAAGAACTTCCAAATTAAAAGACACTATTTGATTTACAATTTTTACATTCATCCAACTGATATACCATACCTTATTCTCTATTTGGCTTTTCCTGGCATTTCTGGCCATTATCTTACTGAATTACCTGATTTGCTTAATATTACCCAGTTGTGTAATAAACACTAAGCCTCACTAACAAACACCCTGATTTAGTATGCATTTACATTTACGCATACGAGAATTTTTCTCCATAATATATAATTTTAAAAATCTCCAGTTTTTTAACTGTAAACTCTAATTGAAGATTTGATTTTTTTTTAAATAATGGATACATTGAAGTAAAGGGAATGGAATAAACAAAATCTCAAATCAGAACATAGATGCAGCCTCAACTTGGGAGAAATTATGTCACGAGCTATTTAAGGTGCAGGAGCAAATGCTTAAGAGCTTCATTGTTACTCGTTTCAATGCTGTTACAAATGAGAAGAATTGTAATTCTTGAATTGATTTGTATTGTTAGAATCAGTGAGCTAGTGCTGGTATCGATTGTCATTGATGTCAAAACCTCCATATCCACACACTGCGGAATCAGTTGGTGGTTGGCAGTTTCGGATATATTTTGTTTGCTGTCAGTGGTAGAACAGGAGTTTTGGTTGTGCACAAGGAAGGTTCAGTATGAACAATTTGATGTGTCATGGTACTTCAGGGAAGTGTGCTATGTTCTACTCATGCTTCACATGTATCAGTGCACTTGTTAGTTTTTGGTGTTCAGCTGTTTCTATCGGTTCCTAGTAATTGCTATGGCTACAAATGTTTCTTCAGATGTTTTTTATATTTGAGCAGTCGTGTAGTTCATCAGATAGTTTTGGCGTATCAGCTACAACGTACCATAATTTTTTTCTATCAGTTATCTTATGTTTTCAACTTTTGGACTTAGTTGTGGCATTCAAGTGGCTTCGGCAAATGTGATGAAAATTGTAATATCTTAAGTGTGACCTATCTATGGGTCATGTTGTAGCGTATTGGTTGAATGTTCTAAGTATTTCCTAGATTTAGGGTCGGTGATTTGAAATTAAATGTAATATGATATCTTTTGCATTGGTGATATCAAACGCTTAGTGTGAGGTCAACATGTGTGTACTTGGGTACTCATATAAATAAAGAACTTGTATCTGAGTGAGAGCGCATGTGGAGAATTTATGTGAGTACTGCAGTAGCCTATTCTGTGCATATCTGCAGTATAGTACATGTGAACTGTGTTTTGTGAGGAGATATACTTGAATATCAAAGGGCAGCTTACATACTGATAGCAGTGGATCAGACAATGGAAACAAAGAAGATTACATCCTTCAGATCTACTGGTGGAGGTAGCAGAATTTTGTTAGAGAACTGTTTGTGTATATTTAGATGCAATTCAATCAGTTCATGGACCTTTTGTATCTATTTTGATATCTATTTTGTATAAGGGTAGTTAGCCCAACTGGCAGTGAGCCGAATTGCAATGAGCAAAACTGACAATGAGCCTCTTGTAAAAATCACCTTAACTGGTGTCACCCTAACAGATGTTCATTTCATTAGAATAAGCTTCTCCGTGGGATTTCCTAGTTTGGGTTTAAGCATAAATTGTGGTGTTCTCTATGTCAGTGTTCCTATGTTTTTCATGTTTACATTTTTTGTGGATGTTTAATGTGCTTTACCAATAGATCATAAGTTGTTATTGCTACTGTTTATAAATTTTCCAACAGAAAATCGCCCTGTTCAACATGTCAAATAAAAGATACAATATTTCCACGAGGATCATATTAATTGGAAAGGCTCTTAAATTTACTCAAAGGCAGCCACTGTGAAAAAAACAGAAAACCTTTACATGAGACTGCCAATATACTGTATGAACTCTAGTATGTATTGCTCTTCCTTTGCTTTACAAAGATCTTGTTTCGCATCAAAAACTGTATTTCTATAATGCCACAATACTTTTGTATAACTTGACCACCACTCCAAATAAGACTGTATAATAATAGTTTTTTTTTTAATGATATTCTACAACATAACAAGGGTGCTTACCCTTACACAACCATAACCAGAAGGCAACAAAGGTGTTCCACAATACACAAAAAAATAAAGATGTTGACAAATACGAAGTACAAAATATAAACAGCATACTAGCATTAAGGCTAGTAGCCCTCCTCAAGAGTGGGAGGGCAACTCCCTCACAGCATGTGGAGAAGAATTCAGATTTAAAGAACTATTTTCTTGTGGCATCAGACAACTGTCTAGGCGATGTTGTCATTAGTATCCCCGCCACAAGAGGGGGCAGCTAATGAAACTCTATTTGGAAAACTATCAGCACAAGGGTAGAGTGCTAAGGAAGCATCAGACAACTGTCTAGGTGATGTTGTCATTAGGATTCCCACCACAAGAAGGGGCATCTAATGAAACTCTATTTGGAAAACTATCAGCACAAGAGCAGGGTGCTGAGGAAGTTGTACATTGTCAACCAAAGATTGGAGCAAAGCAGGAGCAGCATGCAAAGAAGGGTTGTCATGGCCAGAGGGAGTTGCACCAGTAGGAGTGGTATTCCAAGTTACAGTAGGAACATCACCCAAATTTCTGGCAACAGCATCACCCGGATTTGCACCAGGAGCTCCATCCACATCGTCAGCCTGCAACTCTTTGTCAAAAGAAGAATCCGAATCAGAGATAGTCAAATGTTTCATGCAAGTGTCTTCCCACCAAGTGGCAACACCTTTGCACCACAAGAGAAACAAGCAAATGTCAAGTGACCAGTAGAGAAACACCAGCAACATCAAAATGGGATGCCCTCATAATCCACCGCTCAATTCTATGGCCTATCCCCCACCATGAGAACCACATATCCAAGGAGAGATGTGGAAATATCAATGTCCACCAAAATACGTGCAAAGGTAAAGAGACCCATACTTTTTGTCGTCGGTGTTTTTGTATTCTGTAGCCGACATCGTCGGTAAAGATTTTGTAGCCGACGGGTAAATAGTTTGTAGCAGACATAATGTTTGTGACCAACGGACTCCTTCGGGAAAGTTCGGCGGATAGTATTTATATCCCGTCTAGGATCATTGTAAATCATCATTCATCTTATGAAGCATAATGTTAATGTAATGTCTGGCATATGCGAATATAATAAAAGGAGTTCTACTATTCATGTTCATGTTTCATTATCTGTGTGCATTTCTTAATTAACCCTTGCTGTAAACACTTTTCGTAGTCTCATACACCTTTATGAAGTAGCCAAAAGAGTTGTCAGTGGCCTCAAAGCAAGAGTTCTCCCTCAAGTGCAGGAGAAGATACGAGAGCCAAACCCACACTGGACATAAGCAAGTGGTTGTTCTGTAAGAGGACTAAAGGAGATTGTCCAAGGTTCTGCAAACAGAGGATGAGTCACCCAAACCCACAGCTTGCTTAGCACCAAATCTCGTTCTTCAAAAGAAGTTAAAAAAGCAATAAGAAAACCCTTTGTACAAGGGCGTCTCCACGAATCTGTCACCCAGCGAATGAAGAATTGGTAGAAAAGGCCTGAAACCAGCGAATCTGCCAACCAACCCACAACGTTGGTAGAGATTAACATTTTCCACCACATCTGAATCACACACCACCACAGGTGATGTCTTGGCATAGGCAAGAGGCCAAGATTTCTCCTTTGAAGGTGCACATTTGGCACTATGAGTGAAACTCCAACCACCGACAATAGTAAATACAAAACCTGGTCTCTGAGAGAGATGCCCTCTAGATACCATTCCAGTAGAAACCTTACCCACAACATTTCATAAATATTACCCCCCATCGAAAGTGAGGTAGCACCCAATGCACCCAGCCTAAAAAGCCTCAGGATGGACGGAACTGAACCAGCAACAGCAGCAGCCGTTGCTTCACTAAGCCCAGCAATAGCTGTTGCAACACTACCGGTAGCAGTCTCCACTGCAGGAAGGGCATTGACAGAAGGGTTTGGAATAGGAGCCGAACCAGAGGAAGCCATTAACAAACCAAAGGGAGCTATTGGAGGAATTAAAAAAATCTTCATCCCGCCAAGGGGCATTACCTTGGATATTATACATTTGGGTTCTAATATTATTGTAATAATTGTTGCCATTATGGAACACATGTAATATCAATTTGCCAACAAAGAATATATGTCAAAAGCTGTTAGAAAGGGGGCCTGCCATAGAAAAACAGCTCAATAGCTTCATCACCACACATTCTAATGCTGTTACAAATCAAAGAGAAACCACGGTCTGTAATCCTTTGATTGGTTTGTATTTCTATTACCACTTCTAAAATAAAATGGCTAAATATAAGATATAACATTCCATGAGAACATATTACTTAAAACTTTAAAAGGCTCCTAATTTTACTCAGAGGCAGCCACTGTGAAAAAATTAAGAAACCCTTCAAAGAGATTCCTAATTTACTGTATGAACTCAAGGATCTAGCATGTATTGCTCTTAGTTTGCTTAACAAAGTTTTTGTTTCACATTGAAAACTGCATTTTGATAGTGCAATTGTACTTTTGGTTCAGTTGACCACCCTCCAAATAAGATTGCATAAATATTGTGTTATTCATTGTGAAACACGGACAATATCAATTTAGCAACAAAAAATCAATAATCAATCTCATGGTACTCCAGTAGGTATGGCCCCCTGATATTAGATAAAATCACAGCTCCGCATCCTGAAAATTTTGACTGATCGCACAGAGTGCAGCATATTATCCTTAGATCACTATTTGAGTAACAGCTTAATAGCCTCATCACCACACATTCCAATGCTGTTACAAATCAAAGAGAACCCATGGTCTGCAGTCCTTTGATTGGTCTGTATTTCTATTACCGCTTCTAAAATAATATGGCTAAATATTAGATATAACATTCCATGAGAAAATATTACTTTAAAAGGCTCCTAATTTTACTCAGAAGCAGTCACTGCAAGAAAATTAAGAAACCCTTCAATGAGACTGCCAATTTACTGCATGAACTCAAGTATCTAGGATGTATTGCTCTTAGTTTGATTAACAAAGTTTTTGTTTCAGATTGACAACTGGATTTCAATAGTGTAAGTGTACTTTTGGTTCAGTTGACCACCCCTCCAAATAAGACTGCATAAATATAATGGTTTTCAATGTGAAAAATGGACAATATCAATTTAGCAAAAAAGAATAATAATCAATCTAACGGTACTCTGGTAGATATGGCCCCCTGATATTAGATAAAATCACAGCTCCACATCCTGAAAATTTTTGACTGATTGCAGAGAGTGCAGCATATTATCCTTGGATCACCATTCAAGCACTACCTGCATCTGGGTTGTCCACATTTTTATGCTGTACAAAGGCATGCAGAATATGGATATGAAGTACCTATAGAGCACCCACAGCTGCCACCCCACCTGTCCATTAAAAATTAAATCATGGGTACACCAGTACAAGATTGCAGCTGAAGACTTCTGTATGCATTCATAACACAATGATAAAAAGAAAGAAACTGAAAATATTAGAGTAATTACACCAGCAATAATAAAAAGCATTGCAACATCTTTCAATAACTAAAAGCTCTGCTTCTTGTGATGAAAACATTATCATAATAAGTTCTGAATTATAGGCCAAAATAGTTTATGAAACGTGTAGGCTCTTTATAATTATGTTCTCAGCAGTATTTTTTCACCAAATCCATCAATACTACAGAGTGAGTCTTTGATGGCATATGCAAATATATAAATGTATATGTATATATACATGTATATATGTGCACATATATATACATGTATATATATACATATATGCATTTGTTGTGTGTGTGTATATATATACACATACATGTGTGTATATAGATAGATGCATACGTACATAGATACATGCATACATACACATAAGTGAACTTTCTTCAGGATGATTTTGGCAACTGTGGAAATTTTGAACATGTATCTATCATTCTGATTTCTGGCTTCATCAGACTCCTACCAAATTGTTTAATAATCTCTAGTGTCAATCTCTAATACTATCCATTCTAATGGTTATTTAACAAATTCTAGAACAATTCTCTAATCTAGCAGCTTATCTTAGGTATTTTGATGTCTTTTAGCAGGATAGGTATTAGATATATGTTCTGACTCTGACAGGAGATAAGGTGTTTGTATTTTTCCAAAAGAATAATCAGTGGAAGACTGCTTATTAGATATATGTTCTGACTCTGACAGGAGATAAGGTGTTTGTATTTTTCCAAAAGAATAATCAGTGGAAGGCTGCTAAAAGTGAGCATGATTGTTGTAGTTCTTTCTGTGTCTTGGCCCCTGATCTCTCCATAGTTCCTTCTTTCTGTTTGTGTTTCTTTATGATTTATGCAAAAATATATATATGCATACACACACACACAGCACACACAGAGTAGACACATATATTATATATTCACATCCATAAATACATATATGGTTGCTGCTTTCATTTGTCCCGTCCTGGATTTTGTGTCTTTGTTGCTGTTTGCTTTTCGATTTTTTCTCTCTTTTGATGTGGCTCTAATTCTCTCAATTGGTGGTTACTATCTTCTCTGTAGATTTTCATATTTTTTCTTGTCAAGAAAGGTAGATCTTTATCACAGCTTTGAATATTGGATAAGGAATTATTCCATTTTATTTTAACCAGGAACCAATTTGGGCCCATTGGTCTCTGCATGCTTTTCAATCTCAATTATCTAGCTGTAATCGTGGGGTATCTGGTGTTTCCCATCTGTTTGGGCACAAGGTTACGACATTTATTGTGTATATCACTTTTAGTTTGGTGCTCTATGGGAGCTTTATGGGTTTACAAGGGATTTCAAAGTTATTGTCTCTATTATAACATCTCTTGTGAGTATAGAAAGCTTTAATATGGATGTATTTTAATGAACTTGATATATTAATCGATTGCCACATTGTTTGGAGGGTGTCCTTTGTGAAGTGCAGGTTGTCACAGTTTCAACATAAATTCAGAGAGGCCCAGAAGGATCTGTGGAAGGACCGATGGTCTGCTCTGTTTGCACTTATCCTTTGTCCTCAGGCGAATAGTCAGACATGCTCCAATGTTTTGTATTAGTAGCTATTGCATGTAACAAAGGAAGTGGCTAAATTCATCAATCTCACCCCTCATGTATGAAAGGGGGAATATAAGTCACAGCAAATGTACTGCATCATCAAAAGTATTATATCATATTGCAAATGGCATAAGCATGTAAATTAGGACACCAAATCCCTCATCAATACCCAAACATGTATATGGGATGTCTATAAGTTAATGATCTATAATATTCTTCTATTCTTTGGGGCAGGACCAGAGAGGATTGCTCCACCCAGCTCTTTCCGAACAGTGCCCGTACTGAACTGGGTTGTAAAATAGGTTTTATATTAATAAAATTACTCGGCTACGGCCTATTAATTATCAAAAAAAGCAAAAAAACTAAAAGCGTCACTTTGCAAGGCCTTGTATATGTAGACTAAATTAATGAAGTAATCTTATCCAACTGATAATGCACCCTGTAGTTGTTGTGGCATACTAAGTACCACATTGAAGGATACGAGAATGGATGCAAATGGATCTTTAAAAAGCCTAATGCACATTCCTTACTCTACAAATGGAAGCACTGAACATAACACATGGGAAAAAATGGAAAATGAAAAAATGCTATAGCTCTGTTGTTCAGGCACAATCATACATAAAACTGAGAGATCTAAACTCTAAATATTTGTTTAGCTTGATATATCTAAAGAAAGCAAAACTGAAGTCACTCTATTACAACAAAGATTTAGAATCTAGATACAGCGCAAAGCTGACACCTGATAAGAAACTTGAATGGATAAAAGATACAAAATGGATCAAATAGCTGGAAAGGGGGGTTGTCATTAACCCACCCCATATTCAACTTCTCATGAGCTTATCCCATGAATTTGTGTTGTGTACAATAGGAGGTGGTGTTCAACTTCCCAAGTGTCAGTCCCCCTCAGTCAACAGAGGTCATGCACCATAAATGTGTCCTCACAAATGTGATAGATTAAACATGTTCAGTGAATAAAAATATATGAATATAATCTAGCCTCACAAAATCCACTAAAGTTCAAGGCAGGATGTTGATAGAAGCCTGGATCAACAAACTGACTCATTTAGTTCTCTGAAAAAATCAGAATTCCCCAGGTCCTTAAGATAGGAAATCAACAAATCCGATTGCTTTACACCTTCCAGTGCAAAAATGTTCTCTTCGTATAGGACCAGCCTACCAAAGAGACAATAGATGCATTTTGCATCCCTTTTCGTCATTAGTCAACCCATGATAAGTAGAGAGGATATATCGAATCTCATATACCAGAAAGACAGCCTCCCATCCTCAATATATCAATAATTACAAACAATACAGGGATCTCTGACAGACATAAGATTCAGATTTCCTCTAATCCAGGAAGAAAAAATTCTTTTGCCTTTCAAGTTTTGCAGCTTTACATGTTAAGACAAAGAACTGACCAGTGAATTTATTATCTTTGCTTCAAAGATCCCGTATCTTGCTTCTTTGTCACCGGATTAATTCTCCCCTTGATTATTCTGGTTGTGAGTACCCACAAGGTTGCTTCAATCATGTGGATAAACCTACCCAGTTCTTGAAAGCAATAATTGCTTGCACCTTTTGAAAACTCTTTTTCTTAAGTCTTGCCAGTTTCAGCTTTTTGTGAGTCTCAAGATAAACATGCTTGTATCTCCATTTATCAACAAATATTTTGAGTTCTTGCATTTTTTCCACTACCTCCATTGCTGCATCAAAAAACCCTCCTTTGACCAAAGCCAGTAGAAAACCATCAATTAAATCCCGACTAATTGTCAAGGGTTCTATTCCTCTTTCCTGAGCATGTGCCATCCTCTTCTTCATTTCTGCCCATAAGAGCAAAACACTGAAGTACTTCTCTGCTGCACAGTATCCATTAACTAAAGACAAGTAACTCTGTGCATTTGGTTCAAAACGAAGAAATGCCATTCTCTTAAATGTCCTTCTTGCATCCTCCAAACGCCCAAGCTTGCAAAAGGAATGAATTATAGAATTCCAATCATGAACACCCACCTCAACTCGTGGATCCACAACCACCTCATCCAAAAAGGCAGCCATCAACTCAGGCCTGTGGTTTTCAGTGAGACCAGTCATAATAGTAAGGTAGCTTGTCTTTAATGAAGCCACCCCTGCTTCTCTCATGTCTCTAAAAAGTCCAAAAGCTGCCTTGAAATCTTGAAGCGTCATACAAACATCTATTACTGCATCATAACTTCCAGCATCAAGTTCTAGACCTGCTGCGTTAATGTCTGAAACTAATTGGGTAGCCTCAGCTGTCCGTTGGTCTTTACAATAGGCCTTCAAAAGTGAAGAGAACACACCAATTCCAACTCTGGCTCCGTGAGCAATCATTTCATCAAGTATGCTGTGTGCCTTTTCTAGCCAACCGAGATTTATACATGCATGAATTATACCTGCACAAGCAGTTTGATCCAGAGCCACCAATTTCCCTTCAACGTCCTGTGCCCTGATAAGAAATCTTGCCAAGTCTTTAACAGTTCCTACCTCTAAAAAACCCTTCACAAGTTGGCGGTAAATCTGTTCATCAGGAAACTCATCTGTATTGAGTTCCAAGCACTCATCGCCTGATTCAAACCTCACTAGGTCCACAGAACTGTATGCCCTTTTCAACATAAGCAATACACTTTCTGAAGCAGCCTCCAAATCACCTACACCTAAATATGCACTAACTAAGCTACTATAGAACTGCCGATCAGGACTTACCTGATATTGATGCATCGCCTTATCCAAACTCTCAATCTTTTCCTTAGAACCTTTTTTGGCATAAAGCTGAGCAATAATGCCAAAGCTTCTTCCATCTCCTTTGAAGCCCAACACGGCCATCATTTTCAACAGCCCCTCTGCCTTCGCTACTGAACCAAGTGTCAAGCAAGCACTGAGAGCAGTATTAAAGGCGGCTATATCGGGTTTCATGTGATCAACCAATTCACCATCTTTCCTCACAAAATGGAGAATTTCCCCAAAAATTTCCAAAGCTAATGGAGCAGCAGCCTCAATCTTGGACATTTGCTCCAATACCGGACTCCACTGGTTGAGATGAGGGCGAAACCCGTTTTTCAGCAGTGTTCTTATAAGGGTTGAAGCGGGTGCAAACATTTTAGCCCTTTCAAGGATGGAAACCAAATTAGGTATCGAATCCATGTCCAGCATGCTCTGTGGATATTTTTCCAACACAAGAACTGCAGTCGCAAAAGCTCGTTTGAGGCCGGACAAATCATTTGCAGAGGCTAGCTCCTTCACTAATCTATTTATTGAATTCTTGCTAGGAAATGCCCCATTATTTCTCAATGATTTGAAGGCCTTCCAGGCATCATTTAGTCTATTTTCATCCAGTGCTTTTTGCATATCATCTTCGAGCACCGAATTATCCACCTTATTTTGCAACTGATCATGTTTTGCAGAAGGAGGTGCAGATGGGCTTGGAGGAGGTGGGTGTGTAACAGCAGCAAAAACATTGGGTTGAAGAAATGAATAGGTAAACGGTATTTTAGCATTTGAATCAGAGCATAAGCATGCTCTTCTGATAGCCAATGCTGAAGCATTTTGCCATCCCCACGGTACGGAAGAATTGTAATTCCAAAGCAATAGAGATCGACATACCTGTACAAGCCTCTCTCTCATTTCATGCTTAAAATGTATACCTTCCGACTCATAGGATAAGGGTTTCGTATTCTTCGTTTCTCCTTCAAGCCTGTCAGTCTGAGGACCAAGTTGGAATACTCGGGTTTTGGATTTAAACGCGTTTCGTGTATATGCAAAATCTGAAATTATTTTGTTATAGGCCGCGTCGCGGAGAGAGGATTCCAGAGCTGTTAGGCTCTTAAATTTGGTATAATGAGATGATCCAGCACTACTTGTTTGAAAATTAAAAACAACAAAAATTTTAATAATCAATAGATGATCTTTTCTTAAGATAGGGGATAAGGGTTTTCTTAATTTCAAAAAAATCAATATATCAGTTGGGTGATGGAGTCTCTGAGAAGCGTTGGTTGTCGGCTGGGCTAGGGTTTTTCCCCTAGCCTGTTCTTGGTGTTTGATCTTTACTATTTTTCTGTTCTGTTTGGATTGTTAGCTACTGGACATAATTTGCGTCGGTGTTTTTGGAGATCTTCTGCAGTCAATTTTGGATTGGGGTTTTATTGTTTGCATGGCAGGGCCTGAGATTTCTTCTCCGTTGGTGAGACCAGATGGTTCTTCTCCAACTATGCATGCAATGCGATCTAAATCGTTTTATTCAAGGGAGAGCTCCAAGCTGAAAAAAGTTAATGGTTGTCTTCCGCGTAGCCATGATCGCCCTTTTTGGTTATTCCTCCAACGGCTGTAATGGAGGACATTGATTATTGGACCAAGCATGCTTTGATATGCAAATTTCTTGGAATCCGGATTTCCCTATCCGCTCTTAAGGCATGGATCCGCCGCTCTTGGCAGGTGGAAGGCGATATGGAGATTATGTTGGCAAGGAATAGTTATTTTTTTGTTGTATTCTCTTGCATGTCTGATCGTGATCGGGTTTTTGAAGGAGGCCCTTATTTCTACAACAATGTGGGGTTATTTGTCAAACCTTGGCATTCAGGTTTTAATTCTGCTGAGGATCTCCCCTCAACAGTGCCAATTTGGGTTTGCTTGCCTCGTCTTCCCTTGAAATTTTGGCGTGAAGACATCCTTCGACAAATTGTTGCTTTGTTGGGGAAGCCAGCTGCGATCGCACATCAAACCCTCGATAAAAAGGTTATTTCTTTTGCTAGAATTTGTGTTGAAATTAATTTGAATAACCCATTACCAGATTCTTTGGAAATTTGTCCGGGGGATTCTTCTTGGGTGCAGCAGTTAGATTATGAATCCCTCCCTTTCCGTTGCCGGATTTGTCATGAGTATGGTCATTTACTGCGGTAGTGCCCCTGTAACTCGAGTTTCAAAGGAGTGGATCGGTCTACAGCTGGCAATGCTGGTGGTTTGGCAGATACTACAGGGAAAGGACAATCTCAAATGGTTAATACTACCAAGGGGATGAATCCACAAGATGCTACAGGTAAGGGTAAGGCTCCAATGTAGGATAAGGATGGATTTACCCCTGTTCGTCCTCGAGCTAAGGGACGTGGTCAAAAGAGGCCTTTGAAAGAAAGATTATCTGATTCAGGTTTTAACCGTTTTGAGGTGCTGGATAGTATGGTTCTAGAGGAGGGTATTCCTCCTCCTATCTCTTCTGATCCAGCTTGCCCAGATGAGAGATTTGTTCCTAATGATGCTTGTGGGGCATCTCAAGTTGTAGTATATCAGAATTGTGAGGTCCCTGTAGCTCCTATGACAGCGGCTCTGGTGACTCTTGCAGTGTTGGAAGATGATGATGTTGTTTTGGCTGACTTGGTTAAGGATGTGCTACCATCAGGTAAGGGCAAGGGATCTCCTCTCCCCTTGGGGTTGCTGCCTCGACCCTTTAAGTTGGCTTCTTCTTCTCCCCCTCTAAGGAGTGGGCGCAAAACAGACCAAGAGAAGATTAAACTCACAGGAGATATATTGATTGAGTCTGGTTCAGTGAAACCTTTGGATTCTCATTTTCCCAAATCTACCCAATGATGATTATTCTCTCATGGAATGTAAGGGGGTTGAATAGCATCCCTAGACAAAAGGCTATTCATAACTTGGTGGTTGATCATAGCCCTGATGTTTTTTGTATCCAAGAGACTAAGCTCTTTGTGGAGTCTATGGTCCAACATGCCTCTAGTATTTGGTCTCGTGGCCAATGCCAGTGTGTTGGGGCAACAGGCAGTGCTGGTGGTTTAGCTATATTTTGGGATCCTCAAAAAATTTCTCCTCTTGGCTGGATGTCTTCTCGCTCAGCTCTCTCTATGGTAGCTTCTGCTCTAGACTCAGGAGAGGTAATCATGGTTACTAATGTGTATGCACTTGTTGATCTTGTGGGAAAGGAGGAACTTTGGGAACATATTCAATATGTTAGAAATTGTCATCCTTATCATCCTTGGGTGTTAGCAGGGGACTTCAATTCAGTTTTAAGTTTGGAAGAGAAGCATGGTGGTTTGGCTAGATTGGGGCCTTCTTCTGCTCTTCTTCGGCAACACATATCTCTTTTGCATCTCTCTGATGTTAAGCCTTCTAATGGCCTCTATACCTGGAATAATCGCAGGACTGGTGTTGCTGCTATCTCAGAATGCCTGGATAGATTTCTTGTTTCTTGCTTCTGGCTTAGTGGCACCCTTACTATCTCTTCAGAAATCTTTGATTGGAGGGGTTCAGATCATTGGCCAATCAAATTTTTCGCTATAGGGGCTTATGTTCTGAAGCATCCTCCTTTTAAGTTCCAGTTGATGTGGCTTCGTGACTCCTCTCTTCATGATTTTGTTTTTTGTTGGTGGAAAGATGGTGCCCCTGCATATGGTACTGCAATGTTCTCATTTTCTAAAAGGCTTCAATATGTTAAAAGGCAGCTCAAGATATGGAATAGGGAATGCTTTGGGAATCTTCACTTTATGAAGAGGCTTGCTCAAGAAAATCTTGATGTCATCACAAGGGAGATTAGAGATCGAGGTTTCTCGGAGGATCTTGGCCAGGCTGAATCCCTTACTTCTAGAGCTCTAGAAGAATGGGAACTTCGAGAGGAAATTTTTTGGAAGCAAAAGGCTCGAGTTGATTGGCTCCAGGAAGGTGATCGAAACACTGCCTTTTTTCATAAAACAGTGCAATCTCGCCGGAATCAGAGCACTATCTCTTCTTTGGTTAATTCTCAAGGTATCCAACTGAATTCCTTGCCAGCTTTGTTCCAGGAGGCTATTTCGTACTTCTCTACCCTCTTCTCTGAGGACTCTCCTCCTGCTGATAATGAAGAAAATATTATTTTGTCCTGTATTCCTTCCCTTATCACTCAGGATATGAATGATTATCTCATGCGTCCTATCTCTTTGGAAGAGCTGGAGGCGGTGGTCTTTGGCATGCCTAAGGGGAAGGCTCCTGGTCCTGATGGTTTTCCAGTTGAATTCTTTCAGAAATTTTGGGATATCATTAATCATGATTTGTTGGAGGTGGTTAAAGAATCCTATGCTAGCAAGCAGATGCTTCGAGCTTTGAACTCTACATTCTTGACTCTTATTCCTAAGAGAGAGGGTGCTAATCAATTGGAGTTTTTTAGACCAATTGCCTTATGTAATGTGGTTTACAAAGTTATTACTAAGCTGATTGCTGAGAGACTGAAAAGGTGGCTTCCCATTATTATCTCAGAAGAACAAGGTGGTTTTGTTGTTGGAAGACAAATTTTGGATGGGGTGGTTATTGCTACTGAGGCTATTCACTCTATGGCTACTTCAAGGGAGAGAGCCATGTTTGTTAAGTTGGATATGGCTAAGGCCTACGATAGAGTTAAATGGAGCTTCCTAAGGAGTATTCTTCTTTCTTTCGGATTTAGCTCTGACTGGGTGAGTTGGATTATGAGTTGCGTTACTTCTGCCTCTTTTTCTATTCTTATTAATGGTCAACCTTCACAACTATTTGGTGCTTCTAGAGGCCTCCGCCAGGGTGACCCTCTCTCCCCATATCTATTCATCATCATGGCTGAAGGGCTGGCGGTGGGGTAATGGCTTACCTTCTCTTTCCCATCTTCAATTTGTTGATGATTCTGCTCTTGCCGGTCTTGCTAGGATCAAGGAAGCTGAAGCCTTTCGACATGCTTTGGACGTTTATTTGGCAGCTTCAGGCCAGAAAGTTAATGAGCACAAATCTTTCATTTACTTTTTTAACACTCCTGATTCTATTCAGCACAGGATTGCTGGTATCCTACGATTTCAGATAGGTTCACTTCCTTTGACTTATCTTGGCATTCCTATTGCTGTTTCCAGGCAGCCACGTCTCTTCTGGAAAAATTTGATTACCAAGCTTCAGGATAAGGTAAATCATTGGACTCATAGATGGCTTTCTACTGCTGCCCGGGTTACTCTTCTTCAAGCTATTATCCAAGCTCTTCGTACTTATAGAAGCATGGTTCATGCTGCACCTATTTACTTTCTCAAGGAGTTTGATGCTCTTTCTTGACAATTCCTTTGGAGTGGTAATTTGCGTAGTACTAAATGGAGCTTGGTTAATTGGGCAACTGTTTGTAGGCCTAAAAAGGAGGGTGGTCTTGGTCTTCGTTCTACTCTATTGAGTAGACAAGCTTTGGCTGCTAAACTTTATTGGCGATGGTGCTCTGGACGGCATCAACTTTGGTCTCGTATTATCACTCATAAATATTTTCATGGTGCTGATCCTTGCTCTGTTTCTACACTTCCTCTTGAAGGTCGTGGCTCAATGGTTTGGCATACTTTGAAGACAGGTGCGATGTTGGTGAAGAGGGGTCTGTTCTAGATATGTAAAGGAAGTTCTCAGGCTTTGTTTTGGTTTGATGCTTGGGATGGATTCCCTTCCATTTTATCCATATACCCTCATCTTCAGCCTCTTTGTGACTCTTTTCTTGCCGTTGGATGGGATAAAGTGGCTCATTACAAGACTCTTTATCAATTGGGACCTGTTGTTGGTTATAGATGGAAGCATTCCTCTGATTGGCCTCCTAGGGGTACAGACATGGATCGTCAAGAGCTTTCTCAAATTCTGGCCTCTAGAGAGTGTTCCTCTTTGCTTGGTCCAGATGTATTGGCTTGGGGCGGTACCTTGTCTGGTAAATATCATGTCTCTGTTCGGTATCAGGAGATAACTAGACAATTATTTGGGGATGCTGAGGTCCCTTGGTGGAAGCAAGTCTGGAATAAAGTTTCTTGGTCCAAGTGCAATTTTTTCATGTGGTTAGTGGCTTACAACCGTTGTCTTACCTGGGATAATCTTTGTAAACGTGGATTTCAGGGCCCCTCTTATTGTGTTTTGTGTGGTAATGGAGAGGAGTATGTCTCCCATTTGTTCTTCCATTGCTCCTATTCTACTCAGATATGGCACCTTTGGTGGAGCGCTTGGGGTTGCTCTTGTCGGCATGCTTCTTCTTTGCTTGAGTTCTGGGCTCGCTTGGGTAGTGCTCCCTCTAAGTCTTCTTGTCTCCATGTTGCTTGGATTGTTGGCCCATCTTTCATGCTTTGGCATATCTGGTTGGAGAGGAATCGTCGCATATTCGAAGATGTTCAGCTTGGTGTTTTGCATCTTTGGTGGAAAATATCACATTCTCTCCAGGAAACTATTCTTGTGAAGTGTGAGCTTGATGGGGGTATGGATCCGGTTGATCTTGCTATCTGTAATCACCTCAATTTTCATCTGCAGGATGGGGTTGCGGCTCATAGGTTTCCTTCTATGTCCAGGCAGCTTCACCATCAGAGGAAGGATCGGGTTAATCGGGATGGGCACTGGACTCCTCCTCCCTGTGGAGTTCTGAAAATTAACACTGATGGTTCTTCTCGTGGGAATCTTGGTCCGGCTGGTATTGGCGGAGTGGCTCGTTGTAGTTCTGGGAATGTTAAATTTTTCTTCTCAATTCATAAGGGTGATTATACTAACAATCTCATGGAAGCTCAGGCTATTTTATATGTTGTGGAACAGTGTTGCTTGTGGGGATGGAGTAAGATTATTTGTGAGTCTGATTCCTAGGTGGTGGTGAACATGCTTTCTTCGCAAGAGCTTGAGGATGTTAGTTGGCAGCTGGTCACTGTTGTTAAGCAGATTCTTTTCTTCTCTTCCTCTTTTCAGTTCATTAGGTTCAAGTATATTCCGCGAGAATGGAATAGACCTGCTGATTGTTTAGCCAAATGGGCTTCTAGTCATGATCCGGGTTGGAATATTAGGGATAGGGGGCAACTGTCATTTGAGATGGTGCAAGAATTTGATGATCTTGTTGCTCAGGATCGAGCTCCTTATTGAGCTCTCCTTGTTGTATTCCTTTCTGTCTTAATAAATTTTTACCCCTCTTTTTGCCAAAAAAATTCCCAAAAAACAATACTATCAACTCAATTGTTTGATCTTATATTATCATCTAGAACTATATTATATAATAAGGATGCAAAGCGTCAAAGTTCTTGCTTAAGTATAGTTTTTGCATATGATAAATAGCAATTTAAATAGTGTTTAATACATTGGATATGCAATAGGATAAAGCATGTTGTGCACTTTTTCATTGTATTTCAATAATAGTTTACATTAGCAAAGCATCTACTCAATCATGTTATACAATTTGATAGAACAAAAGTATGTCTTATAGCATATCAATGCATATACATTATTTCATTATACATATATAACACAGAGAGTGTACTTGGATATGAGACTCATGCATATACATTGTTTGTTTACACACTTTATTTTATATTGACTAGTATCTTTTGTAACTGCCATTATTTATAGCTTGATATGTCTTTATAGATGTTCATGATACTTGCAAATTCCATTTTGTGCATGTTAGTATATTGTAATTGTCTCATAATAACTTACTTTTCAAATTTTAAATAAATGCTAATTTGTGACTAGTCATATTTAACTTTTGTTGTGAGAAATTGTTCAATCTCCATTTGTTGGGAATGAGTCAATAAACAACGTATAAGGTTTTCAATTGCATAAAGCCCCCTTTTAAAAGTGATCTTCATTATAGGTCAAACTTAAGGTGCACCACTCTTCTATTCATAATGTATTCACAACCATTGGTTCTCATCTTGTTTGCTATACTACTAGTGGAATGTAGAATCCGACTATTCTCAAGTCAACATATTTTAATGGAACAAACATTAAGTAGTGGAATGTAGAATCTAACTATTGGTAAGTCATAGCTTGGTTCTTTTGCTACAATTGTCATGTCATCAAATATATGTCTAAAATATTTTTTTTAAATTAGTATTTCAATAGCACAATATCAATCTTGATGATTAATTCACAACAATAATAGATTAAATATATGAATTTAATAAAGCATTGCAAAATCTTAATGAATAATTCAAAGTAATAATATATTAAATAATATACTATATTATTATCACCTTTTATTTGAAAATCTCTTATTTCAATAAAAAAAAAACTAATACTTCAAAATACATAATTCAAATTCTTTCTTAAACAAATAGAAAATTATGTTATATTTAGACCATTTTATGTTTAAAGGCTCTAAAATTCATTTCTAATTTCAATTATATTTTTCATTTTTCATTTATTTATGTATTTTATATGAAAAATCATGTATTTCATATTTATTTGAGTAGAAAACTCCATAGGCCTGTTCCTGTATCACTTTTGTATTCTCTACAAAATAATCTACTCTTTCATTCAACCCTTATCTCCAGAAAACTTGGAGATATTTCTAATGGCAAACATTTGTGAACCATAATGTTCCAGTGGCAACAATCACAAACACACTGGAATCACAATATGCTACTAGTGATGCTATGTTAGTTCATTGAGTTTGGCTTTTCAACCTTTCTCAAGGGAGTTTTCCTAACAACTTCACTAGATCCATGTTTGATTGTGTTTTGGTAAACTTCTGAACTATTTTGTACATTAAATTATTGTGATCTTGGCTTTTCAACCTTTCTCAAGGGAGTTTCCCCAACAACTTCACCAGATCCATGTTTGATTGTGTTTTGGTAAACTTCTGAACCATTTTGTGCATTAAATTATTGTGATCTAAAATATCTACACAGATCTTGGCAAAAAAACTCAATTCTTTTATAAGAACTTGATTCTACACAATAGATCATAGATCTCAAATTTTGAAAAATGTATCTCAAATTTTCAAACAAAAAACTCAATTCTTTTACAAAAAATTGATTATAAACAATAGATTTGGACAAGCTTCCATAGATAGATTTCATGTTAATATGATGATCACAAAAAATAATACAACTAGAACACAATATAATCTCAAATAAAAAGAATAGAGAAATCTCTACATATCGTGTACTCCAGTAGCAAGAGACGAAAGCCTTTAGAAATGTGAATTAAAAATAATCAACCAATGCTATAAATAAGAAAACAACAATTCTAGAGAATTCCATAATTAATGCTCACATAGGACAAATGTTGACTTAAAAATAATTTAT
Organism: Cupressus sempervirens; assembly: GCA_028749045.1. NCBI lineage: Eukaryota > Viridiplantae > Streptophyta > Pinopsida > Cupressales > Cupressaceae > Cupressus > Cupressus sempervirens. The sequence goes on from CM053786.1 coordinate 662,257,459, forward strand.
AAGCCACAACCATAAAGAAAAATATTCCATGGCATCCATAATCAATGCTCACAAGACAAATGTTGACCCATATGTCATCTCTCAAATTGCTTATCATGTTGTAGTGTGTTGTTTGTTTGTGTTGATTTGTTAGAAATGGAATATAATGACATCCATAATCAATGCTCACAGGACAAATGTTGACCCATATGTCATCTCTCAACAAAAATGAAAAACTTTCAAACTCATGACTATACTATTATTATTTATTATTCTTAATATTAATATCTAAAGTTTAGAAAAAGAGAAAAATAAATTATTTTATGTGCAAAAAATAAAAATTAAAAACTTTCAAACTCATGACTGTAGCACACATAAACCAATCAAATTGTATGAAAATAAATTATACTAAATTTGCAAAAAAGTAAAAAAAAAGATATGTCTATAGAGAAAAGTGAATATAAATAAATAAAAGCTCCCGATTGGACAAACTAATAAGATCATTCACTTTTAACGAATGCATAAGTTTCCTGCCATGATAGGAACTAATAATTATAGGTTGCATTGAGTTACCATAAAAAAATAGAGATACAATTCTTTATTACAAAATGAAATTAGTTTGAAAAGGTCATCAAGAGTCCCATGACCTATTAATAATATTGTTATTAAAATAGAGTTACATTCTTTATTACAAAAAGAAAGTAGTTTGAATAGGTCATCAAGGAGTTCAATAATCCAATAATATTGTTATTGCATTTTCCATAATTGTGTACTTTTCAATTGGAGGATCAACTATGTAGGGAACTATTTTAGTGGCTTTCCATCTACCTACATTTGGTGTATGTGTTTCTTCAATGTTAATTTATTTGTCTTTAGGAAATTACTTAAGCATCTCCAACTCTTTCTAATCTAGCATGGCATTGTAAGTGTTAAAGTAATGCGCTGATTGGAGGTCAAATTTGTAAATGATAAGGGCTCCTTCATGGTTGAGGATCATAAAGCTACTCTTTGGAATCTTGAGTACAACACATATTGGTGGCATAATGAAATGGTGGATGAGTTTATTGCTAAATCCAATAAGTTCCCTCTTCTTGCATTGAAAGAATACATCATTTCTCTATTTGTGGAGGAACCATAAGACCTTAGCTAAAAAAATAGACCAGAACTTAGTCATCTTTGTAGCAATTAAATCAAAATAACCAACTATGACCTCAACCCAAGTAAAACTGGGATGAAAATTCCACACAATAGTAGATCCAAAAATATAAACCAAACCTTGTAAGAAATTTTACAATCAAAGAAAATATGTTCAACAAGATAAGATGAAGAGGGTTACAGGGGGGAGCAATGCCCATAGAAGATAGAGCAAGACCCACAACAAGTCTTTTAAGCAACAAAAGTTGTCTAAAGCAAGGTTTTTTGGGTTCAATAGGTTAGTGCCACAACAAATCTAGAATAAAGTGTCAGAGTTTGGCCATTCAAGGCCCCAAAACTAATTCAAACACTCAAGACTATGAGAGACATCTTTCAGCATGTTAAAATCTATTTAGTAGAAATGTCCATTAACAAAGAACCATTTGATCATTCCAATTACTTCAAGAAAGTTTCACTAAGAACCATTTTACCTAGATCTAGTGAGTGTTAAGTGTTTCATTTGTTCTCATAAGAGATGGGTTCATGTGTGTAAGAGGAGTAACTGAGAGGGGAGGGGTGAATTAGTTACCACAAAAACAAATTCCAAATCCCTTACGATGTCAGTGCAAAACAAAATCAAACTCTATTCAATATATTGTTATAACTCAATTAGCACTAAAACACCCTGTTAACACAGTAACTCTGTTTACACTAAAAATCACTATCACTTGGTAAACACTCAGTTAATATTGAATATATGCACTATTACTTGTTAATAATGAATCATGTAGATCTTATGATATTAAGTGTAATTAACCTTAATTAACTTAGTTGCAAAATCATAAAGCAAATAACATGAACACCAGAGACATCAAAATTTAACGTGGAAACCAATTTGAGAAAAATCACCAATTGCAATTAGTTATTATTTTTCACTCTTTTGAAGTGAGCCCTATTAGGAGCCAACCCCGTTAAAGCTTACAAAACACAGTGTTAGGTGTGACACTGTTAAAGGATTTAGTTCACCCTATTAGCAGTGGTCTTATAAAAGGTCTTTAAACACTTCAATCTAGAAACACCACCCTGTTAGAGGATTTGGAAGCTAACTTTGTTAGTAGATTTGATTTACAACTACAATTATTAGAGAGTAACAATGATATTACCTGACTGCCAATGCAAATTGTATTTGCTGATTTTAGATCTCTGTTATGGCTTGAGTACTTGATCCTCCTTGATCAGAATGTTCTTTGTAGCTTGGTCAATTCTCTTCCTTGATTTATCTTTATAATCCCATACTTCTTCCACTTATACTCAATTGAATCCTCAACTTGACCTTATATGTTTTACCTTGTTAAGTTAGCTTGAATACAATTTCAAATAAATGAAATTCATCCTATGTGTTGGCTAGAACTAACCAACAAAACTTATACGGGAAAATCCTTTGTTAGCCGACCCAGCTCGATCATCACTAACTCAGAAATGATTTTCCTTTAGACTTCCTTTGGTAACCAAGTGAGCTTGTTTAACACTGGGTCCATGCCAACTTTTCTTTGGCTACCAGGGGAACTCAGTAAACATTGTCTTCCTGCAAACTCCCTTTGGTAGCTGAGTGAGCTTGGTTAACACTCGCTCTGAACTTGGTAAACACTGAGACTCTCATCATACATTGCAACTTCCTTTGACTCCTAAGAGAGCTCGACATACATTGATTTATCGGTATATACTTGACACTTGTGTAACATCAAAGATAACATACAATTAAATGATTATATCCAACAAACTCCCTCTTTGGCATTGATGGCAACACAACATGTCATGATACATAGAAATTTTAGAGAAAAATAGAAGGATAATACCTTAGTTTCATTCTAATTCTCGTCCATCAGAACTCCCTCTAACAGTGTGAACTGCCTCTATCATCAATCTCTGATTGCAATAACTAGAATATCAAACTCTCCCTCTTTGATATCAACTCAAGTTCATTCTCCCTCTTTGACATCTCTGATATACAACAACAAACTCTCCATATCAAACATAAAATTTCTCTAATGTATGACATCAAACTCTCCCTCTTTGACATCTCATGCCAAAGACAACAATCAATGTAGTTTCCATGTACCTTGATGTATAGATTCATATGCAATCTTCTCTTATAATACTGCATCAACTTGTCTAATCTTCAACATGCTTGGTTGATGCATCACTAAAATTTGATTAGTGAGCTTTAGACAGGGAAATAACCCCTAGCTTACCTCTTAGATACAAAAATGCATCCTTAGGCAATGAGTTGGTTAATATGTCTGCAAGTTGTTCTTTTGTATTTACATATTCCAACCTCACCTCTTTGTCTTGTACCAATTGTCTCAAGAAATGATATTTTATTGCAATATGCTTGGTCTTGGTATGCATCACTGGATTCTTGGATATGTTGATTGCACTAGTGTCATCACAAAAGATAACAATTGGGTCATTGATCTTCTCCTTCATACCTGACAACAATTGCTTGAACCATACAATGTTGGAACAATTAACTATTGCAACAACATATTCTTCTTTTGTTGTAGAATGAGAGATACAGTTCTGCTTCTTGCTCATCCAAGATACTAACATCTTTCCAAGAAAAAGTGTTCCTCCACCAGTGCTCTTCCTATCATCAACACTTCCTGCTCAATCTGCATTAGTGGATTCCTTCAAATCAAATTTTCCTCCTTTCTTATACCACAAACCATACTCTTCAGTACTTTTTAGATACTTCATGATTCTTTTAATTTCCATCATATGATTTTCTTTAGGATTAGTAGAGAATCTAGCCACCATATCAATTGTTAATGCTATATCTAGTCTTGTGTGTATCGCATACTGAAGTTTTCCAATAATTGATCTGTATATAGTCTAATCTACCTCTATGGAATCATCGTCTTTGGAAAGCTTATGTCTAGTAGACATAGGTGTTCCAACTGGTCTAGAATCTTCCATTCCAAATTTCTTCAGTATCTACTTGATGTATTTTGATTAAGTAATATAGATACCATCCTTTATCTGTTGAATTTGTAAGCCAACAAAGAATTTGATCTCTCCAAACATTGACATTTCAAATTCCTTACTCAATTGCACAGAAGAATATTTATAAAAATCATCATTTCCAATAAATAATGTATCATCCACAAAGATTTATGCCAACACAATCTTCTTATCTGGTCCTTCTTTGATGTATAGGTTGTTGTTATCATTAGTTCTTTGAAAACCAATCTTTATGAGATAATTATGTAACCTTTCATACCGTGCTCTAGGGGCTTGTTTGAGACCATACAAAGCTTTGTGTAGTCTGCAAACCATGTCCTTTTTGCTAGGATCAATGAATCCTTCCAGTTTCTCTATGTAGACTTCCTCTTCTAAGATTTTATTCAAGGATGTTGATTTCACATCCATTTGATATACTTTGAATCCTTTGTGTGTTGCATATGCAAGGAGTGTTCTAACACCTTCAAGTCTAGCAACAAGAGAAAAAGTTTCTCCATAGTCAATACCTTCCTCTTGAGCATAACCCTTGCAAACTAATCTTGCCTTGTTTCTTGAAACTTCTCCATTCTCATTCTACTTATTTCTAAATACCCATTTTGTGTCAATTACATTCTTGTCCTTGGGTCTAGGAACAAGAGTCCAAGTTTTATTCCTTTCTATTTGATCAATCTCTTCATTCATTGCTTCTATCTAACTTTCATTCTCTAATGCATCTTTGACAATTCTAGGTTCCAATTCAGTAAACAAACATGTCCCTTTTAAATTGTTCTTTATCATTGTACCAACTAATTGATCTCCAATAATTTTCTCAGGGGCATGATGCCTTTTGACATATCTAGCAAGTTTGGGCTCCTTCTTTTTGAATTCAATAGGTTCACCATGAACTTCTGAATCTTGCTCGAGTCTTACTGTTTGTGACTCAGGTCCATCAAATGACTCAATTTGCACTAGCTAAAACTTGGGTCCTTCTGATTGCGACTCAGGTCCTTCAGGCTGTGACTCAGGTTGCACTAGCTTGCAACTCAAGTTGAACTAGGGATTTTGGGGACTAAAGGTGTTGAAGACCATTGATTTTCATTTGCTTTAACTTCAGGTATAGTATCACGCTCATAGTAAACAAATTTTTTGTAGTCTTTAGGTTCTTTATTGCTTTGTTCTTCAAACTCTTTTACAAACTCATCAATCTTCACATGTGCACTTTCTATAACTTTGTGAGTACATAGATCCAAAAAATTGTATGCTTTACTCTTATTGAAATATCCAAAGAATATGCCTTCATCAATTTTCACATCGAATTTCCCTTTTCTTGACTTCTTTAGAATGTAACATTTTCTTCCAAATACTTTGAAATAACACACATTAGGTTTATAGCCATACCATAATTCAAAAGGTGTTTGATTTTAGTCCTTCTTCAACTAAACTTGATTCAAGGTATGAACTGTAGTGTTGATTGCTTCTTTCTGGTACTTGATAACAATGTTCTTCTCTATCATCAGGGTCCTTGCACAATCCATGATTGATTCATTCCATCTCTCAACAATACCATTCTACTAAGGTGTATCAATTGAAAATACCTATCTTTTAATTTCTATTTCATTGCAAAATTCATTGAATTCATTTGAGATGAATTCACCTCCTCTATCTGATCTTAAATATTTCAATTTCTTTCTTGTTTCCTTCTCAACTATAGCTAGATACCATTTGAACTTTTGAAAAGATTTTGATTTATCCTTTAAATACATAACTATCATCATCCTAGAATAATCATCAACAAACAAAATAAAGTAATTATCTCTAGTGTATCTTTGTATACCTATAGGTCCACAAAGGTCTGTATGAACTAGCTCCAATACTTCTTTATAATAATAGTTTGTTCTTTTAAAACTTATCTTTCCCATCTTTCCAATTTGATACTTCTTGCACATGCCCATATCAAGTTTCTTCAAGCTTGGAATGCCTCTAACCCTTTTTTTCTTCCTTATGTTTGCCAAGTTATCAAAGTTCACATGACACAACCTCTTATGCCATAACCAACTTTCTTCTTCTTGAGCTATGAAACATGAATTTACAGTTAGATCTAGGTAGAAAATATTACCTCTTGTTTGATTACCAGTCCCAACTAAATTTCCATCTCCATCCAACAACTTGACTTTTTTATTCATGAATTCTACCTTGAATCCAATGTTATTCAATTGTGCCACACTAAGAAAATTATGCTTCAGTCCTTCAACCCAATAAGCATTGTCAAATCTGAGATCATTGGTCAGTGCAATACAACCTTTTCCCTTCACATAACATGGTTCATCGTTACCAAATCTGACACTTCCACCATCATATTGTTTCAAGTGCTCAAATTTAGATTTATTACCATTCATTTGGTGAGAACAACCACTATCAATAATCCATGTATCATTCTTACTAACATGTGAGATAAGGGCCATCTTATCATTCTCATCATCTGATTCATCTTTAATAGCAATGCAAACCATTTCATCTTCGTCACTACTATCTGAATCTTTAGCAATGTAACAAGATTTCTTACCTTTGTCCTTGTAGCTTTTGAAATCCTTCTCACCTTTGTACTTTTCATGTTTTTTTTCTTCTTTGCCTTCTTTGTTTGGACTCCTTGCAGCAATGTGACCAACTTCTTCACAAGAAAAGCATATCAAAGGATTTTTGCCTTGTACTTTCCTTTGCCCTTGTGAAATCTTATTGCAAGTAATGCTTCAATGACTTCAAGATTGTCCTCAAAACCAACTTCATCTTTACTATCAGACTTCTTTCTTCTAGACTTTGCAGCTTTCTTCTAGACTTTGCAGCTTTCTTCTTGAGTGATAGCTTGGCTTGGAATGTAGACTCAAGGTTACTAGAGTTAGGAACATAATTATCAAAAATATCTAACTCAAATGCAGTCAACCTTCCCACTGGTGCATCCAAGGTTATATCATTCTCACGATCACATCTCATTTCTTGAATAGCAGACACTCTGATTGCATAAATTAGAAGAAGAGTTCTAAGTATCTTGCTTACCATTGTTACATCATCGATTTTCCCACCTGAGGATCTGATTGCACACATACTAACTTTGATTCTTTCATTGTATTACAATGTTCTCATCTTCTTTCATCTTCATCTAATCAAATTGACCTCTTAGACTTTCTTCCTTAGCTCTCCTTACATTTTCATCACCTCCATAGATAGCTTTTAGTTTGATCCACATCTCATAAGCAATACCATAGTTTTTGACTTCATCAAATTCAACATAGTTGAGAGTTGAAGCAATATTAATCATCATAATGTTATGATTCTTCTTTTCTATAATTTCTTCAATAAACATAGTTCTAGTAGGTGTCACATACTTGTTGTATAGGTACTTTAGGCCTTGTAGAGCTATGAAATCTAGTGTGCAAAGAACAATACTAATTATTATAACATTCACAAACTAAGTAAATTAGCTACACTTATGATAAGATGAAGGAAACACCGTTGAGGAAGGAAAACCAAGAATGGTAAGCTCCCCAAGTGTGACCTTGATTTTATCAATATGTCCAATGATGGGGGATGTGTGCTCAAGCTTCAAGTGGTAAGTGATCAAGCATAGAGATGGATGATGGATTCAACAATGGAGGTGTGGAAGGATTTTAACATGGTAAGGGTGTAAATGGCTATGTTGCAGTGGTTAATGGGGCATTACAAGTTTGCATGAAAGCTAAATTATTTGTGAGTGGGGAAGGGCTCAATTTATAGGCTAATGGGTGGTGAGATGGAGGGTCAGGATGTGAGGATGGAGAAAGGGTGAGGAAGGGCTAGGATGCAAGGAAGGGGGAGCACATGGATTGTGCTTCTTCAAAGCCCTAGCCTTGTCACAAGTGTCAAAAGGGGATTCGATGGTCAAAGGTAGTTATGAGGGAGAAGGAGTGCAGAAGAGGGATGTAAGAGGCATTTAAGGGCATTTAAGACATGTAAGAGCCATTAATGCTCTTAGATAGGAATGTAAGAGGTTGAGGGAAGACTTTTGACTTTGGTTTGGGTTACAAAGCCTTAACCCATGCTTAAAGTTGTGCACATGTTTAGGAGGGGGATTAGGCTTAACTTAGGATGGGATTAGGAGGCAAGTGGGTTAGGGCTTAATGAGGTAGGTTAATTAGCTAACTAAGTGCGGTTAGCATGGGTGAAATGGGTTGGATTTGGCTAATGACAGGGGTTATGGATGGTTAGGGTTTTAGGATTGATTTATTAAATGAATTATTTAATAAATGGGGATGTGGGATTAAAATAAATATATTTTTGTATTTATTTAATTTAATAGAGGAATAGGGATTTAATTGATAAATTGATTTTGAGTTATCATTTGATTTTATCAATTGGACTATAGTCAATTAAATGAATTAATTAACTAGGGGATGACGATTAATTAATCAAATATAACATATTTAATCAATAATGTCTTAGAAGATGACTAAATAAGATTACCTAGTGGTGTAATCAGATTTAGGTGTCTACATTTTGCCCCTTTTTGACATAGTGTTGGGACAACACTATTTCAAAGAAGTCTGAATATAAAAAATGTGAAAAAAAAATTTAACGCAACAAAGTTGCCCCAGTCTTGAGTAGAAGAGGAGAGAATAGATTATGTGATGATCCCTTGAGAAGGTTTTGGGGAGATAAAATGAGGCTTGATGACTTCTTGAAAAGTACAAGAATTTGGGGCAAGCGGGAGGACTCAGAGTGGCTAAGAGAGGATTGATGGGGACTCATACTCTCACTATGGGAGAATGAAAATAAAGGGAGAATCATGTACACAAGAATAACCATTGGTTAAGATCTCAATTTTGAGATGGGGAGGGATTGGTTGTAGATGTTATAGGAGTGATGAATAGCGCTGTTGGATCATGATTATAGGTTTGATTGGATGGGATGCTTGGATAGGATGTGTTTTGAGCACTTATTTTGATATAGGAATATTGAAGATATGCCAAGGTTACAAATAACATCAAGGCCTTTTCACCAATATTACATAGGACTGACTTGAAACAAACACATAAGGATTGCCCCAGCATCACACATGGATCTCGGAGGAATCAGAGTGGAAATGATACTGCGTAACCCACAAGAAAATGATATTTCCCAAGTGCACCACATAACCACAAGTGATCGCCTATTTGGAACGTGCAAGAGTCATATCCAACTAACTCACATGAAGAAAAGAAGATGAAAAAGACCTGGTCAAAACCTTGCTCTCGAATTGCCTTATTTGCAACACACTGTGATGTAAAAGATTGTGGCAACCTTGAGAAGGGACCAAGCAAATTGCTCGAAAAAAGATAATCAAGAACCAAAATTGAAATCCAATATCAAAATAAAGAGTAAAGCCATGGGAAATAACCTTGTGCCAAAGAGATTAGTAGGACGGGAGACACATGGACCAAGATCAAACAAGAGGAAAGTTGTATCGTGCAAGGGTATATCGATGGTATCTAGAGGGGTGATGTGATTGAGGCAAACAGTAACTGTTAGGACAATTCTTGGATGACAAAGGATTTCGCATGAGGATTTTCTGAAATGCATGGCTAGGAGAAATGTAGATTATGATTAGATGCAAATTGACACGAAGAGGTGAGAGATGTACAATGGTACTAAGCTAAGGACTGATGTTGCGATAGATAACAATTGGACCAAGATATTTACAAGGGAGTACTATAAAAAATCTCAGTATGATAGGATAGCTAACATATTTGATATAGGACAGCATGAAAAAGCTCAGGATAAGGAGATAGAGGAAAAGCCTAGGATGAGGAGATAGAAGAAAAGCCAAGGATGAGGAGATAGCAAAAAAGTTTAGGATAGTGGGTAGAGGAGATGAAAATTTCAGGATGGGGGGGTAGAAAATGAAAAAGCTAAGGATGAGGAGATAATGGAAAAAGTGTGGGATGAGGAGATAGTGGATGAAAAGATTAAGATGAGGAGATAGTAGGAGAAAAGATCAGGATAAGGAGATGACAGGAAAAAAGCTTAGGATAAAGAGATAGCAAAAGAATATGGATTGATGGTGAATAGGGGAATGATATACCTTAAGATAAGGAGTAAGAAGGATGCATCCCAATGATGATTATTAGATTGTGACCAAGGCTTGCACCAAGGATGGGTAGAGGATTAAGAATTTGATTGGATGAGTTGAAAGATGCACAATGGGATGATGCAGTTGATGGTAAATTCCTAGGAGCATTTAGAATATGAATGATGACATTGGGGTACATGGGGATAACCTAGAGCTAGATACCAATGACAAGGGATGTACTAGGTGATAGAAAGATAGAGATGATGTGGGAAGTGCAAGGATAGAAGAAAAGAGTATGGATGATAGGGGGTTTTGATAGAAGAATGTGAAAAGATAGGGATTGGAAGATGAATGGTTTTGGGGATGAAAAGATGAAAATAAGACTAGAATGGGGAGATGGAAAGATGGACATGACATGATCTCCAAGGAATATAGTTCCCCCAATTATCATATTTTATTCAAGAGCAGGTTTTATGAAGGATTTGATAGGACAAAAAATTGGTCAACAAGAGGATGAGAGAGATAGATGGAAGCTAAGAGGAGGTTTAATGAGGGGTGTGATAGGATAGAAGGTTGGATGATAAGAGGATAACATGTTAGAAATAGTAGTCTACTAGTATAACTGAGAGAGGGGGGGTGAATCAGTTATACAGTAATCTAAAAATTAAACCTCTTAAACAATTCTTAATCAGTAACATTATGTTTTTTCTTAGCTCTCTCATCCTAATGATGGATCATGCAGTATGATCTGAAATGTTGATGCTAATAAATGTACACACAATCTTACCAAAGCATTAACAAGAATATCATGGATTGTGGAAATCTGTTACAATTAATTCTTAATCATTCAACCAAAGAAAATAGCAACCATAAAGAAATGTGCATACATAGTTACACAAGATATGTTGACTAGGAAAACCCCAATGGGAATGATGTCCACAAAATAATGTACTAATCTAAATATTCCTTGTTAAAGGATGGACCTTGTGAGGAGTTTGTTACAACACTTAGTACAAAGAGTCCCTGTTAGGAGACTTGGAATCTCTATTAGGAGTTATGGAAGGCAACTGAACCCACTGTCCAAATAGCTTCAGGATCAGACTAACAAACCCACTGTCTAATTGATCTTAGTACTATTCCTTTCAGAATAATAGATATGTGATAGTCTTTTATTCTTCCTCTATCTAGTACGTTGGACTACTTCTCCTCCAGATCATGCAATCAGATCTAGAACTATGTATCCATCAATAGTAACCCTTGAGGTCACTTATACACATTAGCAGATTGCTCTGCTCTTCTACTTCACAATTTGCAAGTTCTCTCTACTTCTCAATCACAATCATGATAATTAAAACTTGGAAAACAACTTTCCTTTATACCACACTCAATATTAACTCCTAGAGTCGGCTCCATACTTTATTGTAAGTTAATTAAATGAAATACACATTTAATTAATGTTGTTGGCCTATAGTTATACACAAACTTTCACATGTGCAAATTTCATACCTGCGCACTTATTGTCATCATCAGTAGTCAGTGTGCTACCTCCAATTAATTGCACAACCGTTAATTCCAAATACAATGCTCTATATTGGTCATACAACAAAAACTATTTTTCCACTGCTCTATTTTCCTGCAATTCTCTGTAAATTATCAATATCTTATTTACACTGTCGATTCAGGTTCTGCACACTTGCCCACATGTCAAATACATGTTGTAATAAATGTTGGTAACTGTGCATAGGTAGATATGCAATGTGATGTCTGTAATACAAAAGTCTTAGTTAGCTGCTCTAACAATCTTATACGATCTTATTGCTATGTTGACATCAATGACAAACAATGTTCTGCAATTCTCCCCCATAACATTAGCATCAACATTCATGCTAACAATCTCCCCCTTTGGCATTGATTGCAACATAGATGAAAAACATCTAGTTCCAAGAATACCAATAGTTTTTCTTCATCACTCAAATCTTCATGCAAATCTTATTACACTAATTCTCCCCCATAGTACAAACTCTTTCTAATGTTATTCATATCACTTTCTCCCCCATTTACATCAATATCAAAGGTAGTACAAAAATTGAACATATAACAATCTATCAACACAACCACAAGTTGGTTTGTTGCTCTACAACTTTTGCATATAATTCTATAAACAACACAAGTATCTAAAGGCACTATTGTACACCAATTATCATTTACCAAGAGTCCTTGCTAACTCTGTTCATCACAGATACTCCCCCATAGAGGAAGCATCAGCATTCAGTCCAATCTAATAATGGTGCCATGTATGTATCCTGGACTGATGCACTTTTGCATCTTCTACTCTGAGCTAGGTAGGGGCATAACCCCAAGCATACCTCTTAGGTACTCAAAGGTATCCTTTGGTAAGACCTTTGTGAAAATGTATGCAATCTATTCCTTAGTGTTAATGTACTAAAGTCTGATTTATTTTTCTATGACTTTCTCTTTCAGCACATGATACTTTATTGATATGTGCTTAGTTTTGGAGTGCAAAATAGGATTCTTAGACATATTAATAGTACTTGTGTTATCATAGGTGATAATAGGTTTTGTGAATGTAATTCCAATATCCTTCATCATCTGTTTCATCCATATGACTTGATTATAGTTGTTTACTGCTGCAACATATTCTACTTCTACAGTACTCCATGAGGTATAATCTTGCTTCTTGTTGAACCAAGAAACTAGTCGTCCTCCAAGGAAAAATGCTCCTCCACTAGTGCTTTTTTTGTCATCCCTATCTCTAGCCTAATCAGAATCTATATAAGTACAAAGAGTAAATTCGTTGCTTCTTTCATACCAAATGTCATAATCTGATGTTCCTTTTAGATATCTAAATATCCTCTTTATTGTTGCATAGTGATATTCTTTAGGATCAGCTTGAAATATTGTCACCATTCCAACTACATTAGCTATATCTGGTCTGCTATGAGTCAAATACTACAATCCTCCAATCATAGATATGTACTTCTTTTGTTAAATAGTAGAAGTCTCATCTTTGCATGATAACTTATGACCAGTTACTATAGGAATTCCAATAGGTGTACCATTTTTTAAACCAAATCTTTTCAGTAAATCTTTTAAGTACTTGGTCTGAGAGATAAAGATACCTTCTTTGTTCTGAACAATCCACAATCCTAAGAAGAATTTTATTTCTCCTATCATGCTCATCTCAAACTCATTCTTCATGTCTTCTAAGAATTTTTTACTGGCTTCATAATTTCCACCAAAAATGATGTCATCAACAAATACAATGATTATTAGAAAATCATCTCCTATTTTCTTCAAGTACAAGTTACTATATGTTGTTCCTTTAGCAAATCCAAGCTTTGCTAAGTATTTGTCCAACCTTGCATACCAAGTTCTTGGTGCTTGCTTTAATCCATACAATGCTTTATTTAGTCTACAAACCATATCCTTCTCTTTTGTTAAAGGAAAACCCTCTAGTTGTTCAGTGTAAACTTCTTCTTCAAGTTCTCCATTCAAGAATGTTGACTTAACATCCATCTGATATACCTTAAAATTCTTATTTGCCGCATATGCCAGGAACATTCTGACTACTTCCATTCTTGCTACAGGTGCATATATTTCTACATAACCAATTCCTTCTTGCTAAGAGTAACCTTTGCATACAAGTCTTGCTTTGTTCCTTATTACTTCTCCCTATTCATTTATTTTATTTCTGAATACCCATTTTGTGCAAATCACATTTTTGTCCTTAGGTCTAGTAACCAATTCCCATGTGTCATTTTTAATTATCTTCTAGAGTTCTTCCTTCGTTGCCCTTATCCAATGATCATCTTTGATTGCTTCATTTGCACTTCTTGGTTCTACTTGAGATATCAGACATAGTTCTTCATTAATTATGCTCCTTGTTATTACTTTGTTTTCCTTGCTTCCTATTATCTAATCAACAAGATGATTTCTTATAAAGTTCCTAATTGGGGTAGGAGTTGCTGCTTCAACTCTTATTTTTGGTATTGCGATTTATTCTTCTCTCACATCTTCAACTTGCACACTATTCTACAAGTCATTGTTAGTCTTGAGAAATAACTCATTACTTCTGTTAGTCATTCCAGAGTAATCATCTCCATCAGAGTTATAATCCATTATCGTTTCCTTGGTGCCAAACTTTTCATCCATTTTAACATTTGCACACTCTACTATAGTTTTTGTTTTGTAGTTGTAACATATATAGGCTTTACTTTTTAATGAATAGCCAAGAAACATACCTTTATCGCTCCTTGGATCAAACTTACCAAAATCATCATCTCTTTTGATGTAACAGTTGCTTCCAAATATTTTGAAGTACTTTACTGATGGTGAGTGACCAAATCATAATTCATAGGGTGTTTACTTTTCCTAATCTGCACTCTGTTCAATGTGTATACTGTTGTATTGACTACTTATCTCCAAAAGGTCTGTGATACATCATTCTCAAATAACATAGCTCTTGTTGCTTCAGCAATTGATTTTTTTCTTCTTTCAAAAATCCCATTCTGCTCAAGTTTATGGGGTGAGGATAGTTGTCTTCTGATGCCATGCTCTTCACAATAGATATTGAATTCTCTAGAGGTGAATTCTCCTCCTCTATCTAATCTTAAACTCTTCATTTTAATTTTAGATTCATTCTCAACTTTATTCTTAAATATCTCCAAATGCCTCCAACTTTTCTTTTAGAAAAGCTAGCCACATCATTCTATTGAAATCATCAACAAAAATCATAAAGTACCTTTCTCCATAAAATCCTCTTGTTCTTGCAGGACCACTCAGATCTGTATGGACCAATTCCAGCTTTTGTGTAGTACAAAACTACTTGCTAGGAAATGAGACTCTCTTCTACTTAGCCTAGATACATTCCTTACAAATAGTGTCAGCAAGCTTAGTGATCTTGGGTAAATCTGTTACAGTAAGTGTATTACTGTCCTTCACAATGTTATCAAAGTTAATGTGACAAAATCTTCCGTGCCATAACCAATTGTTGTCAATCTTTGCTACTAAACATCTTATTTCAGTGGAGTTTAACTAAAATACATTACCTCTGGTTTTTATGCCAGTACCAAGTAGTTTTCCTTCCTTGTTCTTGATAATGCATGTGTCATTACCAAACTGCAGTTGATAGCCCTTGTCCATAAGTTGTCCAACACTTAACAGGTTATGCTTCAGTCCATCAACAAAGTAAACATCATCAGTGTATATTTTACCATCAAAAGTGATAGATCCAATTCCCTATGTGATAGGCTACATTGTTCCCTACTCTAACAATTCCTCCATCATAGTTTTTGAATTTGACAAACTGGCTCATATTGCCAGTCATGTGATGTGAAAAACCATTATAAATGATCCAATCTTTCTTTTCAACTTATGAGATCAATGCACTTTCTCTAATTTCTCTGTCAAGATCATCCTCCTTTATAGTTATGAACCCTAATTCATCTTTGCTCATGTTTTGATCAGATTCCTCTTCTTCTTCATTAGCATTTAAGAAATTTCTAGATCTTCTTGATTGAACCTTCCCTTAAACTTTCTTTCTCTTTGAGGACACTTAGATGCATAATGACCATATTCATTACATGTCCAACATTTGAAGATATTCTTACCATATTTTTCTCTTTCCACAATAAGAGTTACTCCCTCTTGGATCTTTTCCTCAATGGACTTGTTGCTATTGGCAATGTCTCCCTTCACTTTTGCGTTCCTTGCTAAGCCAGGTTTGATGTTTAATGCACTGAATGTTATCTCAACCTTTGCTAATTCTCCAGATTGTTTTAGATAAAATTATTCAGCTTTTAATCTCCCAAGCAATATTTTTTTGGTGAAGTTATTGATGCAGGGTAACATTACTCGAATCATCTGTGTTACTATCTTGAAGGGTGATGTTAGACTTTTCAAGATCTTCCATATTACTTCATCATCAGATTTCTTTCCATCAAGAGATTTGATTCTTGCAACAATCTTAGATATTCTGCTAACATAACTTCTTATAGATTCATCTTTCATCATTTTAGCATCTTGGAATGCACAATACAAATTTTGTAATCTAACACTCTTTGCATGTGTGTCATCTTCATAATTAGCCTCTAAAGTTTTCCAAATTTCATGAGATGTTTTAAGTTGTTTTACCTGATTGTACTTACTTTCAGGTAATGCTAACAATATTGCTTCTCTTGCCACTATGTTGCACATAAACACTTCTCTTTGTTCCTTGGTGCAAATTTCAAGATTGTCTTCTTCTACAATGTTCTTAGATGTCTTGGTTACAAGACAATATCCTAGACCCATTCACAAGAGATGAGTCTTTGTTTTGTTTTTCTATCATTCAACCAAAGCAAATAGCAACCATAAAGAAATGTGCATACACAATTACACTAGATATGTTGACTAGGGAAACCCTTGATTAGAGGGAAAACCCTAGTGGGAATGATGCCCACAAAATAATGTACTAATCTAAATATTCCTTGTTAGAGGATAGACCCTATGAGGAGTCTGTTACAACACTTAGGACAAAAAGTCCCTGTTAGGAGACTTTGAATCTTTGTTAGGAGATTTCAACCCTGTTAGGAGTTGTGGAAGGCAGCTGAACCCACTATCCAAACAACTTCAAGATCAGACCAATGAACCCACTGTCCAAATGATCTCGGTACTATTCATTTCAGAATAATAGATGTATGACAATCTTTTGCTTCTTCCTCTATCTAGTATACCTTTAGATCATGCAATCAGATCTAGAACTATGTATCCATCAATAGTAACCCTTGAGGTCACTTATATGCATTAGTAGATTTCTTTGCTCCTCTACTTCACAATTTGCAAGTTCTCTCTACTTCTCGATCACAATCATGATAATTAAAACTTGGAAAACAACTTTCATTTATACCACACTCAATATTAATTCCTTGAATCAACTCCATACTTTAGTTATACACAAACTTTCACACGTGCGACTTATGTACACCTACACACTTACTAATGTCATTAGTAGTCAGTGTGCTACCTCCAATTAACCGCACAACCCTTAATTCCAAATACAATGCTCTATATTGGTCATATAATAGAAACTATTTTTCCACTACTATGTTTTCCTGTGGTTCTCTATAGATTATCAATATCTTTCGTACATTGTTGATTTAGGTTTTGTGCACTTACCCACATGTCAAATACATGTTATAGTATATGATGGTAACTACACATAGGTAGATACACAATGTGATGTTTGTAATACATAAGTCTCAGTTAGCTACTCTAACAGTCTTATATGATCTTATTGCTATGTTGACATCAATGACAAATAATGTTCTGCAATGCCCCCTCATAGCATCAACATCAACATTCATGCTAACATAACAAGGTAGGTAGAAGCTAGGATAGGAAAGGTGAATGAGCAAGGAAGATAGGGATAACTATGATTGGTGGATGAGGTTTGGAAAAGAGGAGGTGGAGGGATTATATGGAAGAAAGAGTGGGTGGATAAAGGATAGGTGGATATAAACTTTGATGGGAAATGGATGTCAAAAGGATGAGAAAAAACATGTATCTGGTGGTGAACTTTATTTTTATCAAGATCTAAAGGAGGATGGCAGGTGAAATGGATAAGATTTGGTTAGTATGGTGGGATGAGATGGGTATGGTAGGTGTTGGAACTTGCCCCCAAGTGTGCAAAGCATTTGGAAGATAGGGGATAATTATGGTTGGTGGACAAGGTTTGAAAAAGAGGAGGTGGAGGGATTATATGGAAGAAAGAGTGGGTGGATAAAGGATAGGTGGATACAAACTTTGATGGGAAATGGATTTCAAAAGGATGAGCAAAAGCATGTATCTAGTGGTGGACTTTATTTTTATCAAGATTTGAGGAGGACGATAGGTGAAATGGATAAGATGTGGTTAGTATGGTGGGATGAGATGGGTATGGTGGGTGTTGGAACTTGCCCCCAAGTGTGCAAAGCATTTGGATGGAGGGATTACACATGATGATTGTTTGCCAAGTTTTCATCACGGTACTTGTCCAAGGTGCTTGAACTGCCAAGTTTTTACAAATGGATGCTTGTTTGTCTTTACTTGTCTTTTTTTTTGTTTTTACTCATAGATGTTGGTAGGATGGGTAGATTTGGGAAGCATGAAAAAGATTGGATTAAATGAGTGGAATGGTGGGTGGGAGTTGGTAGGTAAGGGATGGGAAGACATAAGACTTGTGGGTAAATGCACAAGGAAAGATGGCATTGAAATGTGGTGAAGTAGCAGGAAAGATGACATTGAATGAGGTTAAGGAGAAAATAGAGGAAGAGAAATATAAGGACTAAAATTAAAGTTGGAAGATGGAGGATTGGAAATCTAGGATAAGAAGCATATGGACTAAAAGTGGATTGGAGGGATGGAGGATGTATATATGGAGATTTGGATAAAGTATGAATAGACAAGACTTTTCGAGTAGCAAGAATCAATCCCAATTGAGATTTTTCTTTGAGATGCATTTCTTTTATGAGCATCCTAGGTATCCATGTGATTTTTGACTTTTTCAACTTGCGTCTTTGTAGCCTTTTGACCCTTTATTTTGTTTGGATCAAATGCTTCTCTTCTTGAACATGTATCGTAGATGGGACACGTTGATACTTGGATTTTTTATGGATTTTTTGATTTATGTTTTTTTAATTTTGGCATCCAATGTGCTTCTATTAGCCATGGTGTGGGAGCAAGAGCATGGAGGATATGGAGAGATTGTGGATGAAATGATAAGGGTTGAAGGTTGGAAGGATTTCAAGGATGAGTTTCTTTGATGATCTAGCTTGTGGATTGGAGGGGATAGAGTGATGGATTGGAATATACAATATGGGTACATATAATTTTCGAAGATGGATGGAGGAAATAGAGGATAGGTACCTAAAACAAATGGAAATAAGGAAGGAGAAGGTCCCAAAATAGGTCGAAGAGATAAAGGATTCATATTAGGTATATAAGGACCCAAAATGGATAGAAAGGGTGGAGGATTTAGATAAGGGATATAGTGACACAAAATGGAAGGTTGGAAAGAAGTATTAGGATAAGGACCCAAAATAGATTTGGAACAAGATGGATAGGAACTTTGGGGTGAAGATGGAAGAACTTGGGACCATACAAGGATAGAAGGGATACCAACATCTAGAGATACACTTTTTTCTTTTCCTTCAATATGATGTTCATTATTTGGAACACAAGACGTGAGTCCATCAGTAGGTGAAGGAGTTGAAGTTTCAAATATAATAGTTAGTTCTTCTTCTATAGATCTATCACCATGGGTTATAGGGTATGTATAATTATGAAGTAGAGGGGATGGAAGGATATGATCTTGATTTTGATGTGTTGATGGAAATGGATCTTGACTTGGAGGGACGAAGGAAATAAGAGGATGTTCAAGTGGAGTGGTGGATGAAAGGGTAGGATTTTGATATGGAGGGGATGGTGATTGGTCTTTGGATAGAGAGAATGGTAAAAGTGGATCATGTTGGGTAATAAGTGGGATGGTAGGATCTTCTTTTGTGCCATGGGATATTTCAACATGCTTTTGGACAAGATCTTGACAAGATTAGATTGGAGTGGGTGATGTGATAGGAGATGTATGGATGGTTTCTTTAAGTGAGGTAGATGGATGGGTGAGAGATTCTTCAATTGGGATGAGTTGATGGGGGATGGACTCATTAGGTCTATTACATGGGTTTTGAGTAATGCTAAGAGAATGAGATATGGATGGGATTTGGAGGGATTTTATGGATGGGAGGTAGGATATGGAAAGGGATTGATAAGTGGGGTGGATGAAATAGGATGATATCGATAGGATGATGTAAGAGGAATGGTGGGTGTAGGAGATGGATTTTCTTTGGGTTTCCTTGTAAAACTCCTTGGAGATGTGTGTGTGGAATTGAGAAGAGTAAGAGGATTAGGGTGATGCATTGTATAACTAGGATTGGTGGGAGGATTTGGAAAGTGGTTTGGAGGATATTGGCATGGTGGGCTTGGACTAGGGATGTAGCTAGTAGCATAGCTCTAGAAGGGTGGAAATTGGGATATGAAGGTGAAGGAATATGGAGACATGACTAAGGTATGAGGGGAACATGCAGGCATGATATAGGAAGGAGGTGTGGATGAGGAAAATAATGAATTTCCCTTGTCAAAGTTATGATAAGGAGTACTAGCGGGTATGCATGGAGGCATGATGGAGTAGTTTGGAGGAATGTTTGGATTTTGGAGGATATTTGGAGGAACATCTCTAAGGCTTTCATTATACTCATCATAGTCAATAAGACCTTCATCATCATTGGAATAGGATTAATTAGGAGAATAGGTGGGGTGACCACACTTATCATAATAGAGTTGTAATATCATGCTTGGATGAAGAGTTGGGTAGGGATGAAGGATGAATATAAATGAATGATAAAGCTTAGATTGGGATAAAAATATAAGCTCAGAATGGAAGTTAGATTAAGCTCATAATAGGAGGAAGGAATAAACCCAAAGGAGATGGAAATGGGGTGGGAAATGATGAAGAAAAACTTGACTAGTTAGGATAAGGAAAGAAAAGGTGGACTTGTTGGAAGACTTTAGAAATTATGATACTGGAGTAAAACAACATGGGATGGATATGATTAGGATGAAAATGATTTTGGAAGCTTAGATGAATTTGTGATGAGGTAGTGACTACGCTAAGTATGTCATAGTTTGACTTTGAGACAATGTTTTTGGATCAAGTGAACAAACAATCCCTCAAAGGACAAAGCAACTTTGAGGGAGATAAATAATGGATCTCTTTTTGGCAAAAAGGATATTTGATAACCAACTTTGACAGATGTGTATGTTTAACAAATGTTTTCCATGAGGTCATTTAAAGCACACTTTATCCCTAAGCTCAATTTGCATTTGATGTAAGGTAGAAAGGGAAACTACTAAGTTGGTTCATAATTAGATCTGTGGAGTCAACCAATTGGTTGTGACGTATGTGATTCACTTAAGAATCTATTTCAGACATTGTGAAATCATGGGAAAGTTCTCCCACCTTAGGCTACCCCTAGAAACACACCACTCATACTTGCATAATGGAGCAAGAAGATTTACCCTTCCTCTCATTTATATATCGACCAAATTATTAATCAATTTGAGCTTCTATCCAAAGGGGATGCACTTCCTAGAGGATGATGAACTTGCTAGAAGCAATCCTAGGTTGTTGCAAATGATCTTTTTAACAACTTTTGGTACATGCATTATTTCTTTAAATGGTCCTAATTTGCAAGAAATAGAGAAGTTGGAGATGCACTAAAAGGCACAATCTCAAGACACACAAGGCACTTGATTCATTCTATCTTTGGAGCTCTTAGCATATCCATCCTAATGATAATTTGAAGACACCCATGGTTAACATACAAAGTTTATTTCAACTTACAATGATGGTCAGGGTCAACATAAGAAATTGATCGAGTGAAAAGCTTTGGAAAGGATAGGAATAAGAGTGATTTTACTTTAAGGCACTCAAGATTGTATGAAGTTTGTTTTAAGCTCCAAAATTTGAAGTGTTTGTCCATAATGTTCATTGATATTTTGCATTCAAGATTGTGTTTTTTAATCATACATTCCAATGAAAGCATGTAGATTTATTAGTCACTCAAGATTGTGTTCAAACAACATTCATTCAAATGAATGGTTGTGCTTAATTGGTTATGCATTCAAAATTGGATTTGCTTGTTGTAAGTTAGTCATTCAAGAGTGTGGTTGATTTATCAAATTAAGCGCAACATGCACTCAAAGACAAGTGTTTAAGCATTCAAGTTCATTCCCAAGAGCAATAAAATTTTGAGGAAAATATGCAAGACACATGGTTAGTTGTTTCTAGAATGTTCCAATTTGCAATGCTGCAAAAAAACAACTTGATTAGCATCACCAAAATCCCAAAAAATGAATGCTTGACTATGGAAAATTTTATTTTAACTTTTTAAGTTTATATATATATATATATATATATATATATATATATATATCAACTTAGAATAGCCCATACCCATGGAACCACCAAAAGTCAATTTTTTATTTTTATTTTTATTTTTTATTTTTTTTGAAAAGAAAGCTAAGTAAACCTGCAAAAACATAGTTAAATATCAAAATATAAAACACTCCTACAAGCTATCATTCAGTGCAAAGATCCAACATAAATAGGTTAATAAAAAAAATAGCAAGCCCATAGGAGTCAAATTGCTATTCCGCAAAGTGGGAATGTAGTCGAATAGTGCAGGATTGTGGAACCGAAGACTGGTGTAAACAAAGAAAAAATGGGCTGCAAGAAATATACTTACATTGGGAACTTGTGATAGTGCAAACTCATGATAGAGAGATCCCATGAGCTTGAAAGGCATTCTGGCTGGCAAATGAAATTGTGGGTTTGAAGGTGAAGTTTTGAGACCGACTTTCTGGGAAGATTATTTTTGGCTGAGCAATCTCGTAGGTTTTGGCAACAAATCCACTAGCAATAATTAGTGTTCCCGCGGGTATATGAAAGAGGGAGAATGAAGGGGAAGGGTTTGATAGCCATGTGGTGGGTGAGAGTTGTGAGAAACATGATCCTACAGTCACGGGTTCACAATCTCGCGAATTTCTTCCCACTAACTCACAATTGTGGTTTTGCAAAGTTTAGGTGTTGTTAGGTTTTACTCTCAAAAAATGGATTATGTGGATGGAAGTTTGTTTCTTGTATTGAGACTAATTTACCTACAAATAATGTTAAAAGCCTAACATGTAAAATAAAAAGCAAAATATGTTAGTTCGGTTAGTTAACAAAATAAGTGCAAAATATGATCAAAATGACCCAAATGTGGGGTCCCATTGGGCATGCCAACATGTAGAGCTATGACATCTAGTGAGCAAAGAACATTACTAATAAGAACAAAATTCATAAACTAAGTAAATTAGCTATACTTATGATAAGACAAAGTAAACACCTTTGAGGTAGGCAAACCAAGAATGGTAGGCTCCCCCAAGTGTGACCTTGATTTTATTGATATGTCCAGTGATGGGGGATGTGTGCTTACGTGTGCTCAAGCTTCAAGTGGTAAGTGCTCAAGCATAGAGATGGATGAGGGATTCAACAATGGAGGTGTGGAAGGATTTTAACATGGTAAGGGTGTAAATGGCTATGTCGTAGTGGTTAATGGTGCATTATAAGTTGCATAGAAGTTGAATGATTTGTAAGAGGGGAAGGACTCAATTTATAGGCTAATAGGTGGTGAGATGGAAGGTCAGGATGTGAGGATGGAGAAAGGGTGAGGAAAGGCTAGGATGCAAGGAAGAGGGAGCACATGGATTGTACTTCTTCAAAGCCCTAGCCTTGTGACAAGTGTCACAAGGGGATTGGATGGTCAAAGTGGAAGGTCAAAGGAAGATATTGTTGGAAATATTCAAGACTATGTTAGGTTACTAAGAGGGGAGGGGTGAATCAGTAACCTCAAAAAATTTACCAAATTCATATCTTAATTGTAATCATCCAATTACCATTTAATTCATTAAATCAAATCTAACTACATGCATGAGAAATTGAAAACATAAACATCCATAACACTTGAACACAATAATTTGGTGACCCAAAAACCTTCCAAATAGAAAGTAAAACTAGGGTATGGATGATACCCACAAAACTTCAATACTACGACATAAATTTGGCTTGTTAAGGCTTACAATGATCACTTCTGATGATCTACCCTGTTAGGAGCAATTAGGACTACTAGGTCCACCTTGTTAGAGGATTTACAAACACACAATTAAGTATGCACTTGGTAAAGAGATTTGACAAAAGACTATTAAGTCTACCTTGTTAAAGGATTTGGACTGGTTCACCTGTTAGGATGAAACAGTAGATCTCTGACTTACAATTGATTTGTTGATAGAGATTCTTTGAAGTATTGATCACCTTTATGTGATAGATATGACTTTGCTGCTCCTTTGCTGATATGATCTTACAATACACTTTGTTGTTGATTCACATTCACATGCTATTTTATTTCATACATTCATCCTTCTTACTCTTTCATCATTTCATGCTTTCTTTCTTCCACACACTTGGATATGATACAATACATTACATATATATCAATCTAATTTACAAAATTACAAAGTTGGCCAATAAACAAGTTAACACTAATATTACAAAGTCATCCCAAATGAAGACACTCAGGTTCTGAAGACTAACTTGGTGAAGTTCCAATACACGAAGTCCACTGTCACTACTCGGCATTGTCATACATTCGGTAGAAGCATAAGCTTGCTCCATAATAATCATCTCAGAGTAGTCTCAAACTTGATCTACACTGATGACTCAGTAGATACTATGTAACTTGGTAAAAAATGAATTACTCATTTACCATGACTGCACTCAGTAAACACTAATCATCACATAGCTCGGTTAACACTAACTTCACTTCACATGAACTGCTAGCTTGGTAGAAATTGTAAAGCTCGGTAATCACTAAACTACTCAAGTTGAACTATTGCACTTCACACTAACTAAATTCCCTTGGTAACCACTAAAATGCTCGATAGGAACTGTAAAGCTGGATGACTACTGAATTACATGGCAAACACTATAGACTGTTCAATGAGCTCGGTAGCCATGCAAAACTTGAATAAGTCTTGTCACTAATAACAAACTTGACTTAATGTCAACAATCTCCCCCTTTGGCCTTAGTGACAAAAACACTTATAAGCCAAAACTTATATACATCACAGTGTGATACTGACTTGGTAAGTATACTATTTTTGAGATTTTTCAAAATTTGTCTTTGTAAGTATATACAGTATACTATGTCTACAAATTCTCTGCTATACACTTTTCTTCCTTTGCATGATTCTCCCCCATACAATATACATAGTATAACAAGTATCTCATATTATATATGGCAATCTTCCTTTTATTGTCTCACCCCATAAATAGCATACTAAGTGTATCTTCCCATATATACATACTATCTCTCTCCCTTTTGATAATAATGCCAAAGATTTATTCAAAACTTATTTACATGGAGACACCAATATAAGAAATAAAATCAAAATCTACCTTAAGTATGAGTGTTAAAGCTTTATCCCAATTTTCTTACAAAAATTTGCACGTATGTATAGCAATTTGGACTTCTACAGAGAGTTCTATCATGTGATCTGCTATGGAGAAGTTTTTGTCATGGATCAATGTTTTTTAAGTAAGCAATGTACTTCTGCATTGTATCCATGATGGGAAGGATCATATTCTAAACATCTATCAGTGAAGATCGGATCCTTGCTTCTTCTCTTAACAACTCTGCCTACATATCTGGCAAGAATCTGATTTTCATATGATGTGGAAAGATTGAACTAGGGTCAAGTTGCAATTATTGTGCACTAGCCTTTAGTTCTTCATCATTTTTTGTCAATTTGTTCTTTATTTCCTTTGTAAACTCGGTAACATTACATAACTTTCCAAAAAGTGATGTTACATTCGTGCAAGAGTTTTTAAGATTGGTCAAAATTGAGGAAAGCTCCACTTGCTAAATGGAAATTTGTTGAGCAATGTGCTCAAGCACTTTATTATCAAATTTCTTCTCTACTTTCTCAATCAATTTGTCTTGACCACTAGAGTCCTCATTAAACTTTTGGATTGCCTCTTCCAGTTGAAATAAAATGTGTTGAGAAATATCAACTTCAACACCTATGACCTTAGTCAAAATATTCTTGGCATCTTCTATGATTTTATATTCTCTATCTCTTTCCTCTCTCAATTTCTTATGTTTTGCTTTCTTTTGCAGGAGTTGACTATTTATTTGCATTTGATCTGTAGAGGCATTATCAAAATCCCATTTTGGAATCTCAATCTCCTCATCTAGTTCAATATCCTCCTCTATCTCCTTTCCACTCAAAACTCTTGTACTTAGTTGAGCCTTAGGTTCAACTACCTTTGTACTTAATGCCTTAGAATCCAGAATGGAAACAATAGTAGAGATAGTAGGACTAGCTGTGAAAATTGATATAGTACCAACAGATGGAATACTGATTGATATGCTTACTGAATCCAAAACTAAAGTATTTATAGAAGTATCCAAAGTTGTAGTAGATAAAACTGTAGAATCCAAAATTGTAGAACTCAAAACTAAAGTACTTACTGCTGAAGAACACAAAATTGTAGAACATATTGTACTCATTATTGATGATGCTAACTCGGGAGCTGAAGAAGAGGGAAGTTGTAGCTCAGTAGATGAAGTGGTAGACACTTCTATTAGTGATGTGTTGAGCTATGAAGGAGCGAAGAGTGATTGGATTTTTGATGTATCTGTTGTGGTCACAATCAAACTTGTTGAAGTTGTCTCTAAACTTGATGTAGCTGCTGATTTGCTTGGAGAGTGAGGAAGTGAGGCAGTGATTTTAGTTTCTATCTTCATAGGATTAGTCTCCTCATCATCTTCTTTTTCTTCCTCAGTGGCTTCTTCCTATTTATCTTCTTCAACTTCTTCATTGTCAAAATGTGTTGGCTCAGAGTATGTTTCTTCTTCCTCATCATCACTGTCATCATCCTTGACTTCTACTGGGAGTCACTTTGTTTATGCAAGTGATAAACCTTCTTCCACATACCTATGGCATTCTTGACTACATGCTCTATATATTTTTACAAAATTAAACAAGTATTAAATCTAAGAGTCATCTTGTCTTCATTTTTCTTCATAGACTCTTTTACTTCAGCATATGTGATGCTCGATAGAAACTGCTTCAAGGTTTGTCCAGTGATATCTTTTGTTATTTGCATAGCTAAGTCCCATCTTGGCTTTAATTTCTCAAATAATTCATTGGAGATCTGGGAGGCTATCTGATCAGGGGAATACTTCCATTTTCCCATCTTGGTTAGCACCAATTCTTTAAACTATTTCTTCTTAGCCTCTTTCCTAGTCTCATACTTCAATGATTTGAAGTTGGTTATGCATACACCTTCTTCCAATTGTTTCAATTTTTCCTAGAATGTGGGAGGAGGCTTGCTAAACACAACTTCACTACCTTTCTTCCTGGATCTCCTGGTGAACACTGCAGTGGATGGCTTGGGTGGTTTGGTGATGATCACCTTGCCTTCCTTCTTTATTGGCTCTTCTTCCTTTTCTGACTCCTCTTCATCCTTTACTTCATCATCATCTTCTCCCTTACCCTCGGTCAACATAAGAGGTGTGCTAGTTTTGAGTTTTTCTATTCTCCTCTTTCCTTTGTTAACCACCTATGGAAGCTTGATTTCAAGCTCTTTCCTTGCCTTGGCCTCATCATATGTTCCAAAGTGTGGTGTCTTTGGATCAATAGTTTCGTTTATCAATACTTCAATTATGTCCTTTGCTTCATCAATGTTCACCTCATAGGGAAGAGTTTTTACCCATACAACTCTGGGTTTCACTGCCTGAATGTAGACTTCATCACTGTCTACCATGAAGCAAACATCATCTTTGTAATCTTCAACCAATTTCTTGGGAATCCTGAATCTGTTATTCATTTTCTCCTTGAGGAAATCAAAGTAATTATCCATTATGCTGACAAAATTCTCACCCATTTCTACAATATACTCGTTAATATGATATAGCACAGGCACATCTTTTCTCCATATTACAATGTCGTTTGAAGGTAAAAACTTTTGAACATAGAAAAACAAACAAAGAACCAAATTTACAAGGATTGTTCTTGGAAGTCCTTATACTTTCCATGTTTTTGTTAAACTACTTAAATAACAAATTTGCAAGATCATATGACAGATTGTTCTTTACGACCTTGGATGCTAAGTCTACTGCTTCACACGACACACTATTTAGACGACTAGAACTGTAGATCTTGTGAGCTATCACATGTACGCCAAATTTCAATTCTGCATCAATTACACTATTGATCTTCAATGACCCTTTTGTATCTTGAATACTGATTTGGATCTTTGCTTCCTTTCAATTTTGGAACTGTTTGGATGTGATAATGATAACGTAGTTCTAGTTCTTCCTTAAGAACTTAGATTGAAATGGTGGAGTCACCCACTTTTTGAGTGACATGACCATCATTGCTTGGACTAGCTTCCTTGGTGGATTTAGGAATCCATTACTACCTCATTTTCTTTGTGATGTTATCTTCTTTTGCTTTCTTTTCATCTTCAATTCTACCTATATTCATGCAATTCTTGGCTAGATGACCAAGTTCTGTACAAGTGAAACATCTTATAGTGGTATCTCTCTTCCTTGTGTGATGTTTAACATAGTTCATGCCAATGTGTCCATACTCTCCAAAATAATTTGACATCTACACCAGGTGTTATAGTCCCAACCAAATATTGCTTTCACAATTTGCTCTATTGGATTGAATGACTTGGTTTAGCAGTCTGATGCCTTGTGACCTTGTTTCTTGCATTTGTGACATTTGCCTTCAAATTTTGGTTTCTCTTTGCATTCATTAGCCTTGTTACCATGTTGATTACAAGTGTAGCATTTACCATTAAATTTTTCTTTACCATTACTCCAACATTTGTTTGATGTATGACCTATCTTACCACAATGATTGCAAGTAGGTCTTTGATTCCTTTGAGTACCTTGTTTGGAGGATTCACCTTCTTCTTTGTATCCAATTCTTGCTTTACCTTTTTGTCTATAGAGATTTTTCTCATTCAGCTAATTCAATTGATTCATGTCTACTTGGGATTTCATCATTCTTTCATTGATTTTCTTTTCAGTGTTTAGGTCATTTTTCAATCTTTCACTGATTTGTTTTTCAGATCTCAACTCACTTCTTATTCTTTCATTGATTTGTCTTTCCAAATTTAGATCATTTCATAATCTTTCATTGATCTATCTTTGGCTCATGATTTCCTCATTTGCATCAGAGATTTGATCCATAAGATCTACATACTGAAGGGATTGGTTTTGGATCTCATTGTTTCTTCCATCCATTTCTTCTTTCATCATGTTCCTTTATTCCAAGATTTTACATAGTCATACTAACTGAATTTATTGTTCTCTTTTGAGCTTTCTTACTTATTCTTGCAGAGAAACATTCTTCTCTAAGATTTCTTTGATTACATCATTTGCTTCATCTAAACTACTTGAAGGGAAAAAGTCTTCAATCTTTTCTTCAATGTACTAATGATCATTCATTTGATTTGCAAGTTCCTTCCTTCTTTTTAGGGATTGAGAAAGTTGCTCCTTAGCTTTCTTGAGTTGTGCAATGGCCATTTTTAGATCTAACTATTCATTGTCAATTGCCTTATCAAGTTTGAATATCTCCATTGTCCTTGATTTTTGCTCAAGCTATCAAGCTTTATCCTGAGAACCACAAAGCTCTGATACCAATTGTTGGAAATATTCAAGACTATGCTAGGTTACTAAGAGGGGAGGAGTGAATCAGTAACCTCAAAAAATTTACCAAATTTAGATCTTAATTGTAATCATCCAATTACCATTTAATTCATTAAATCAGATCTAACTGCATGCATGAGAAACTGAAAACATAAACATCCATAACACTTGAACACAATAATTTGGTGACCCAAAAACCTCTCAAATAGAAAGTAAAACTAGGGTGTGGATGATACCCACAAAACTTCAATAATGCAGCATAAAGTTGGCTTGTTAAGGCTTACAATGATCACTTATGATGATCTACCCTATTAGGAGCAATTAGGACTGCTAGGTCCACCTTGTTAGAGGATTTACAAACACACAATTAACTATACACTCAGTAAAGAGATTTGACAAAAGACTGTTAAGTCTACCTTGTTAAAGGATTTGGACTGGTTCACTTGTTAGGATGAAACAATAGATCTCTGACTTACAATTGATTTGTTGATAGAGATTCTTTGAAGTATTGATCACCTTTATGTGATAGATATGACTCTGCTGCTCTTTTGCTAATATGGCCTTACAATACACTTTGTTGTTGATTCACATTTGCATGCTTTTATTTCATACATTCATCCTTCTTACTCTTTCATCATTTCATGCTTTCTTTCTTCCACACACTTGGATATGATACAATACATTACATATATATCAATCTAATTTACAAAATTACAAAGTTGGCCAATTTACAAGTTAACACCAATATTACAAAGTCAACCCAAATGAAGGCACTCAGGTTCTGAAGACTGACTTGATGAAGTTCTGATACACGACATCCACTATCACTACTTGACATCGTCATGCATTCGATAGAAGTAGAAGATTGGTCCATACTAATCATCTTAGAGTAGTCTCGAACTCGGTCTACACTAGTGACTTGGTAGATACTATGTAACTTGGTAGAAACTAAATTACTTGTTCACCATGATTGCACTCAGTAAACACTAATCATCACATAGCTCGGTTGACACTAACTTCACTTCACATGAACTGCTAGCTTGGTAGAAACTGTAAAGCTTGGTAATCACTAAACTGCTTAGGTTAAATTATTACACTTCACACTAACTGAATTTCCTTGGTAACCACTGGAATGCTCAGTAGGAACTGTAAAGCTCAGTGGCTACTAAATTAAATGGCAAACACTATAGACTATTCAATGAGCTCAGTAGCCATACAAAATCTGAATAAGTGTTGTCACTAATAACAAACTTGACTTAATGTCAACAGTTATGAGGGAGGAGGAGTGTGGAAGAGGGATGTAAGAGGCATTTAAAGGCATTTAAGAAATGTAAGAGCCGTTAATGCTCTTGGATAGGAATGTAAGAAGGTGAGGGAAGACTTTTAACTTTAGTTTGGGTTACAAAGTCTTAAGCCATGCTTAAAGTTGTGCACATGTTTAAGAGGGAGATTAGGATTAACTTAGGATGGGATTAGGAGACAAGTGGGTTGGGGCTTAATGAGGTAGGTTAATTAGCTAGCTAAGTGGGGTTAGCATGGGTGAAATGGATTGGATTTGACTAATGACAGGGGTTAGGGAAATGACTTATTTAATAAATGGGGATGTGGGATTAAAATAAATAGATCATTGTATGTATTTAATTTAATAAAGGAATAGAGATTTAATTGATAAATTGATTTTGGGTTATCATTTGATTTTATCAATTGGACTATAGTCAATTAAATGGATTAATTAACTAGAGGATGATGATTAATTAATTAAATATAAAATATTTAATCAATAATGTCTTATAAGATGACTAAATAAGATTACCTAGTGGTGTAATCAGATTTAGGTATCTATAGGCCTAAGTCTCCAATGGTTGCCAAATGCAGTCTCATGAGTTCCTGCCATGCCTCAAAGTTATCTATGTTCAGCTTAGGGATCTCCCTTTTGTAACACATCTTGATCTTTAGCTTAGGTCCTTGAAACCTTCTCTACAAGCACTAAAAGCTCTGATACCAATTTTTGGAAATGTAAGAAGAGTAACTAAGAGGGGAGGGGTGAATACCACACAAAAAAATTATAGATCCCTTAAGATGTCAGTACAAAAAAAAATCAAACTCTATTGAATATGTTGTTGTAACTCAGTTAGCACTAGAACAATCTGTTAACACAATAACTCAGTTTACACTAATAGTCATTGTCACTTGGTAAACACTCAGTTAATACTGAATATATGCATTGTTACTTGTTAACACTAAATCATGTAGATATTATGATATTAAGTGTGATTAACCTTAATTAACTTTGTTGCAAAATCATAAAGCAAATAACATGAACACAAGAGACACTAGGATTTAACATGGAAATCCAATTTGGAAAAAACTAATAATTGCAACTATTTACTATTTTTTGCTCTTCTAAGGTGAACCCTATTAGGAGCCAACCTTGTTAAAGGTTACCAAACACATTGTTAGGTGTGACCCTATTAAAGGATTTATTTCACCCTATTATGAGTGGCCTTGTTAAAGGTCTTTAAACAATTCAATCTAGGAATGCCACTTTGTTGGATTTGGCAAATAGTTATTAACTTTGTTAGGAGATTTTATTCACTGCTACTATTATTAGAGAGTAACAATGATATGACCTAATTGTTGATGCAAACTATATTTGTTGATTTCATATCTTTGTTCTAAATTATGTACTTGATCCTTCTTGATCAAAATTTTCTTTGCAACTCATTCAATTTTCTTCCTTGACTTATCTTCATAATCCCATTCTTCTTCCACTTAATTCAATCCTCAACTTGACCTTGTATGTTTTAGCTCATCAAGTTGGCTTGAATACAATTTCAAATAAATGAAATTCATTCTATGAGTTGGCTAGAACTAACCAATAAAATTGATATAGGAAAATCCTTCATTAGTTGACCCAACTCAGTCATTACTAACTCAAAAAATGATTTTCCTTTAGACTTCCTTTGGTAATTGAGTGAGCTCAGTTAAAACTGGTTCCATACCAACTTTTCTTTAGCTGCCGAGTGAACTCGGTAGACATTGTCTTTCTACAAACATCCTTTGGTAGTTGAGTGATCTTGGTTAATACTCACTCTAAACTTGGTAAACACTAAGACACTCATCATATACTGCAACTTCCTTCGACTCTCAAGTGAGCTTGACATACACTGATTGCTTGGTATATACTTGACTTTTGTGTAACATCAAAGACACCATACAATTAAATGACTGTATCCAATAGTGTGGACCACTACTCATGAAACATGGGTTAATGAGTTTGACTAAAAAACTACATAGTTAAATCCTAATAGCAATATCACAATTTGTCTCGTTGTAAAAAATATCTCCTACTTATCAGGATTATGATTATGAAGCATGGTGACTTTTTGAAAGGATTATAACTACAAAGGGTTTTGACTTTTCAAAATGATTGTGATTATGAGAGGTTTTGACTTTCTAAAAGGATTATGGTTATCAGGTGTTATGACTTTTTAAAATATGGTCAATTACAAAGGATTAGAAATTCTTCTGAACATGATGAAGAGGTGTGACATTTCACTTATATAGGTAGACTAGCACCACCTATAAAGACCATAGAAAATGTATTTGTTCTTGGAATCAACCAATAAATAGTTATACCAAGAAACTATGACAAGTAATAGGAAGGGGACATTACAAGTGGTATCAGAGCATTTTCATGCTAGCTTGGTGAATAATAGAAATGGAGACATAATCCTTTAAAGGAGGAAAAAGAATCATTTTAACATTGGAATCTGATCGGCAATAAGAAATAAAATAATCAAAAATCTAATAATTATAGATGCAACATATGCTTCACTCTTGAAGATCAAAGAAATGACAAATCATAGTTGTACAATAAATCATATGAAAGCTTAGTAATTATCTAGAATGAACATTGCAGATTAATATGGAGATCATGTGCAAAAATTTATTGGAAATTATTAGCAAAGAATACCTAAAGATTATTTTAAGTAATAATTGTAGATGCTTCTAACTCTATGTTTTGTGACAGTAATGCTAGCAAGAATTTTAGACTTGGAAGATAAGGAGAAATAATTACATATTCATCAATTATTGTGGACTTAAAATAAGATAAGTTCGTCATCTTATTTATTTATTTTATTTTAAGATGAATTTTTTTCTTATTGTTTAAATCATATTATTTAAATATATTGAGATTCTCATCTTAAGATCAAAGTATTATTTTTAGGATCAAACTAAAGGAACATTTTAAAAATGAATCAAATACAAGGGAAAGGAGAAGGTCCAACCTACAGAAAGAGTACTACATGTTTAATTATATTTTTTGCAAGTTTCCTTACAAGTGGTACACTAAGAAACCCTCATTGAAGGAAGAACCCAACGTCCAAAAGCATCCATTGTCATGTATTATTCAGCAAAAGCAACATGCAATACAACCATGGAAGCTTTCAATGACATACCCACAACCAAGTAATCCATGCAAGCAAGCATGAATCCACGCATCCCATGTCATGCTTCCAACCTTCACAAATGCTCCCTTGGCTAACCTATCAAGCCTTGTCTTGCTTGACTTTCCTTTTTACCTTTTTCCCTTCTCATAGAAAAACTATCCTTGTGGTTTCTTATAAAATAGAAAGATCAACGCAAAAAATGACAATGAGGTATTACATAAAACGTGTGCTAAAACCATGTGTTACCTAACCCATTGACCCTACATATTGTATTGGACATTTAATTATTTTTCACCAATATTAAATATTATCACAATGTTAGAATACAACACATCAAGAATATCCTATGGGAATTTTTACATGCTGTACATCCATCTAGGTGCTCCTAGGTACAACATTGCATAATGAAATAATATAATATAACAATATTATGCAATGTGTGAAACACACATAATCTCAACAATCTCCCACTTGTTGTATACATTTCATAGGGTCAATCTATAGCCACATAAATGAACAAGAAAACAATCCCTCCTAACACATCCACCATTATGGATCAAAGTACACTATGTGCTCCATCTTGGTATTCGCAAAAAAATAGAAGTATCTAGCATCTCAAACATGAATGAAGCCATCTCCTATTATGCCACTACACCATACATACATAGAAGTCATCCAAAGAGAAATCCACCCAACCTATTGCATAAGAATCATAAAATCATGTAACAACTAAAATTTAAAACACAAACACCTGATCAAAAGGTAATCAAATGTATCCATAGTTGTCAAAATCCATAGCTAAAATAGCACCTAACAAGTGCCAACCCATCCAACTATCCATACCTCCAAAGTTATACCAAGTGAATCAACATATCCAATCTGTAACATGCAATCACAAGCCTCAAGAGCAATACCTACCACATATGCACCAAGAAGCTCCCACTACAAAAGATAATGTCAAATTTATAACCAATCCACTCACAACATCTTGTAAAAGTGAATCCATGTAGTGTCAAGGACATTCACAACATATAAACCAATAACCTACAAGAATAACTCTAATACAAGTCTCCAAAAGTCTCCAAAGTTCTACACAACCAACAAAGAAAATAGATAAAGGAATAACCACGTCATCTCTCACATGACATACATGAGTACAAACTACTGTTCAAAATATCCAACCAATCTCAAATACGATGTAAGTGAAACTAAACATCTAGAAAGATAATCAAGACTAAAGAGAAACAATGAAAATCATAGTCGATATCATGTCCTTCTACACACACCTCTAGATGTATATAGTGTCAAGTAAGATTTCCTCCATAAAACCCCAACCAAGAAGCCATAAACCATACCATATAACAAATCATGGATGTAAGCCTCTCAGAAGAAGATCAAACTCATAAACCATTCCTAAACCAAGGAATAACCATTTGTAATCCAAGGAATATTCCCAATATAAATTGTCTCCCAAACTCAACCAATACAATACATATGCACAAGGATAAAACCAATACTAAACCATCTCTAAAATGAATCTTCCAGAACTAACTCATGTACCATAGCCCAAGAACCATATCCATAAATATAATACACCTAAGAGAAACAATAGGCTATACCTCTCAAGTAGTAAATTGTCTAGTAGACCAAGAGTCGGGAATGAGAATGCTCATCAAGAGATCCAAGTCTCCAACCAAGACTTGTATAAGAACAATCTCCTCTCAAGTCATATCAAGTGAATGCTCCTCACACTTGCTGCTGAAATCAAACAATTGTCCCAACAAATACTTCTCTAATACAAGAGAAATTAGCATCACCATCGTCTCTAAGTATCCATGAGCACCTATAAACAATAGATCCATGCCAAATCTAATGAAACATAGTAATATTATGAAGTATCCAACAAATGATCAATGTACTCAATATCAATAAACTAAACCAAGATCAATGTCAAATTTCAACCACAACCTCAAGAACATAAACATGACAACATGATCTAAACCATCTCAACCAAAGAGATAACATGCTCCATATGAACACACCTTAACATGTCAAAACTCTAAACATGTATCAAGAGTATACCATGACATAATTATGAAACCATCATGATACTAAGGATGACATGTCAAATAAAATCATAAACCACACCTTTACCAAGAACCCCATGAGTCCTCAAGATGCAACCATCTCCAAACACCATGAAGAACCATCTCCATACACCCTGAAGAACAAAGTGTACCATGCAAATGTCAAAGATGTTTCTACAACAACATGATCTAAGACATCTTCAAACACTCAATAAATATATCAATGCTAAAAGTTCCCACTCAATTGTGGTACTAAGTCATCAATGACATCATAAAATCCATCTCCTACCTAAAAATTTTCCAATTATACACACATAACCAAAGTGTTAGTACCAAGTGAAACCAAGATCTCCAAACCAAGAAGATACAAACTAAACTAGGAACTAACCATGCACTATCACCTCATCACTATCAGAAGCTCCACTAAACCATGTATCTAATCTATCTATGATATCGTGATGAAAAACCATCCTCTAACCATGAAAATTAGACAAGGCATCAAACCATCAAATAAATCAAGGTTTATATCATGAGCTCCTTAAAAGAAATCAAATAACCATGATCCTCAACCAAGAAGATATACCACCATAACCAAATTAGGAATCTATACCAATGAGCACCAATTAATTACCTATATATCCAATCATGTCATGCCAAAATCCATGGCACTATGATCACATCCATGAACTAGACATCAAACTCTGAAAGTTTCTAACTTGTCAGCATAAAACAATCAACCAAAATCCTCCACCATGGTTGTACCTGGTAACAACATCTCATCCCCTTTACATGAAGATAAATCAGCAAATCATGTGACTAAAGGAATATACAACCCAAATCCAAGCCACCAATATAAATATGCATAAATAATGAAAGATCAATGGGCAAAGACAACCCATATCCAAGCCAAATGCAACTTTTAAGTATAGACTACTTACAACACTACACAACTTGTAGACCCAGTAGGTCATCATATATATCCAAGCCAAACACTAATTACCATATCATTATGAGACCATTCTAAAAATATAAGCTAAATATAAAATGACAATAAATCTCCAAAACATACAATGTCATAAAGTTACAATGTTACCATAGTCAATATATATCATAAACCTTTTAGATAAATATATCATCCAATAAACCATGCCAAACCTGCACCACATCTAAACTAATATGTAGAGCTCTTCAAAAGTTTTTTGTTGACTATTCAAAGTCCAAAATCCAACTTAGTCAGCCCAAGTTATGCCCAGATCTGTGCTCAAAATAAACATCTAACTTTTGGGCTCTTAAAACTTGATAAAATGCCAAAATCTCATAATCAAACTTGCACCAAGTTGTAGTTATCTAAATTAGCTCTCCAACGACTATAAGAAGTCTAAAATCCAATATTATGAGTGAAAGTTATGGTCATTTTACCAAGACGACCTTTTTGCCATTTTCAATGCAATTTTTTTTGTGACAAAAATTCTGAAGGGATTAAATTTGAAGGTCATGATGGCCTAAAACTAAAAAAGCTTCACATTTTCTTTCAACATGGCTAAACTAGGGCATATTATATATCAAAATTTATGGAAAAGCCAACCCAGATCCAATGGCAAGGTCTATTTTTTCTCAAGAAGTCATTTATGCAAGTTCGCCCCCAAAAATATGATTTAAATGAAACATCCAAAAAACCCTTTTGACCAACAATTTCACATGCCCAAATTTTTTCAACATCTCATCATAATAGAAAATCCAAAACCCTTAAATTTTTAATAAAAAACCAATAAAACTCATATATCTTGTCACTTCTTTTATCCTTTCATGCATTCACATGGATTCAACTAGGTTTACAACAATAAAAAACCATAGCTCTAATACCACTTGTAGGGAAACTTGCAACAAAACATATAACCATTTTCACATAACCCATAATAGATCTGAAATAAATATGTAATTGAAATCCAAATGCAAGAGAATAGATAACATACCCACAAAAATTGACACAAGATATACTCTGGGAAACTTTACATGCTATACGTCCATCTAGGTGCTCCTAAGTACAACATTACATAATGAAATAATATAATATAACAATATTATGAAATGTGTACAACACACATAATCTCAACAATATTAGACCATTGATGGAATGGACACAAATTACATCATAGAAAGCCACTATCTCTTGACAAATAATGTAAGCAAGGAACAAAATTATTGTCTAATTAGACCACTTTGATGGATGTTGAAGTTGTTGGATAACTAGGGGGAGGGGTGTGAATCATTTATGTTCAGTTATCATACAATCCCTTCAAACATGTCAATACCAATAAAACATTATAATCTTCTACAATAATCACTTGGAGTAAACTTTAATCAACTTTGTCAAATAATATATTTCAAACTGTTAACTCATTGTTTTTCCATTACCGAGTATCAATAAACTTACTTAGTTATTATCGAGTTGTAGTAAACTACAAAAAACATACAAAACAACTTGCAACACAAATAAAATTCACACAATTAACACCAATATTTTAATGTGGGAACCCTATGAAAGGAAAAACCACCTAGGACTAGCAACCAAAAAGAATTCACTCTTCTGAAGTGAGCTCTGCTAAGAGCCAACCTTGTTAAAGGTTACATACACATTGTTAATGTGACCTTGTTAGAGGATTTCACTGAAAGATCATCTAGACTTTATCACTCCCTATGCCTGACTAAAAAGAGTGGCCTAATTTAAAGGACTTACAAAGACCACTAATCAATGTTACCATATAGGATTTCATAAAATTGTTAAGTCCACACAGTTCTTCCAAGGTTTTCTTCTACAATGGTTAACTAGTAACAATATAAAATGATTTGTTAATAATAATAACTACCTTTTCTTGTTCATATCTTGTTTCTTGCTCTTTCTTTGTTTGATCTCTCTCTTGGATCTTCTTTCAATCTTTACTTTAACTTGGTTGATTAACTCCTCTTTCTTCTTCCATTACTTGGTTCACCTGGCTCAACTCTTTACTTTTACCTTCTTAAACAATTAATACCTTGATCTCCTTTTCTTACATATGATCAACAACTAATCAACTTCTAACCAACAACATGAAATCAACAACCTAAAATTTTCTTGTACTCCTCAAATAATTTTCTCAATACTTCCACATCCTTCCAACTTGTGTTGCTTGATCAACATAATCAATCTTAGGTTCATGTGGAGTTTCTAGATTCAAAAATTCATACAACAAATCTAGAAACTCAAAAAATATAACTTGTATAGAACTTTGTGTACATCCTTATCCTTCTTCAATGTCCATCCTCAGATCCTTCTTGACTTTTCCCAATCACTGATCTTGTAACAAACTTTGACTCGTACCTTGGACCATCTCGAACTTTCCAAATTTCTATCAAAATTTGGCCTCAAATTCTAATTTCCCAAACTTGTGAATCCAACTATCACTCAAGTAACATAACACTCGGTTATACTAGCTTGAGAAACATTGTTTTTTTTGGCTTTTCCAATCATTCAGGCAATACTATAGTCAATTAATGAATATAGTCTCCCTTCATTAATATTGTAACTCGATTAAGCTTGTATTCCTCAATATATTGCAACAATACATGATTATAAAATAATCAAACCAATAATGCATTATCACTATCCAACACATTCAAGTACCCATTGAATAC
The DNA here is from genome assembly GCA_028749045.1 of Cupressus sempervirens. Classification (NCBI taxonomy): domain Eukaryota; kingdom Viridiplantae; phylum Streptophyta; class Pinopsida; order Cupressales; family Cupressaceae; genus Cupressus; species Cupressus sempervirens. Next base: position 662,297,222 of record CM053786.1, read on the forward strand.
CTTACAATCACTTATGTCTTCATCATACTTTCTTCAAATCCTCCTCATCAATCTAATGATATGATACTCTACTAAGTTAGCATAATGTCTAGCCAACTAAGACTTTGACATCAATAATAATGTAACAATTGATATGACTCTCAAAGATATTCATGGCATCACCACCTAACAATCTCCCACTATCAATTATATTATCAGTTAGGTCTAACAAAAGTGTTGTCATTTTTGGCTTTTGAATCTCCCATCCTTAATGTACCTATTCAGACACTAGCGCCAACTAGAAGGCTATTTAACTATCCTTCTCCTTTAGGCTCTGGAAGACCTAGGTGGGTGGACCTCAAAATCTTTATATGGTACCAAAGTAAAGGCATACAACTGAATGTAGATAACAGATAAAACCCCTTAATCTTCTATGTTTATGCAAGCATTCATGGACATGAAATAGCTAATAATAGAGCATATGAACCTAATAAACCAAGTGAGGGAAAACTCTTTCAACTCTTAAACATAAAGGGAAAAGATATTTGATTAATAATTGAATCATCAGCATAACTTAGGTATGTAACAACAAAAATATGTAACCTCTAAGCTGACCAATCCCTTATCCATTGGGTATCAACTAAATCTTAACATACACATAGACAATTGAAGTATACTAATATATCCAAACATCTGATCTATCTATCTGGCTTTGCAAACAAACATCTATCTCCATAAAACTCTCATACTTATTGTAAAATCCTCTTGGTGAAACCCACAACCCTGTCAAGGTAAATAAACATTTACTTGGCCCTTTGTTCCAATAGCAAACCTATCCAGATATACAACCTTAAGGGATTGCAAATGACTTTAAGCTCATTATTCTTAAACACAAAACATTACAAGTAACAAGGGAAGGAGATGAGAATTAGAATGAAACTAAAAAAGTGAAGCTTTTATATTAATCTCATTGAAACCAATACATCATATGTACGTTAAAATTCAAAAAATAACACCAAGGAATGACTATGTAGTATAAAAATGCTTCAAAAAGAAAACACTGTTATTCATAATAGAAGAAAATACTGAGAAAATGGTATCACAATAATGGGAAAGGATTTCAACCGGACTAGAACCATAGAGTGGTCACACTATAATGAAAGATATCCAAAAATTGAAACCTTTTCCAAAAGAATAGAGGAGAAATATATATACAAGAAGAGAATAAGTCTCCCGAATATGAAATCTGATTTTCAACAAGTGTCATGCTCAAACTTCTTCTTCTTGATGCTGTTGAAACAGAACTTCTTCATCTCTCAGTAATCAAATCTCATCAATTGCTATTGAAATATCTTCTTTAGAATAATCAAGGAAACTCTCCCCTGAAGAAAAATCTAATATGCATCATGAAGTATAGGAGCCTCAAACTAATTTAGTTATGTCTTCATCTGCCCTTGCTGTGAAATTCAACTGTACTATCAGCAAACTCTTCATTGCTTCCAATTGCCTTTAAAACAATCAAATCATCCTTCATAATTATCAATGAAATCAAATATGATGCAAATATGATCAAAATTTGATATTATCCCATTCTAGAAACATCAAATCAACATTTGCATTGAGGAGCCCCCGAAATCATAAATCTACTTGTAGCTATTTCTAGTGAATACATGTGTAAAAACTTATTGCAGAAATGGATAGTTCATTTCTTCCTAGTTCCAACAATATATTATAGTGCATATTTCGAACAAAAATCATGCCTCTGAGATGCATTTGAATTTTCAAGCCCTGGGCCAAGAACAGTCACTAAAAATGAAAAATTTAAAATCTTACATAGTTTAAACTATATAAAACATTAAATTTATTCAAATTTCTCAACTCTAAAATCTAAGTGTTGAAAATCTTGAACTTTATTTTACTCCTTTTCCCATTCCCCCAATCCTCATGTGCTAAGTGTCAATTTCTGATTTGACCATTACTATCTAGGTGGGCCCCACATCATCTTATGCATTATTAAAATTTGAAAATTTCCCCTCTCTGATATTACAATCCATCATTCCCATGATATCTTAGCTCTTCAACATTATTTCTACAATCTTATGGCAATGAGGGAATTTTGTAACATCTTACATCTTCATTTTTGGGCCTCCGATCTCTCGATGGGCATTTCTAGTAGTAGCATCTTAAGGCTTCCACTTTAGATCCCTGACCACATGATTTTTTTGTAACTCCATTCCACCTTGTAACATCGTGACTCTTTAATTCTTCCTCCCTGATTTTAGGGTACAGTCATATTATCTTACCTCTTCACATTGAGCCTCGCAATCTCACTCCATGTTGTGTCACCGTAGCTCGTATACCTGATGTTCTGTTGGAGAGGGAAGCATGCCTTATCTCCATTTGTCGCTCTGTCCTACATTAACATCCAAACCTAAGATGACCCTACAATAACGTTAGAGGTAGAAATCACATGGGCCTCTATCTCAATACAGTGGATTGTAGCATTGATGGCGTCTCCAGCCAGGGCTTCCGTCATGTTTACTGTTGCCTCAGTGATGGATTGCATCTCCTCTTCAACATGAAAGCTCAGGTGCTTGCGGATCTGCTCTACCACGGAGCTTTTCTTCCCACCGTAGATGTAAATACTTTGTCCATGGACTGCCTTGCCTCCTTCCAATGACTTCTTCCAACACATGGATATCTCTTTTGTTTTTAGTGTTTACGTAGACAAGTAGAAGAGTCTATATTTGGAGGTCTTTAAGCTTGCCATTCTTTACCTTGCATGGATACTAGCAAATGAAATGAGTCAATTCCTATGTCAAAGGTTTTTATGCATATGCTACAAATAATTTTTATAATAATTTGATATTCAATGGTCCAAATTCAGATTTTATGTCATTGAACTATATAAATTTTTGTTACATAGGTTTGAAAAGCTCTTCTAGTTGACCTTATTGAAAGGTAAGAACAACGATAGGATAAAGCTGATATTGAACAAGCCAAACTGGAAGGATTGGTGAGTGGCACCATTCCTAATGTTTTGTGCAAAAGAAATCAATAGATGTTGAGGGTACCAAGAAAATGTTTACGAGATTCTCTAAAACTCTGGAGGATGTATGGCTTCCACATTTAATTTATTGGACAACTGTTTGGACTTAGGACTTAATGATTACTTCATAATCATTTGTACTCCTTTCATTTGTTATAATAATCCAAGCTACTATTTTGAACTCCATATAGTTTATTCTCAATTTCTACAAAAAGCTCCCATGTTTTGTCAATCGCACATACAAGAAGGTCGATGCAGTAACCCTTATTTATCAATCCAACCTTTGACTATCCATATCAGTGTTGATGTTTTCCCCCAATTCTAGATGTTGATGACACATTAAATAATTCATTTGACTTTTAATGATTATGTTCATATACAAAAACATCAACTAGGAAATAATCATTATAAAAAAAATTCAAAAACACCTTTATTCCCCAATATTTTATCAGTCTGGCAGAATTAGTCAGGCCCCAAAATGGGTTCAGCTAAAAAAAAATTCAAACTTAAATAGGTGAACCTTCAAAATATTCCACTTAGACCTTAGTATTGATTGGAATCAAATTCAAACCCTGAAACATCATTGAAAGATCATTTATCACTTATCTGCAAATTGTGATTCGCTGATAGGAAGGCCTAAAAACTGGCTTTAAAAACTAACCCAAACAGATAACTGGGCCTTGAAAGCTAACATGTTGATACTCTATTTCGCATTCTTGCACCCTACTAGATCTTGTCATATGATGAATCAGTCAAAAGATATTGACATTCAAAATTGCCTAGCTAAAATTATCTGAGAATAAACTTGTCAAAAAAAAACATAAAATGCATCTGGTTTTCAGCTTCAAAAATTGGGCAAACAAGTACTTAAGGGTACAAAAACTTGGGGAAATAGTTCATTTCCATGAGGGGAATATATTTCTATGATTTGGGCTCATGTTGAATCACGAGATGTATTTGGCAAGCGTGCAAAGTGAGCTACTCAGAATTGTAGGATTGGTAACATCAATAGAAAAGGAGTTTTCGCAAATGGAAAGGACCAGGGAAAATGTGTAGACGAATTCGCCAAGGTTTACAAACTGGCACACTTGAAGTATTTTTGGAATAGACTGCAGTAGTACAAACCATTTGATCTCATCTATTACAAAATCAAAGTTATGACATCCCGAACAAGGGTACCAACCAATTTGCATTTTATGACACCAGTAAAAAGTTATAAATTGCATTTAGAATCATGTTTGCAAACTAATCAAATGGATTCATCACAAGCTCAAATATGGAGCATAGCAAGTGTGAGACCTCTAGAATTAAATATAGAATTAAATTTCTTAGTAGGGTCAACTGGGTTAAAAATATAATTGGTCAAACAGGGCTTCCCAAATTTTTGGGCAATATGCATTAGCACGACAGAGATAAGTAACCAAATTTGAGGCACTCAAAACCTAATCAAACCATATTGAAATGACTCAAAAATTGAAACATAGGTTCATTGATATGCATACTAAACAATCTCAAAGCAGAAAGGCATGAAACATTACCAAGTGAGAGATATTTGAATGCAAACTAGGCCTCCTGTCATTGTTTGACATAGGTAAAAATGCAGAACTGAACACTACTCAAAACATAACTTCGCAGAATGACTCATAAAGTTAGTTTATCATTATAGGACACATGCATATACTGAATGCAAGGTGTTAAAAACATAAAACACCTCTTAGGCCTTAATATGATAGACAAGTACATAAGGATGAAAATGCATTTATAAGGCTCAAGATGACTCAAGATTTGGAATGGTGCTCAAAATGGGGAATGCAAATTTGAGTCCCATCAATCATTAAGGACAAGAGGGCCAAAGCTTCACTCTTGGGCTTAGGTTGGACAATGAAGAAGAGTAATATTACCATCTAATTAGACTACCTCGATGGATGCCAAAGTGTTGGTGACAAGGCTAAGAGGGCCAAAATTTCACTCTTGGGCTTAGGTTAGAAAATTAAGAAGAGTAATATTTCTATCTAAGACCACCCTGATGGATGCAAAAATGTTGTTGTCAAGGCCAAGAGGGCCAAAGTTTCACTCTTGGGCTTAGGTGGAGAAAAGAAGGTTAAAACTACCGTCTAAGTAGGCCACCTTGGTGGATTACCAAAGTGATGCCACCAAGGACAAGGGGGCCAAAGTTTCACCCTTGGGTTTACATTAGTCAAGTTGGGGACCATCTACACCATCTCAAACTAATTCACAATAAGATAACCAAGAAGCTTTTTAAGTACACTACCTCAATTGGATAGTGGATACCTACCATCAAGGCCAAGGGGGCCAAAGATTCTTTCCTGGACTTAGTAAGGAATTGGTTTTGACTAATTTATCATGACACACTTTTTCTTTGAAATTTGTGTGTGTGTGTGTGTGTGTGTGTGTGTGTGTGCACGCGCGCGCGCGCGTGTGTGCACCTACATGTGCACTCATGCATGTGTATTTGTGTGCATGTGTGTGTGTGTGTTTGTGTGTGTTAATGATTGTCTTGTGGTTGCAAGGTTCACAATCGGAAGTACAATAAGGAAGTAAAATTTTGTAAATCTTTTTTAAAATCCTATAAATGTAAATTATAGGGATTAATCAAGGAATACAACATATGTATTATGTGTATGCATCATGTATGCTTCATGTCTTCATGCATTCACATGTCTACTTTGTGTCCTTATGCATTAGTGTGTACTCCATGTATGATTTATGTTTTGTTACATTGTTGTATATTAACTCTTCATGGTAAGATTTGTATGCACTAACATTGCTTGAGGATAAGAAATTTTGGGAAGGACAAACTATCATGTCCCCTTTCGAAATGAAACTCAACTATTATAAATGATTAAAGACTTTTATATATATATATATATATATATATATATATATATATATATATACCCTTTTGAATTTAATATAAATAAATATATTAAAGCCTACAATAATAATAACCTTATAAATCACACTTTGAATAAATACGGGTCTGCAATTTATTATGCAGTGAAAGAGGAATTGTGGATGAGAGTTGATCTTCTTTAAGACCAAGCAATATTTGAGAGGGGAAGACTATGATGTCCCAAATTTGGAATAGAATCTTAGTGAATAAAAATAATAATAAGAAGAAAAAGTAAAGTAACTTATTCTTAAAATAATAGTGCAATATATAAATATAATAATATAATATTAATAAAAAATAATATATAAAATAATATTATATCAATAAATAAATAATGATAATAAGATTATATATTAAAATTAATATTAAATAAAAAAATAAGAAATAGTAATATTGTTATGGTGTAATCCTTTTCTTATGGACGCTTGTAAAGTTAATATAAGATTAACTTGGATTAATTTTTTCTACAAATAGATTTATGATTAACTTCTCCAAAATAGAATATATGTTGAAGTAAGGTATCTTAAGATATTTTGTAAAACTCACTTAATCAATTCAACTAATTCTTCAAGAGGTGCTAACAATTTGATCTTAGTCAAGTTTCTTTACTGGTTCCGTGAAATATTAATGGATTCTAGAGCACATATCAAAGGAAGATTCATCTCTAAAATCTGGAAATCGGTATTTAATTTATTTAAATTGCTCTAAAATAATATAAATAAATAATCAAGGGCCCCAAGGCTTTTTATCTTTAAAAAAAAAGTAATATTGTAAAAAAGTAACTTACCTTTATTAAAAGGATTTAATAAAAATGAATGACAATAAACTTTAAATAAGTAAATAAATATTATAATATAGAACAATACAAACCAACTAAATCTAATGAAAGGTTAAGAGATATTTAATAAAGAGGTGTGCCTCCTTCTAAATAAGATATAAAAGGGAGGAGGGTTTATTTAAAAGAGGAGGAAGAAAAGAATAGATAGGAGTAAAAGAAGGAAGAATGGAAGAGGAAAGTAATTTGATAGAATTAAGAAAATAACTTTTTTCAAAAGGTATGATTGATATTGATAGGATGTGACTCCTTGAAAGGGTCATAATTATGTATGATTGTGACCCTTCAAAAATGTTATATTTATAAAGTATTGTGACCTTTTGAAAGGATTGTTATTATGAAGGGTGGTGACTTTTTGAAAGATTATAACTATGAAGGGTTGTAACATTTCAAAATAATTGTGATTATGAAATGTTGTCTTTTTCAAAGGACTTTGATTATCAAGTGTTAAGACTATTTGAAAGAAGGTTGATTACAAACGGTTAGGAATTCTTTCGAACATGATGAAGAGATAAGACCTTTCACTTATATAGGTAGACTAGCACAATCTATTAAGAACATATACAATGTATTTATAATTGAAATGAACCAATAAATAATTATACAAAGAAACCATGACAAATAATAGGATGGGGACATTACACCCAACTTGTTATTAAAATTTCAAGAATATATCCACCATTAATGAGTCTCATTTGTGTAACAAAGATAATATGGCTTAGAAGTCAATTTATCCTTCTAGAAAGAAGTTTGGAAATAATTGTGTAGGATAGATTGAGGAGAGTATCTAGCCTCCAATTCTTAACTTGTGTTTTATCTCCACCTTCTAGGATCAATTTAATCACACCTCTATTAATATTTTCTCAAAGAAAACCTTATGTTAGAATATTTAGAATAACTGGGGGGGGGGAGAGGAGGTGAATCAATTATCCAAGGTCTAGATGTACCAATTAAACAAACAATCACTTAACACATTTAGATCTTATCATTCCAGAGCTTGATCTCTATAGTTAACTTTCAATAACATCTACTAGTTGTCCATTTTCCTAAATATAAAAAACTTGAAGAATGTAAACATTAATTAGTAAAACACTATAAATAACATCCACACAAGTTTGACACTAGGATTTAACATGGAAATCCAATTTGGGAAAAACCACTAGTAACATGTCACCAATTTTCACTCTTCTAAAGTGAGTTCTATTAGGAGCCAACTCTTTTAAAGGTTACAAAACACAATGTTAAATGTGATCTTGTTAAGGGATTTAATCACCCTATTAGGAGTGGCCTTGTTAGAGGACTTTAGATCATTCCATTAGAATGTCGCTCTATTAAAATATTTAGATATGATTGTTAGTTCAACCTTGATTAAATGATTTCAAATATTGTTTACAATGGTTAGAAAATAACAAGTTTTGATTTTTCAAGTACAAGTCACTTTGCATATAGAGATCTTAGTTTGACTCACATGCATTGATTCATTAACTTGCCCTCATTGTCATCTCAGTGTTTGATTCACTTGGAAATCCTTCAAGAAATAACTCTCTTTCTCTTCTCAACTCTTCTCAGCGTTTTGCTCAAGTTCGCCAGTCAATAACATCAACAACTACTCCAACCTTTAACCTTGACTCCACAAATAGACATACTATAAGTTGGTCCCTTTTACCTCCTTAAATAGATAGTTATGATCTTTTGTCGCTTAAACATCACCGTAGATCTTAGGGTTTACAATTAGATCCACCACATACAATGATTTTATCACCATCTTGTTTATCCTCTTCTTTACTAGAAACTTATCTTGGAATCCATTCCTTAGGTCATTTACCTAATTCTCTTCTAGAATTAAGTGATTCAACTCATTGATCCTTATCTTCAACACATTTTCCATATTCCAAGAAATTAACTTAGTCGACTAGAAGTTATGATTTCTCATAAACTATTAAAATGTTGTTCCTCGGCCAACACTATGTTCTGACACTCACTCATCACTAGGTTACTTGGCCACTACTAAATTTCTTGCTCAACACATAAACTATTACTTGTTCAATACTGATGCTCGGTCAACACTAATTCTGCTTGGCTTATTCTGGTGCTTGGTCGACACTAGCATCACTCAGCATATACTTCAAGTTCCTTAATATTTTTCTCTATTGCTCAGTCACACCTATGTATTTTTATTTGTCTTTGATCACATCTTCAAGGTGTTAGTATTATTGTCTTCTTCACTTGCAACATGATTTAAACAATCACTTTATCTTGTCAAAGTCTAACTAATCAAGTGTTCATTTATAATGTCCTCTTCATAATTTAATCTATCCTATAGATACTTTTGTAATGAAAAAATTCTCAAATCCTCTTCATTAATCATATAGATATGACACTCAAATCAAATATAAAACTGTCTTGCCAATATCTTTGACATCAATGACAACATAACAATTATTCCAATTGTACCTTCCAACAATGCCCCTCTTTGGCATTGATGGAAATACTTCTAGTTACCATGCAATCCAACGCATGTACTATCTCAATAAAACATCCTCTTTGTATCAGATCTTCATTAGTATCCTTCATTTCATTTTGATTCTTATCTTTGTAACTTCATGTCCAACAATCCCTTTCTTTAGTTTTGATTCTAGTTCTCATCCATGTAACTCTAATATGCAACACATAAGCTCTTTCTATCATATCAGATCTAGAAACACCTCTGGTAAGTCTTATGAACTCTCTCTTAGTAATCTCTCCCTGTTGTATGGATATCTTACTTTCATTATCTCCCTCTAGATATCTCCCCTCTTTCTTATGGTAACAACTTTCACTATCTCCCTCTTTGAGAACAATTTCAAAGACATTTCAACTCATGCATCTTTTCCATGTAATATCTTCATGTTAGTTCTGAATTCATCTTATGTCAGCTTTGTATGACTGATCCATTATTTTGTTCTTCTTCTTCACTACTACCTTAGGCAACTCCTAAAGTAGAATTATCTGCATCAATTTGTAAGATATGATTAGTACATTTGATGTAGAGCACCATCTTTTCTTAAGTAGCTTTGTCTAGGGTGATTCCCCTAGTTTATCTCTAAGATATTCATGAGCACCTTTAGGTAAAGCTTTAGTGAATATATCAGTTATTTTCTCTTTAATGTTCACATACTCCAATTTCACTTCTTTGGCTTGAACTAGTTTTCTCAATAATGATATTTGATAGCAATATTCTTGGTTTTTGTGTGCATTACATGGTTCTTTGATATGTTAATAACACTAGTGTTATCACAATAGATAACCATTGGATCTATGATCTCTTCCTTCATACCTTTCAACAATTTCTTGATCCATATGATATTTGAACAATTTACTATTGTTGCCACATACTTAGCTTCAGCTGTTTATTGAGAAATGTAGTTTTGCTTCTTTCTTGTTCATAAAATTAGTCTCTTTCCTAGAAATAATGCACTTCCACTTCTACTCTTTTTGTCATCAATATTTCCTACACAATCAAAAATAGTAAATACCTTTAGTTCAAGCTTGTCATTCTTATAGTAATAAAATCCGTCATCTTTTGTTCCTTTTAGATATCTCAGTATCTTTTTCATTGCCATCATGCGATTTTCCTTAGGACTTGTAGGAAATCTTGCAACTATCCCAGCTATTAATGTAATATCAGGTCTAATATGAACAACATATTGTAGTTTTCCAATCACTACTCTGTTTAATGTCTAGTTCACATCAACAAAATCACCATTCTTAGATAGTTTGTGTCCAGTGACCATAGGTGTACTAACTGGTCTTGAATCTTCCATTTCAAAAAAATGCATTATCTCCTTGATATATTTAGATTGAGTAATGAAGAAACCTTGCTTTATTTGATATACTTGTGAGCCAATAAAGAATTTCTCTCACTGAACATTGACATTTCAAATTCCTTCTTCATTTCACCAATAAATAATTTTCTTAATGCTTCCTTTCCTCCAAATATGACATTGTCAACAAAAATTTTAGATAGCAATGACTCATTGTTCTTGCCAGTCTTCAAGTATAGATTATTGTTATCATTTGTTTTTGCAATTCCAATCTTCACCAAATAGTTATGAAGTCTTTCATAAAATTCTCTATGGGCTTGTTTCAAACCATATAAATCCTTGTGCAGCTTGGACACCATATTTTTCTTGCTAGGATCTACAAATCCTTCAGGTTTCTCCATGTACATTTCTTCTTCATGTATCCCATTAGGAAATATAGATTTGAAATCCATCTGATATACCTTAAATCCTTTATAAGCATAATATGCAAGCAATGTTCTAACTCCTAATATTGCTACAAGGGCAAATGTTTCCTCATAATCAACACCTTCTTCTTGTGCATATCCTTTGCTTATCAACCTAGCCTTATTCCTTATGACCTCACCATTTTCATTTAGCTTATTCCTGAATACCCACTTTGTTACAATGATAATTTTTTCTTTAGGTCTAGGTACTAGTGTCCATTTTTTTCCTTTTTAATCTATTCAATTTCTTCATTCATTACTTGCATCTAGTCCTCGTTCTCCAAAGCATATTTCACATATTTAGGCTTGAACTCACAAAGTACACATGTATCACTTCTAAGTCTTTTTCTTTTCATAACACTAAATTATTTATCTTAGATGATTTGCTCAAGTGCATGATGTCTTCTCACATAATTTGTTAGTACAGGCTCTTGTCTTTTTTGTTCTTCAACAATTTCATCTTGAAAAATGATTTGAAGCTCATTATCTCTCTCTGGTTTAGGTTTCAATTCATGTTCTTCATGCTCAACATAGTCGACCTGATGTTTGGCTTCCTCTATCTATGATTTGGCATCAAATCATTATTGCTCAGCACCCACAGTTTGTTGCTCGACAGTTGGCTATTGCAACTCAACATTCTCGTTCTGTTGTAGATTTGCAACTTTGTTCATTAGTTTAGGTGGGGTGGTAGGAGCACTATCATTCACATATATGAATGAACTATGGTATTTAGGATCTGTCTTGCATTCAACTTCATTCCTTTATGTATACTTATTGACATTTACATTTACACTTTCTACAATTTTGTTAGTGTTAGAGTTCAAACACTTATAAGCTTTACTCTTAGTGGAATAACCTAAGAATATACCTTCATCACTTTTAGCATCAAGTTTTCCATTTCTATTATCTTGAAGTATGTAACATTTGCTTCCAAAAAAAATTGAAATACTTTACATTAGGTGCATACCCATACTATAATTCAAAAAGAGTACCATTTGAACCTTTATTGACTTTCACTTCATTCACGGTATAAATAGCTATGCTTACAACTTCTCTCCAATATTTCTATGACACATTTTCCTCCATCATCAATGTTCTAGCACAATCCATGATTGGTCTATTTGTTCTTTCAACTATTCCATTTTGAGGAGGGGTCTTGGGTGTTGACATCTGTCTTTTGATTTCTCTATCATTACAAAATATGTTAAATTCATTGGAAATGAATTCACCATGAATGTCAAATCTCAAGCAATTCAAACTCTTTCCTTTCTCCTTTATAACTTTGGCCAAATATCACTAAATAATGAAAAGCATCAAATTTTTCTTTAAGAAACATCATAGTCATCATTCTAGAGTAGTCATCAACAAATAGGATGAAATATGTGTCTCCACAATAGCTTTGAACACTAGTAGGTCCACATAAGTCAATATGCACCAATAAAATATCATTTGATGAATATGTCTTTCTCTTGAATCTAGAATTTTTCATTTGTCCCAATTGATATTGTTTATACATAAAATTATCAGGTTTCTTCAGTTTTGGCAAACCTCTTACTCTTTTTATTTTACTAATGCTAACCAAATTGTCAAAATTCACATGACATAACCTTTTGTGCCATAACAAAATATCTTCATGTTGTGCAAATAAACATGTCTCATCAGATAAATCTAGATAGAATAAATTACCTCTTGTTTTACCACCACTTCCAATCAATTTACCATTATCATTAAATATTTTAGCCTTTCTATGATGGAATTGAATTCTGTAACATGATTTGTTTCACTGTGAAACACTCAACAAATTATAGTTAAGTCCTTAAACCCAATAAACATTGTCACATTTGATCTTATCAATCAATTATATTGATCATTTTCCTTTCACAAGACATGGAACATCATTACCAAATTTAACACAACTACCCTTGTATGGTCCAATGTTCTCAATTTTACTTCTATCAATAGTCATGTAATTAGAACAACCACTATCAATTGTTCGTCTATCACTTTTATTCAGATAAGAGATTAATGTAGTTTTCTCATCTTCATCAGAGTCTTCTTTCATAGCAATATAGACTACTTCTTCATCATTACTTTTAGATTCAGTATCAGTTTCTTCTTCAACAATATAACAAGATTCCTTACCTTTGTCTTTGTAGTCCTTTTTCTTCTTGTTGTCTCAGTCATATCTTCTTCCTTTGTATTTTCTCTCTTTTCTCTCATCATTGTCTTCTTTATTAAGACATCTTGTAGCAATATGACCAACTTTGTTACATGAAAAATAGATTTTAGGAGCTTTACCTTTGTATTTTCCTTTGTTTCTTCCAAGTCTTGTAGCCATTAGTGCCTTAAGTTCATCAAGCTCATCATTAGAAGTATAATTGACACTTGTCACGTGTTTTACTTTTCCTTTATTGCTAAGAATTAGTTGTGATTTAAACACATATTCAATAGTAGTAGGAGTATAGTAAAAAAAATTAGACATTTCAAAATTAGTAAGCCTACTAATTACACCTTATAGAGTTAGGGTATTACTTGGAGTACATCTCAATTCTTGTATTGCACAAACCCTAATAGCATAAATAGGAAGTAGAGTTCTCAATACCTTACTTATTATTTGTTTCATCCTCAATCTTTCCATTTGTACCTCTAATAGCATTGACAACCTCTTTGATTATTGCACATTACTAGACTATATTCTCACCTTCTGTCATTCTCATTTCATCAAAATTTCCTCTCAAGATTTTTAATTCGGCTCTCATCACATTATCATCTCCTCCATATATGATCATCAATTTATCCCATGATTCCTTTGTATTCTTGCAATCTTTTATGTCATCAAATTCAACATAGCTTAGGGCTAAAGCAATCTCCAAGATTGCTTGATTGTGTACTTTCTTCTCTTTCAATTTTTGAGTGATCAACAAGACTATTGTTATATTCAAATATGCATTGTCCACAAACTCTATTACAACATCACCAATACTAGCTATATGTAGCCTCATCAATATTTTCCATACAAGAAAGTTCTCTTTGTTCAACTTTGGTACCTCCTTTTTGTACATCATGATCTTTAACTTTGAGTACCTTCAAACTTTTCTCTACAAGCACCAATGCTCTGATACTAATTGTTAGAATATTTAGAATAGTTGATAGAGGGGGTGAATCAGTTATCGAAGGTCCATATATACCAATTGAACAAACAATCATTTAAAAAAACTTTAGATCTTATCATTCCATAGCTCGATCTCTATATTCAACTTTCAATAACATCATTTAGTTGTCCACTATCCTAAATATAACGAACTTGTAGAATGTAAACATTAATCAGTAAAACACCATAAATAACACCTAGTTTGACACTAGGATTTAATGTGGAAACCCAATTTGGGAATAACCACCAGGAACATGTCACCAATTTTTACTCTTCTGAAGTAAGCTTTGTTAGGAGCCAGCCCTGTTAAAGGCTACAAAACACACTGTTAAATGTGACCTTGTTAAAGGATTTAATCACCTTGTTAGGAGTGGCCTTGTTAGAGGACTTTAGAATATTCCATTAGAATGTCACCATTCTAAAGGATTTACATATGATTGTTAGGTCAACCTTGATTAAAATATTTCAATTATTGTTTACAATAGTTAGAAAGTAACAACAAGTTTTGATCTGTCAAGTACAACTCACTTTGTATATACAAATCTTAGTTGGCTCACATACACTGATCCACTTACTGGCCCTCATTGTCATCTTAGGCTCTAATTCTCTTGGAAATCCTTTAAGAAATCACTCTCCTTCTCTTCTCAACTCTTCTTAGCCTTCTACTCAAGTTTGTTAGTCAATAACATCAATAACTACTCAAACCTTTAACCTTGACTCCACACACGCACACACACACAGAGTAAGTTGGGCCCTTGTACCTCCTTGAATAGATAGTTCTAATATTTTGTCATTTAAACATCATCATAGATCTTAGGTTTTATGATTAGATCCACCACATACAATGAATCTGATCGCCATCTTGTTTATCCTCTTCTTTTCTAGAAACCTCTCTTAGAATCCATTCCTTAGGTCATTTACCTAATCCTCTTGTGGCATTAAATGATCCAACTCATTGTTTCTTATCTTCAACATGCTCTGCATATTCCAAGAAATCAACTTAGTCAACTGGAAGTTACGATTTCTCATAAATTGTTAAAATGTTATTCCTTAGCCAACACTATGTTCTAACACTCGATCATCACTAGGTTACTCAATCACTACTAAATTCCTTACTTGACACATAAACTATCACTCGGTCAATATTAATGCTCGTTCAATATTAATTTTGCTAGGCTTGTTTTGGTGCTCGGTCGACACTAGCATTATTCGGCATATACTTCAAGTTCCTTAATCTTTTTCTTTAATTCTCAGTCAAGCCTATGCATTTGATCTATCTTTGATCACTTCTTCAAGGTGTTAGTATTACCATCTTCTCCACTTGTAACATGATTTAAACAATCACTTTATCTTGTCAAAGTCCAACTAATCAAGTTTCCATTTATAGTATCATCTTCATAACTCAACCTATCCTCTAGATACTTTTTTTATGAACAACTTCTCAAATCCTCTTCATTAATTGTATAGATATGACAGTCATATCAGATAGAAATGTCTCACCTATAGGTTGTACATCAATGACAACATAACAAGTGTTCCAATTGTAGTTTCCAACACCTTATTCAAATGCTTCATTATATAATTTTGGAAATTACAAACTAATTCATTCGATACTTTATTATAGAGTTCATCAAGCAATCCATCAAGGCCTAGTGATTTCCCATAGGCAATTTCTCTAATAAATTCCTCAAGTTCTTCAACAATAATATTATATTCAAGAGCCTTAGCCTCAAATCTAGAGACTTTTTTAGGAATTAGGTAAAGAATTTTTAAAAAAGCTTCTTGGTTACTAATTCCACGCTTAGTGGAGAACAATTATTATAGAAGTATATAATGAATTTTTAATATCATATACTTCTTTGGTAAGACGCATATTACTATGTATTTTAACAATCAACTCTCTTTTATGTTTGACACTAATTATGTTGAATATAGATTTAGCATGCCTTCATCCCCTTCATTAATAAACCAATTCATTTAGGTTCTAATATTATGTCCTTAGAATCTATAATTCCCTAATCTTTTAAGATCTATTTGAGTGGTGCATAATTCTTCCTCTAAAGTATTATCACTACCATTGGATTGTAACATCTTATCAATAGTGTTAAATTTTGTCTATGGATAAGTCTCAACCTTGTTTTTATACTTATCATTTTTCTCACCAATCAGCTGGAACTTCTCCCTCTAGACTACAATAAGGATCTACCATTATCTCCTTGTGTCAAGTCTGTAAAGCCGCATCAAGGTAATCAGTAAGTTTAAAAGAGTTCTTGCATTTAGGTTTGGGTGTGTGTATATTATTGGAATCAATAAGGTCAAAAAGGAAAATGAGGGAATGGTTAGAAATAGTGGTAGAAGAAACCTTAATATGAGATGGCCCATTTAATGTATGCAATGAAATAAGGGAGAAAATCAATATAAACTATGTCTAATATACAATAGACTCTTTCCTAGTATTATTATTTCACCATGTATACTAATTACTAGAGAAGTAGTCTTCTCTTAAATTTAGCCCAAAAATTATCCATTACCCTTCCAAGTGTTTTTTATACCTCTACTTTTGTCCTCACCAAACTCCACCATAGTAAAGTCTTCAAAAAAAATACAATGAACCTTGGGAAGGGACCATCCAGTCCCAAAGTGTAGCCCTCAAGTTTAATATGAATCAAGTTTCTCTATTACATGGGGAAACCCAATTGGAATCAATTTTATAAACCCAATTGGGACCAATAAGGATAGTTATTTAGGGGGAAAATGGAAGTAATGAATTTGTTAATGTAAACTGCATGGGATTAATTCATTTTAAACATCTTCACCCTAATTTATTCAATAAAAGAGAAAAAGGGGCTTCCAAACATAACTATCAATATAACTCAAGTTAGAATAGTAAAACCCAAGTAAGATAAAGGGATTTCAATACTAAACTCCAATTATATCAAGAAAGTACTCAAGCAAGTCCTTTTTCAAGAAAAGTTCATTAGCCTTAGATTTGAAATGTGATTATTGTAAATTAATTGGATTGATTGAATAAGTGTGAAATTGACTAACTTTCCTGGAATTGAATGATTCCAATGTAAGTACATGCATATCCCTAATAACATAAGAAATCAAATTTGAGAGATAAAAGGACAAGAGATAATGTGATTTATCTTATAGAGGAGTGATGTAAAACACATGTCAACTCATAAAACTATTGACAGGAAACTGTAGTACATGAATTGACTACAGATATGGGATTGGAATAGAAAACTAAGATATTGGTTGATGTATATTGGTATATGTTCCACCTAACAACCATGTTCTTAGAGGGTAGAAATAGAATCAACCTCGGATATTTTGGAAGCTTTTGACTATCGATTTCTAAATCCAAATTTGTAATTTCAATAACCTATACTTTCACACAAGAAAAAATATTTTTTTTGGAAGGGGAACGGCTTGTCTTGGTCAAGCCCTTGTTTAGGAAATAAATCTTATGACAAGTATGTAAAATCATGTAAAGAAGTAAGAAAAATGAAATGATTCACCTTACTTGATGAAACCCTTGTAAATAAGAGTTTTACTATGTTAGATGTACTTGATGTTGAGTCTTCAATAGGAATGTAAGAATTATCCATAAATGCAATGGATCTAATCAATAGCAAATCATGGAGCCAATAATACAAATGTACACAAATGAATAATAATATGAATACCACAATGCAGATATTTTCCCTAGATGACCAATAAAATGCTAGATGTTGAAGAGGAAATGCTCACAATGGATCCTTGGATCCTAAGAAGAGCTTGAGAATCACCTTGAAAACTTGCTAAAATGCCTTGAATATGCTTGTTGTTGTGACAATACTTGTATTCATGTGTTTTTATTGTTTTGGGATGTGAAAATGAAGTGCTTGAGCTTCCTTACATACTAGTTTGCATGATAAAAGATAAGGCAAGATGGCAAGTTCACCACATTTTAAAATTTAAACACCCAAGACAAAACTGGCCCCAACACTAAATTAGGCTAGGGTATAGGTCAACAAGGTCAACCTATAATAGGAATATCCTTATGAGAGACAATCTTGGGGTCTAAGAAACTACACGTGAAGAATCAGGAAAAAATAAAAGAGTGGGAGAGAGAGTTATTGTGCACAAATTGTTAGTCCTAAGGATAAAATTACTAAGAGGGAAGGTGAATCAGTAATCAAATGATCATACAACTTTTCAAACTTTAATCCCTTATCATAATAATAACTTAATAATAGAAAATAAAAAATCCAAACACATAAATGCAAAGATTTGGTGTCACAAAAACCTAATTTGGGTGAAAATGGAAAATGGAATTAGGACCTAGAAATTATGCATTATTTTGGAGTACATCCAACTAGGAGATCAACCCTATTAGGAGTTACAAAAAATCTTTTAGGTGCCACATGATTAAGAGATTTACCTCTATCACTATTAGGAGTATCCTTTTTAAAATACTTAAAACACTAATCAAAGTGTTACCATATTAAACTATATATAATAAAAGACATGTTAGGATCCACCTAGTTAAGGGATTTTACCACTACAACTGTTAGGGAACAACACAAAGGATGATCTATGGAATAACAGTACCCTTGATTAGATCTTTTAAATCTCAAACTCTCGTTACACCATACTCAAATCTACCACATGTTTAAATTGCAACTTGTGCCCTTCACTAAAATTGTCCAACCACAATCAACAACACAAAGTATTAATATTTAACCAAATATATATTGGACTTTCAAGTCCACCACCTTAGTCAAACCCTAAATTTTAAATCAGTTTAAATTTCAAATATCCTACTTAGATCCAACACACTACAAGACAAATATGTCTAACTAAACAATACATTTCCAAGACCACAAGATCTAATATGTTGATTTACTCTAAGTCAAGAGGTCAAAATGTTTCACTAAGTAGATGCTTCCTCTAGAATCTTATCCATATGCTATCATTGATCAATGTGATGTCAAATCATCACCTATAATCGTGAAGATATGTCACCAAATCATTATTATCTCAATTGATTGCAACCTCAACATGGATCATTGATCATCATTTAGTAATGGTTACTCAAGAACACAAAATACTTTAACCTGTTTAATAACTCTATCACTATCTATCAATCACATTTCCTTACACTGATTATACTAATGAGTTGCAATGATAACTATATCCTCTATCTTTTGAATAGTGTTAATTAATAGCTCCTTTGATTGCTCCACTTGGCTCATCGTATATTTGACAAAAAAATCAAATCACATATTGCTTTTCACTAGCTATTTTAGATGTTGCATTATCAATTCACTTGATCATACCTTTCTTCACTTTATTAGTAGAAGTCATACCATGGACCTTCTGAATAGATCCACAATTCTCTCATAAGGATCACAACCTCTAAAAATCACTACAACACCTTATTCATCATGTTTATGCTTGGAAAATTACTAGGAACACTAGGTAAATAGTTGGTGTCGATGATAACATAATAGTAGATCAACATGCAATCAAATTTGTATAATGCCACCACTAAAAATCACCTGCCATCAAAACATCAATTATGCTGACAATCTCCCTCTTTGTCATTGATGGAAACACTCTCTACACTCTTTTCTTTTCTACAAAGTGATACTTTGTGTACAAACTTGTTCATCATAAATCAACACTAGGAAACAAAAAATCTTTCCACTTTTGTCTTTTATCACTTCTTCAATTGCTTCACCTTTTACTAGAATTGTCTCATATGTACTTTATTATCACATTATCCCCCTTTGAAAACAATGCCAAAAGTGTCAAACACACCTGATAACTGATATGTTGAGCTTGACTAATTAAAACATATCATGACAACTCCCCTAAGGAGTAGATCCAAAACACCAATTCAACTACAAAAATAGTCAATGAATACATTTTAAGAAATACAATGATATCTTCTTCTAGTTTAATTTAGGTGGGGAAATTTACTCTAACCTAGCTCTAGCATACTCAAATATATCCTTAAGAAATGGATTTGTGAATATATTTGCAACATGTTCCTTAGTTGGCACATAGTCTAGCCTTACTTCCTAAACCTGAACTTGTGCTCTAAGAAAATAATATTTGATATCTATATGCTTGGTCTTAGAGTGCATCACCGGGTTCTTTGAAATGTTAATGGTGCCTATAATGTCATAGTTGATAACCATGGGTTCAGTTACCTTCTTTTGAATTTCTCCCAAAATCTACTTGATATAAACTATATGTGTACAATTAATTATAGTAGCCACATGCTTAGCTTTAGCTATTCATTGAGTTACACAATTTATCTTCTCGCTTGTTTAAGATACATGCACATCATGTAGAAAGAATGCACCACCACTTATGCCCTTTTGATCATCAAAATTACCTACTTAATTGTAAATAATAAACACATTCAATGTGAATTCACCTTTATATCCATATCATAGGCCATAATATGCACTCCCCTTGCGATATCTAAAGATGCTCTTTATTGCAACCAAATGAGATTACTTGGGATTAGAGGAGAATCTAGTAACTAAGCCAACTTCTTGTGTTATATCTAGTCTATTGTATAACACATGCTATATCTTTTTAATCATGGATATATATATTGTCCCATCCAAAACTTTAGAATAATATTCCCTTGATATTTTGTGACCAATTACCATAGGAGTACCAACTATTTTTGAGACTTCTAACCTAAAATTCATCAAGATATCTCTCACATACTTGGTTTGACTTATATAGATGCCATTTAAGCTAAGATATGTGTATTCCAATGAAGAACTTAATCTCTCCTATCACAGACATCTTAATCTCTTTTTTTATCTCACCTGTAAATGTAATGCTCAACTCATCATTGCCACCACAAATTGTATCATCTACAAATATTTATACAATTAGTAGCCTATTATAATTTACAACCTTCAAATGCATATTACTAATGTCACTTATTATAATGAATCCAATCTTAATTAACTATGAGTGCAATCTTTCATACCATACCCTTGGTATCTATCTCAATCCATATAAAGATTTTTGTAATTTGCACACCATGTTCTTACCTTATGATTTAGAAAATCCTTCAAGTTGTTTAGTGTATATCCCTTCTTCCAAAACACCATGAATAAATGTTTAACTAACATCCATTTGATATACCTTGAAGAATTTATACATAGAAAATGCAAGAAATATCCTACTCTATCAAGTATAGCCAAAGGTGTAAATATCTCTCCACAGTCCAAGCCTTCCTCGTATTCATATCCTTTACACACTAGTCATGACATGTTCCTTGCTACTTCACCAGTTTTATTCATCTTATTTCTGAAAACCCATTTTGTATTGATCACATTTTTATCCATCGGTCTAGGTGCTAATATCCAAGTTTTTTCCTTCTTAATCTATTTCAACTCTACTTCCATAGCTTTCACCCAGTCTTCATCTTTTAATGCATCTTTTATTATTTCTAGTTCAAATTCATATAGCAAACAACTACCTTCTCTGACCTTCCTTCTTTTTAATGCACTAGCATAATTTGATTAGGGGAATAATTCAACTTTACATACCTTAGCAATACTTGTTTGGCTCTAGGAATTTTTAAACTGCTTGAATCAGTTCCTACTCATTGATTTGTTCTGCCATTAGTTTTGTTATTTTAGTTTGCTCCACTAGTTGTATATATACTAACCCTTGACAATATTCAAGTTCTGTGTTGATGGATTCATCATTCTACTTTAACTTAACTCATCAATTCTCACATTGTACTTTCCACTAAATTTTTGGTTCTCTAGTTCAAAAATTTGTATGCCTTTAATTTGTAGAATACCCTAAGCATATCCCCTTATCACTCAAACTGAAATGTACACTTATCTCTCTTTAGCTAGCATTTTCTCCCAAAAACTTTGAAATAACTTGAAATGTCCCTTTTCTGATTTTACATGATATTTCCAACCTTTAATCAGATCTTTAAGATCAAACAACTAATATCACAAAGATCCTCCAAATTTCTCAAGAAACCCCAAATCGGGTATGCCAGAAATTGTGCCAAAAGCTTCACAGCTTCACCAATTACTAATAAATCTGAAAATGGAAATTTTTACAGAACTTTCAGTAGCATAACAGCCTACAAATTGACATTTCCAGATCCGTATAGCCTTTACACAACAGCTCAAAAATGTAGGACCAAAACTATGCTCATCGGGCTCCCGAAATAGCACAAAATATGCCCGGAAACACCACAAGAACACTAATAATCTATCTCAGAAGTTTAATCACGTCCCAATATATATATTCAGATCTATTTTAATAGCTTAAAGTCTAAAATACAGCAGCAACCAAAACTGATATGAAATACTCAACCGGAAACACCAAACTCTTACAAAAATACACCCGGAAACTCACAAATCTGCACTGTTCAGCACAAAGGCAAACTCTGTATGAGCATGCACATGGAATGGCTTCAAACTCCCGTCCTTAGCCTTCCTGGAAACCTGCAAACTCCCGTTCTTGGGTCTCCCTGGAAACCTGCAAACTCCCGTTCTTGGGTCTCCTTCTCCACAGGTTTGGCAGCCTCTGAAGAATAACAAAGAATGAGCGAAAATCAAGTCTGGAATCCCCCCAAAATGCCTCCAAACCTCTTTAAAAAGGGCATAACTGTAACTCACGTCCAAGAGAGGTTAATGAAACATATTTTAATAATAATTATCATTTATTAGTCCAACGGTTTCCAAAGATTAACTCCCTTTTTCCGAAACTTCACTTTCTTGGGCCTGCCTGCCTTAGCAAAGATTTTCTTTTTTTTAAATTATTTGAAAAGGGGACATGACAAGTCCTCCCCTCCCAATCATTGCTTGTCCTCAAGCAATGGCTGAACAATAAACCAATCAATCCACCTGGATCCCAAATGTAGTCATGAACTATACTACTACCAATTAACATAGGCTCCTGCAATATCCTTCGCAATATGACCAAGAGGAATCCATAATCAAATTGACAATTATAGCTCAACCAAACTCCGAAATCACCACTACCACAAACAAAAACCCATGAGGCACAAACTCTTAGAACATCAGAACCCAAGTAAAGTGGACAAATCAAACTACCAACACAGTAAATACCATCAACGCATCCCACTGGCCTATATGGAATGTACAATCCAACTCTGAAACAATGGTGAACCCTCTTGAATGAAACTGTACCAAGTATGGAGAATCCACACACTGTACAACTCCTGCAGTCAACACAACTCTGCAAATCATCGGCCACTATCTCATAACCATAACTCCCATACACTGCTGATGGTGAAAAGACATTACAAGATAAAGAGTAAGAAATGGAATCCAAACCAAATTTGTCTACCATCAACTCCTCAGCACAAGGATCAAATGCTAACTGATGTACATACCCTGCAATATAATGTTGATAAAAAAAACCAACCTCAGTCAACAGCTCACCATGAAGAAGTGATACAACCCACTGTGACTGATCACCAGCTAAGTCAAGAGATGTCATAGCCAAAGGAGTAGAATCAATAACAACACCTGCTGAAGCATCACTCTGAAACTCCTGCTCTAAGTCATGTATTATCAAGCTGTCAACTGTAGAACCTGTCGCCATGTCGTGCCCATCACAACTCTCATCTCGAGGCATCAAACTATTCCATAACTGATGATAAGCACTAGGAAACAAAGTACATTTCTGTGTCATAATCTCATCAACATGGTCATCAAAGGTAAATTGATGAGCGTACCTCACAATGTAATGCTGATAGAATGCGCCAATCTCAGTCAGTGGCTCAAACTGTAATCCAGATGAAACTAACTGCAATTGATCATCAACCATGTTGGAACTGACTACTACCTCCAAAGATATCACCAAAGGAGTAGTATTACTAGCAGGAACCATGCCAACTGTCGACTCACCAACATCACACATGACCTTTGATACATCTCTAGTCTCTGTGCCTTCAGTACTAGAGGCTACCACCCTGTCAGGCATACAATAATCTGCTACAATACCCAACTCAACTAAACCTGACTCTAGTGGGAATGAACCTGATATGCCAATGTTAGTATCAAGGATGGATGCATCCCCATCTCCACTGTCTCTGACAATCTCAGCCATGGACATCCTTGAATCATCAAACACCATAGCTTGTGACTGTATAGAATTAGATAAAGACTGTAGTTGCTCTAACTCCATGGTCACCTTAGCCAAATGAAACTGTGACTCCTTGAAAGCCAACTGTGTACTCTCAAGAATCTCAGAAGTCACCTCAAGCTGCTCAGTAAGCTCACTCACCTCATCTTCCTTGGCCAACAATGCATCATATGCTTTACTACCCCACTCCATAAGATAATATCTGTCAGCTACCAACTGCATATAATTCTGTCTCAAAATCCGAATAGCCTCCCATAAAGAGTGGATCTCTGTCAAGGAAAGATAACTTCCTCCCTGCTCATCACTAGTAGGAGAACCCCATCCATAAACTGCTAACAACTGACGAGCAGCATCGAAATGTTGGCAAGTGATAGCAATGTCTTGGTCACTAACTCTCAACTGATTAGACACATGATGGTACTGGCTTGACTGTCTCCTACAAACCTCCTCTGATGCACTGTCTGAAGGAGTGTCCTCAAAGTTACTAGTCTCTAGAGTATTACCATCCATATCCTGTGAATCAAATCTAAAGCTCATATCAACATACGGAGTATCAAAAACATTAGCATTGCTGTCCAACTCCTCTGTACCCAAGGAAACTAAGTCTTCAAAACTGCCCACTGCATCCTCCTGGATGTCATCAATGCCAATATGATCCTGGGACTCATCTATACACACTGCCAAATATGAAATATCATCAACACATTCCAGCAAGTATGGTCGACTGGATATATGAACAAAGCCCAATATATATATTCAGATCTATTTTAATAGCTTAAAGTCTAAAATACAGCAGCAACCAAAACTGATATGAAATACTCAACCGGAAACACCAAACTCTTACAAAAATACACCCGGAAACTCACAAATCTGCACTGTTCAGCACAAAGGCAAACTCTGTATGAGCATGCACATGGAATGGCTTCAAACTCCCGTCCTTAGCCTTCCTGGAAACCTGCAAACTCCCGTTCTTGGGTCTCCCTGGAAACCTGCAAACTCCCGTTCTTGGGTCTCCTTCTCCACAGGTTTGGCAGCCTCTGAAGAATAACAAAGAATGAGCGAAAATCAAGTCTGGAATCCCCCCAAAATGCCTCCAAACCTCTTTAAAAAGGGCATAACTGTAACTCACGTCCAAGAGAGGTTAATGAAACATATTTTAATAATAATTATCATTTATTAGTCCAACGGTTTCCAAAGATTAACTCCCTTTTTCCGAAACTTCACTTTCTTGGGCCTGCCTGCCTTAGCAAAGATTTTCTTTTTTTTAAATTATTTGAAAAGGGGACATGACATAACTCATATTGCTAGCATGAATGATGATACTATGTTGGGGGAGTATCCTAAGCATTGGAGAGTATTGATATGTTGCATTAATGACTATGTTTTTCATTGATGTCAACATAGCAGTGTTTCTGTAGAAGCTGGAAGAATGGTAGTTAGAGATCTTATGTTGCATAGTAACTGAGTAAATTTTAGGTGATGCATAGTTGAGGACATGTTCCTGGATGTGTCCTCACGATGTGGTTAAGAGGAAAAAGTCTGAATTAAATATGTACGACAGTTGTATATGATTTACTATGAGTAGCACAAAAACAAAGTATCTATTTGATAGTTTCTGATGTTTGCATTATATCTTTTAGCAAAGATATAATAAGGTGATGCATAGTCAGCAAGTGATACAAGATAGTTAGGTGATGGCATCAACGAGTGTGCAAGACTTGGTGTCGCATGTGTAAAGTTTTGTATAAACTATGAGACAACAATGTTATTATAATTATAATTAATTATAAATCTTATTTTAATTAATTAGGAAAGCCTTAAGGCCAACTCAAGGAATTATTATTAAGATATAGTATAAAGGAAAGATGTTTTCCTTTATTGTAGTGTTTGTTGAAGTGTGTGTTGAAGTATTGAGATCATTATTGAAGTGCAAATTGTGAAAAGGAGCAAAGTATTGATTGAATGTGTATAAGCAATCCAAGGGATTATTGGATGTGCAGTTCATCATATGGTACAACATCAGAAGGAATAGAAGTCTAGTTGACAGGATATAGATAGAGGAAGGAAGTACAATTCAGTTCTATTATTCCATAAGGCATAATGCATAGATCATTTGGACAGTGGGTTCATTGGTCTTGCCCTCAAAGCTGTTTGGGCAGTAGGTCCAACTATCTTTCACAACTCCTAATAAGGTTGGAATCTCCTATTAGGGATTTAAAGCCTCCTAACATGGACTCATATGTATTGAATGTTGTAATAGACTCCTAATAGGGTCTATCCTCTAACAAGGAATATTTATATTAGTACTTCATCTTGTGGGTACCATCCCCACTGGGGTTTTCCCTCTGATCAAGGGTTTCCCTAGTTAACATATCTAGTGTTATTATGTATGAGTATCTTTTTGTGGTTTCAGTTTACTTTACTCATATGGTTAAGATTATTTAAGGTTATTATTGATAATATTATTCGTATAACTGATTCACCCCCACCTCTCCCCCCCACCCACCACTCTTAGTTATATCAGTGGACTATATATTCTAACACATACATGGTGAACACACATGACACATCTCATAGGGAGTTTTGTTTGTACCTTTCTTCAAATAAACTCTATTCAATGTATACATTATAATGATCATCACTTCTCTCCAAAATGTTTGAGATATACCCTTCTAAATGATTAATGTACTAGCACAATCAATGATAGACCTATTTATTCTTTTAAAAATACCATTCTATTGAGGTGTTATAGGAGATGTCATCTATCTTATAGTTTCATGTTATTCACAATATGCAATAAATCCATGTGAAGTAAACTCACCTCCTCTATATGATCTAAGTTATTTTAGTCTCTTACCAATCTCCTTCTCTACTCTAGCTTTGAAGATCTTAAACATGTGAAAAGATTAAAATTTGCATTTTAAGAAATACAATCCATCAACGTTATCAAGTTTCAACAATCCATTAAAAATTTTGAAAACAACTTTGTGTTTAGATTGTCTATGGTTTTTTTTATCATCAACATTTCGGATCACACTCTGTGATCCATCATCAGGATGCCAAAAAGAGAAGCATGAAATCATATGAGAAACATGTCAGTCTAGAATAATCATCAATTAGAAACATGAAGCATTTGTCACCATAATAACTCTAAGTTCTCAGAGGATCACATATATAGGTATGAACTAGATCTAGAATAGTTTTAGAAGAAGGATTTTTACTAATGAAACTAGAATTAATTAACTTTCCAAGATGACATTCTTTTCACATTACAATATCTTGTTTAACTAGGTTAGGAAAATTTGTCACTATCTTCATCTTACTTAGTTTGATCATGTTATGAAAACTAAGATTCAAAAACCTCTTATATCATAACCAAGAATCTTCCACCTTAGCAATCAGTCGACTCTCAATAGTAAAATTTAGATGCAACAAGTTACCTCTAGTTTGTTCATTGATAACAATTATATCTCTTGCTTCTCCAACAATCATGTATAGACCTCCATTGAACTCCAATTTGTATCCTTTGTTATTCAGTTAAGCAATACTTATCAAATTATACTTTAGACTATCAACCAAGTAAAGATCATCATAATTTGTTTTATTGTTTAAAGCAATAGATCCTTTACCTTTTACTATACAAGGAGTATCGTTACCAAATATTACCAATCCTCCATCACATTCTTCTATTTTTATTAATCTTCTTCTATCACTAGTCATATGATGAGAGTAACCAATATAGATTATCCAATATCCATTATGGTTCATACTATAAATTAATGTGTTCTCACCATCTTCAGAGGGATATTCCTCAACAATAACAAACACAATTTATTCTTCATCTCTTCCATTAGATTTCTCATTGATACCACCTTCTTCAACTAGGTGGCATGATTTCTTGTTCTTATCCTTGAATCTTCTTATATTCTCCTTCCTATCATTTTCGAGGCATCTGGAAAAAAGATGTCCAATCTTATTATATGAGAAAATATTTAAAGGTAATTTACCCTTATACTTATCACTTCCTCTAGGGTATCTCCTAGCACACAATACTTTCAAGTCTTTTTGTTCATTTTCTTTAGACGAAATGGATTTATAATCATTAGGGAAATGTGTCATAGAAAAAGATTTATTATAAAACACCTTTCATTTCCTTGTCAGAATAAGAGTCATAGATGAATTAATGCAGCCTCAACCTTAGGCATACTATTATCAAAGTTATTCAACTCAAATGCAGTTAACTTGCTTATTAATGTATCAAGAGCAAACACCACCGCCTAAAGATCTAACTTCTTAAATGGATAAAATCCTTATAGTATATTAAGGTAACAAAGTTATTGTATATGTGGGAAAAGGATCCACTACCCTATTCAAATATGAAGGATGAAAACCAAGGTTTTCCTCCTAATGAAAGAATGATTAACACATGATAGTGTTAATTTGTGACCTATGCAAATGGGTGAATTCATTGGAATTAATTCTCTCTTACCTCCACAAGAGAGGGTTTAATGTGGGTAGATATGAAATATAAATCTAACTCTAATATAATGGCAATATGTATTCAAATAGAAAGGGGAAGAAAGCTCACCTTGAAGAATACAAACATGTAATTATGTTGGCACATGATGTTGGAAACTACTAACACTTCGGTTGTAGACTTGAAACTATGAGATTTCCAAAACCCAAAATTTATTTAGCTCCAAAATAGAGTTGACTTTTTAGGATGGCAAATAAATGCATCCTATTCTAAGGATGGGTAAGAAGTGTAGCCTAGTCTAAGGACAAGGAAGAAATGTGTCATATTCCTCTTGTGCCTGATTGTGAAACTGATTATGTTCAGTGAAAATGGTATCTCAATCTGTACTTTATTCTACTTTGTAAAAATCTTAACTTATAAAAAAATGGATTTTTATTTGTTGTGGATGGATTTCCTTAGTCAAACCCTAGTTGAGGAATCAACGTTGAATTCAAAGTGATGAAAATAGAAATGCTAGCAAGTAGTAGAAGTAAATCTAATATGAAGCAATGTAAATCTATAAATATTCTCTTGAATTTAGAATTTAATCAAATATGTTGATGTAATAGCCTCGGATTAACTTTAAAACCCTAGAAAATCAAATCAAATCAAATTACAACTTCCATGAATGAATGTGCTTGAAATTCACCTTAGGAATAAATATAGATCTTGGAGAGATGAATGTAGAAGATGCAAAAAAGGATCTTAAATGTATGAAGGGAGATCTTGAATGTTGAAAATAATATGAAAAACCTTGCATAAGCTCCTTCAATTTCTTGAGTTCTCAGATCCTCAATCTTCAATGGGGAATTTGCTTAAATGCCTAGAATGCTTTTAGAATGCTTGAGAGCTCGCAAATGCTTGTATACTCATAGATGATATATATTAGATTGATAAATATATTTTGTATTTTAGATATATCAAAATGAAGAGGGAAGAAACATGTTATACCAAATCTTGAGTATATATGTGAGAGGGCTGACCATGGAAAATTTTTAATATTCCAAGAGACAAGCCCAAGTATACACGGTAGATTCACGTATTCATGAAACCTTAGAGTAGAGTACAAATAGAATGACAATGAACTAATCTAAACCTAAGAAAACATTATCAAACAAATACTCTACAAACATCCAATATTTCCCTAACTAAAACCACTAAGATTGCTCTCAAACTAGCATCTCAGTGACAATTCTAGAATGGGAGTATGCCATGAATGCAGATCTATAAAGATGTATGCGAGATCTATGTGATAATGCACATTATATGAGTATGATAACCCTAGAATGATATGATATGAACATGAAATAGACTAAACATATGCTAAATGATACTAAATAACATGAAGAGAATGCAAAAATGCTATCAAAATGACATAAAATTGCTATAACAAATGCTTACAGATCATAACTCTAAATGTGCCTATAGTGCAGATTCTTAAAATTGGGTCCTTTTGCTCTTGAATTTCCCTCCTATTTATAGGATTTTACAAGGAGTTGGGGTAAAGATTAGGATTTCACTTTTTACTGGAGGATAATGATGATATTGTAAATATCTCATAAGGCACCAATAGGAAGAGTCCAACAGACTTAGTTTGTAAGGATAAAAGAAGATTTTTCAATTCTTTTAAATGTGAAAAGGAGGATTTTCACTTTTGTGAGGATAAATAAATTTACCGATTTAATAAATGTTCCATTTGTTTTCAACTTTTGTCTTTTCCTTTTTCCTTTTTAATTTCATTTTATGATTGTTTTTCCCCTTTTTAAAGTTGATTTAGGTTCTTTATGATTTGATAGATAATTTGATTGATTAATGACTTGATGTAACAATTGATTTGAAAGTTCATCAGTTTCCTCCGATTTTATCCTTAATTTTGTGTCGTTTGATCAAAATTGCATTGTTTAGGTCTTTGCCAATTTTTGGGTGTCAAAAAATGCCCCTCTTTAAGCTAATATGTGAAGCATATTAGTTTGATTCTCTAATTTTAGTTCAAATTCTAATGATTAAACATCTGATTGATGATGTTTTGATGTTTCAAGGTCGATACTTTATGTCTAATTGTTGTTGATTTTGTTGATTTGATGTTTTGATATTGCAATGTTTTGCTTGGATGCCCGAGTTTTGTTTGATTTGATGTTTGAAATTTTTGGCTGGGTTAGAACATTTTTTATGTTTCAAAAAAAAATTATGCCCCAGTTTAGATGTCCCAATTTGATATGGATATACTGCCCCTCAGAATTAAAATTGAAAAAATTGATGTGTAAAAATAATCAAAGTCTACATTTATTTATGAAATAATGGATAGGAAATTTGGAATGAATGTCGCATATGTTATGTTTGATTAAAACCATGTTCAAGAAAACTTTGGCCAAAAGATTATAAAAATGGCTTATAATGTTTGAAAAGGTTATAAAATATCCTAGGGGGGGTTAAATAGGTCAAAAGACCATTTTCAACTTTTATTTTCACATTCCCCTTTTGTAATTATGACTTGGAGCTTTGACCCTATAAAGATGGTTGTCTCATTGCACAAGCATAGGTTTGAGAAAGGTCATTTATACGAGCAGCTGAATGACTATAGACCTCTAGGTAAGTCATTGAGATCCTCTATTTTTAAGTTTTTTTAGATTTTTACATGTGTTTTTACAAGTTTTGTGCGGAATTTCTTAGTGAATGTTGCATTTTAATTGTTTTAGAACATATGTTGTGTTATATAGCACTTATTCTTTCTTTTAGCACATTTCAATGATCATGTAGTGCATCCACAAGCCCAAATAGGTCATTTGAAACCCTAGGTTAACATTTTAATAGAGCATCTGCTAATAAATAGTGCATCCATGGGTTTTTGTAGCACTTTCAAATGTTTTAGCATGTTCAATGTATCCTGTAGTGATACGAAGTCTGAAATATCGCATTCCATTTTGTAGGGTTTGCTTAGGAAACTGGCATGTCAGAAGTTGATGTTTTAATGCATATGATTGATGCAATTGCATGAGATAACACTTTTTCTTGATGAAATAACACATATAATCTATGTAAGAGCTCATTGATAGGTTGTAGCACATCCATAGATTATTATAGAATTTTTGTTGGTTTTTGCAATGCATAAGTGCATTGTAGTACATACATAGAATTATGTAGCGCATGTGATGCATAAAACTATGCAAACAAATGTTACAGCACATTTAAACTCTATAATAGAACTTATGATGATTGAAATAGCACAAATAGGTTATGTAGGATTAGTTGAGCATAGAAAGCCTAATCATGAGCATGTCTGATGGTGAGTGTTCATAATAGGTCAAACAATAGGGATCATTTGTTTATAGGGTGACATGTAGGATCAATCAAGTGATGTCATATAGGTGTAAAAAATAGTGCCCCCTTGGGATTAACAGTATGGTAACTAACATGTCTAACAAGTCCAAGACAAGACCATTAGCTGATGAGCTAGATAATTAATAGTTGATTGATGTTAAATAATCACTTAAGACTAATGTTGTTGTTTAATTTTTTGATGAACGGGTATGTGGGTGTAAGCTCATGGTGTGAGGATTGTATCCATGGCCCTTAGAGTCTATAAGCAAATTATTGGTTGAGGAGTGTTAGGTCATGGAGAGGTGTGGGTTCACAGATTTTCTACGGATGCCCCAATTCCATGTAAATAGAGGATTATTGACAGTTATAGCCAAGTGGTAGCACTCAGACCATAACACCTTTCACATGCCCATGGGGGAGATGACTATTACCCCTGAGGACATATATCAGATGTTTTGAATCCCAACTGTGGGAGATTTGGTATACTATGATTAGACGACAGATAGGACAACATTCAGAGATGTATTTGGGGATGACAACATCAGAGATGACAACGTGTCATGGTTTTAAATGTTGTAGTATGATCCATTGTCAACTATGTTGGTTGGATTGATAGGGGGATTTTTATTACCAGATAGACAAGGTCAGGGATGTCTAGTCAGATGGAGCTATATCATATAGGATATTTTTTAGTAGCCACAAAGATTTGCATGGGGTAGCTACATATTGGCTCATTTGTATCATGATTTGCATCAAGTTGTGTATTTAGGTGCCTATTCATCGTCAACAGGGGTAGTATTATTACAAATATGGACATGGGAGCATCTTCCTATCACTTGGCCAATTTTTGTGTGACAATGACCATAGGACATGCCATACATATATACTTATTTAGGTATTATCATGCAGCCCCATCTAAGTAAGATAGAGTATTGGTGTCAGATTTTTGGATGAGCTTTATGAGGTCGTATGGTGGCCATATAGGTTTACAGAGGCATGGGCCAAGGATGATGATGAGATGGTGTATTTCTTTGGTCTATGATATTTTCTTGGTTGGATTCCCTTAGCGATAGAGAGATTCTGCTTTAGGCAAGTTGTGAGATAGTTTGGGCGGTGGTAAGGCATGCTACAGGGATCAGTATATTACACTCGGGTACAATTAGAGAGGCCAATATGGGGGGAAAACTTGGATTATGAGGTCTACTAAGATGCATTTTTGTAGATGATAGAGACACCACAGGGATGGGCACTAAGGGATAGAGAGGCAGACGTAGGGATGGAGGGTGACTATGCACAATGGTTCAGAGAGCACCCATTCCTAAGGTACATAGATCTAGCAAAGCTAACTCCTAGTATTGATGAGTAGTCAAGCATAGGAGAGGATGGGGATGATGAGGGTGGACATGAAAGAGATAAGGGTTAGCATCAATCCAAAGGTAGTGTCACAGGTAGAGCTAGAGGTGGGGCAAGAGTACAAGGGAGGTATGGAGGGACAGACCAAGTAGCAATGTTACCCCTACCGAGGGTTATTGCATGAGGCCCAGTGTAGACATTGACAGAGAGAGGGATACATGGCTGAGGTAGGGTATAGATGAGGGGAGTTATAGGTAGTAGTGCAGGGTCTAGCTAGCGGGCGAGTGATGTTAGGGATAGCATGACAAAGTAGGTTTGGGTCAGGTTACCTGACGATGTGCAGTTTATTCAATGATAGAGGTAACAGGTATAGGTTTCAATGCAAGGTGCATAGGGATTATAGCTATAGGGGCAGCAGTAGGTACTACCATAGGAGCATCTTCCACTAGAGAGGTTAGTTGGGTCCTTGGATATAAAGACTCGAATAAGTGCCATGGAGGTGCAGATGAGCAAGTTGACAAGCACTATACAGGCTTTCATTGTTGCGATGACACTAAGGCCACCACTACCACTAAGGATAGATTGGGCTATGACCAATCAGATGACCATAACCATACTTATCACATCAATGACAAGTGTGACCGAGTAGGCTTCGCAAGATGAGAGGAGTGCCCCTAGCAATTAGGGACCTATAGAGCAGACACAGATGGATGATGTAGATGGCAAGACACAAGGTTAATATTTGTATCATTGATGAGGACCTATTGATGTCCATGTGGATGTACTTTGTGACATTTTTATGTTCATGTTGATGTGATCCTTTTGGTATATGATTCGATCTTTTGATTTAAGAGATAGTCAAGCTTTTTTATGTTTGGACTTGTGCATTGGTCATATCATGGACTCGTGTATGCATGTAATGTCATGATGTGATTGATATGATAGTTGTAGATGTTGATGCATTGTTGATGATTAATGTAGTTTATAAATTAGTATGATATGTGGATAGTGAATGAAGTAGTTGATTGACATGCATGAGTGAAATGAGCTAATGAAATGTGTGAATGAAATGAAATGTAATGAATGGAAATATGACATAATGGTATGAATGTAATGAACTATATGTAAACAAAATGTAATGAAATAAAATGAAATGTGGTATGTAAAGAAATGAAAGTGGATTTAATAAATGTGATGTGATGAAAAGAAATGTGGTACGTAATGAAATGAAATTGGAGTTAATAAAATTTGATGTAATGAGATGAAACGTGGTATGTAATGAAATGAAATTGGATGTAATGAACTATGATTTAATGAATTGTGATAACTAAAATTTGATGTAATGGAGTGAAAATGTGATAAAATGAAATATAATGTAATAAAATAATAATAGGTAATGTGGTTAGATGAAATGGGAAATGAAATGAAAAATGAGTAGATAAAACATGGTAAAATGTGGTAAAGGACAATGAAATGATATATGAATGAAACATGATAAAATGCAAGGAAGTTATAAAATAAAATGTGATAAAAGTGATGGGAAATAAATATAGGGATAAATGAAGTGCAATGAAATGAAACAATAATAAGAAACAAATTGAAATGAAAGAAGATGAGAAAATGAAATGATGTAAAAAAATGAAAAATGGAAGGAAATAATGAATGAAATGTGACGTTATGAAAATGATAAATGAAGCGAGAAAGAATGATAAATGAAATGAAATGACAAAAAATGATAAATGAGATGATGTGATAAGTGAAATATGATTAAGGGCAATGAAATATGAAATGAAATGATAATGATGAGTGAAATGAAATGAAAGAGAAATGGCCAATGAAGTGAGACCAAAAGTGAAATGTGGGGAAATGCAATAAAGTATAAGATGATAATAATGAGATAAAAATACAAAAGGGAAGATGGGATGAATGCGCATGAAAAATGGAAGGAAATGATTGTGCTAGAGATGAAAAGATGTGAAGGAATGGGTCTCAACATTTGAGATTTGAAAGTCACAAATGAAACTTGAGATCTAAGTAAGAAGCAGTGAAATAAAAAATGCATGAAATATGATTAATAGTATAATGGATAGTGACCGAATTGTTTGAGATTCAAAGGTCACACAATGTAATATGAGGTGAAAATGGGAGAAAATAGTGACCAAAGTCGTTTTAGATTCAAAGGTCACCTTAATGCAATAGGTTGAAGAAATGAGATGTGGGAATGAAGTGTGAAGCAAGGTGGTAATGTCGAGATGAGACAAAGTCCATAATAGTTAAGTATTTTAAACATGCCTGAGTATGTTGTCATGTGTTATGTTGTTTGATAGCCCCCCCCCCCCCTAGAATTGTATAGTCATTTTGTTGAATGGTGTTTGTTAAGCTTGTCTAAATTTTTGTGCCAACTGTTTGTTTTCAAGGAATCCAAGATGAAAATGAAAACTAAATGGATGCAACTATCACTTTTTGTAAAGAGATTAAAATTAACTATCATCATGGAGCGTTTATTATAAAGTGACCTAGTACAACCACCATTAGCTTAGCTATGGTGTTATGAATATTGTATCATGTTGAGAAGTACAACCAAACACAAGCAATGTACATGAAAGATAAGAAAACTATTAAGAACAAAAGTTATAGCCATAGTGAATGAAAATAAGCACTCAAATAGTCACATGTCAATTAAAGAACCTCACCTAAGATATTATACAAAATTGGTTGAGGTACACATGACCTTCCAAACAAGAGGACGCACGTACAAGTGGACACCAATGATATAGGAAATCAAAGGATCACTAGAGAAAAACAATGAAAAACCAAAGGCAAATAAAATATCATGACTTCATCTTGGTACCTCTAATCAAGTACATCATTGAGGTACTAGAATTTCACAATAGTAGAAAAAACCATTGTTTTTGAATTAGTAGGGTTGGCAGTTGTGTGCAATAGTGTCAAGTTTGTTCAATTCCTGGTGGATGCAACTAATGTAGGAGTCTGGTAGTGTTAGTAGTGATTAAATAGTAGGATCGTGCATTTATAGTGGAAGATATGTGTCAGCGTGGATCTAGGTGTTTGAGTGTCAAAGCCAAGTGGCAAGTGTACTTGGTATTGGTGTGGCAGGATGCAGAGAGCGGATGCATAGCAAGGCCAGCAAAGTGTGAGTCATGGCAAGTGACAGTCATAAATAGGCAGATAATATGTAGACAAAAGTGAAGCACAATGAAGGGTATATCGCAACCGTTGAGTTTATTGAGAAGTCCAATGAAGTGTGTAAGTGAAAGCATGTCAGGCTCACCAAATAAGTCACAACAAGAGGGTGATGTTAGCCATGGAGGGTTGGTTAGGCAAGGATAAAGGGCAAAGTGTAGTCAACAAACCTTTGGGGAACTAGTGTATCAGTACGAACTTCAAGCGCTAGTTCATCCGCAAGGTGAATCAAGTCATGCAGGGCGGGAACCAGCATAACTTGAGGATGTGGGGATCAAGATGAAAGAAACTCTCTTGTCAACATTAATGATGTTGTCAAGGAGTGCAATGCAGTAGGCATTGTAGGTGGTAATGGATGTTGAACTGATGATGCAAGTAGAGAATAGTCCACCCGAGTTGGTGAAGAACATGATAGAATTGGTGATGGAGGTGAGGGTGATGGAATCTCCTAAAAATTTTGTGGGAAAAGCTTAGAGAGAGGTGGAAGATTTTAGTGTGGGTGAGATGATGAGTGGAGCATGTCAATTGATTAGTCTCAAAATTTTGGGACAAGGGTCAATGAAAGGAGAAGTTGGCAGTGTGAGTGTACAGGACCCACTACTAGAGGTAGGGGCTAAAGGTCAAACATCAAGTGACATGGAAGAATTATGAGGAATGTTGGCTAAAGTGAGAGTCTGGATAGAAAATGTGGAACATGAAGTCACATTTTTGCTTGGGTTGATAGAGAAGGTGCAAGAAGATAGAACACAAATAGAGTCCATATGACTCCAAGCGGTGGTAAATATGGAACAGGTGCGAGTGCAATCATTATAAGAAGAACTTTGGGTGGAGCAATCATGAGTGGAGAGAAATGACACAAGGATGTGGACAGAGTGACTGAAAGCACAGAGGTTGTAGGAATCCCTAAAGATGGTGTAAGTGGATTTGGAGAGCATGCAAAATGAGTTGGTGTTACTACAGTCACAGTTTGAGTCATTTAGGGAGGCAATTGCAAAATCAAACACCTTGTCATTGTAGTTGCAAGAGTGATTAGCATTAAGTGAGTCAAAGTTGAGATAGTTGTAGTAGTGGTTGAGCAAGACAAAAGAAAACATGGAATGTTGGCGAATGGTGACTGATCAAATACAATAGGAATGAGATGTGGCCTAATGAGTGATTAATATACTTGGTATAAACAAGCTATTGGAGAATGTATTTGTGGATATGCAATGGACTATGAAAGTGCATCAGGAAGCTGCTTATTATATGGGACTTTATCATCAGGTGTTCCCTAATGAGAACCAATGAGAAATGTAGTTTGTGGATAGGGAATTTACACAATTCTTGAACGTATAATTACATGGTGGTAGATTTTTTATTCCCATGAATGCAGTGTGGGTATAAAGAGGATTGATAGTAGGGGCCTCTTCTTCTGGAACTAGGTCTAGAGAAATACCCTTGATTGGATATCTGATCTTGCCACCTCCTCAAGGGAGGCTAGAATAAATGATTCACCAAGATTGTTGTGAATGTAGTATTGTCGTTTCCATCGTAATAGAATAAAAGTGTGTTTGTTTTTGTGGCAAGCAAGAAGGGGTGACCATGGCTCATGTTAAAAGTAAAAATGTTGGATAAATCTTGTCATGTCTATTTTTTATATTTTAAAAATGTAAGTGGATGTTTTTGAAGTTTTGAGAAATATATATGGATGTTTTTTGAATTTTGATAAATATTTTGTTGTTTTTGGATGTGTTTGTAAATATTTGAATGTTTTTGGAATTTTTGCAAAAATTTGGAAGCTTGGTAATTTCCATGGAAGCAAGAGCAACAAATTAGGTAGAGGAAGATTGACCTTCACTTATGTGGGGTAATTGAATAGTGGTGGGGGCTCTCAATAAAAGATGAGTACAAACTTCTATAACATTTGGAGTGTCATTATGTCTAAGCTGGAAAAATTAGGATGTGCTAAATCACGGATTGTAAGACACAATTTTGTATATACTGATAGCCTTTATAGACAAGCTTAAGACCAAAGTTGGGATTTTTCTCTAGGTGTGTGCTGAGACAAATGCTCACGAGGCCTATGAAAAGGTGTTTTAGGCCTACGAGAGGTTTTGATGGCCAAAAGAGGCTTAAGAGTGGCCTTGAAAAAGGCACTTAGGAGTCTAAGAAGGATGTTTGGGCTTTGAAAAAGGCACCTGGGGCCTGAAAAGGCACTTGAGGGCCTAAGAAGTCACTTTGAGGGCCTAAAAAAGAAATGTAGGGCCTTGAAAAAGGTGTTTAGGCCTAAAAGGCACTTTGGGGGCCTAAAAAAGCACTTAAGGGTCGAAAAAGGGCACTTGGGCTTTGAAAAAGGCACATGGAGCTTGAAAAAGGTGAAATGGGGCCTTGAAAAAGGTGTTCCGAGGCCTAAAAAAGTGCTTGATGGCCCAAAAGGGGCGCTTGGGCCTTGAAAAAGGTGCATGGGGCCTAAAAAGGCACTTTGGGGACCGAAAAAGGCAAGGAGATCTTATGCTTACTTATTCTATGCCCCCTATTAGGTGATGATGAAAGAGTCTGACAGACATCTAGGCCTTTCAAGATAGCACTTATATATTTGTTGAAGGGGTTTAAATCAATTGTGGCCTCTGCAACATAAATAAGACTGGGAATCCATAGGGAATTGTTTTTCTTGATCGAAGGAAAGAAAAGGGACTCTACCAAAGCCCTTTTTCGTTATTCGCATTGTGCCAAATTTTCTAAAGCCTAGCGAGATTTTTCAAGACATAACTACGTTGCTTCTTAATGCATGGAAGACACTTTTTCTTGTTTTTCTAGAGGCAATAGAACCATAAAACATGCCATAAAATATTTAATTATTTTTCAATATAGTGGACCTCACCATAGATTTCATATAAAACTAGTCAAGGTACGCAAACCTATCCCGAGGTAGCAACAATTATAGATGGACACTAGTTCAACATTAAATCAATGGATCATCAGTTTGAAAAATAAAAAATAATTTATGCAAAATTAAACAGCTTGTTTGAGATGAGTTTTAGCTTATTTTTGGGCAGTTTTTGATATTTTAAAGATTTTTTGACCATTTTTTATAATTTTTGAATGTTTTTGGCAATTTTTGACAATTTTTGAATGTTTTTGAAAAATTTTGATAATTTTTTAATGTTTTTTGCAATTTTTAATAATTTTTGAATGTTTTTGACAATTTTTGATAATTTTTTAATGTTTTTAACAATTTTCGGACTAGTGGTTCAAAAAAAGAGGATGTGAGTGAGATTTGTTGGAATAGGGAGATAACCAAAACCCTATTGGAGCACACAATGAGTGAAGGAGACCAAAAGTGAGCCAAGAGGCTAAAAGTGGGCTCGGAGAGTTATATTTGAGATAATGGAGACAAATAAGTATTTTTGGGACTTCAAATGGATTGTAATGGATATTGGGAATTGTTGACGGCCACGAATATTTGAGATGTGCACTAATTTTCCTACAATTCAGGTCTGTGATATCTTAGAACATAATCAGACTCCATGTTTCCTCTGAGTTACCTACCATCCTGTTGTTGTTTTGTTGGTTGTCTCTACTGCTGTGAACTATGTCTGACACCTAGAAATCACTGAACTATAACCCACAAGTGTTTCTCAATTGGGTATGTGTAAAATTAACTCAACTATGAGAAAGATACAAACAAGAAAAAATCGTCTCATAGGTAGTTACTTACGTCATGCCTTGTTGTCTTTCGACATTGAAGGACTTGTGTTGTTTAGGGAAGTCCAAAGGTGTTATCTCTCACTCATTTTAAACCAAAGGTGGTATTTCTCATCTTGTTTGTACCAAGTTTTTTTTTTATAATGTTTTATGGTTTTTTTTTTTTTTTTTTTGATATTTTTGATGACAAGGTGTTTCCTCAAAGCTTTAGACATAAAACCTTTTGAGACGGATGTTGTTGATGAGCTCTACTAGGTCTTCTCCATCATAGTCTAAAAGTTTGTAAGTACCAGTCCTGAAAGATTATATGATAATGTGAGGACCAATCCAATTGGCCTCCCATTTTCCTTTCTTTTCCCAAGTAGCTTGATTCTTAGGGTTTTCTCGGAGGACTAGGTCACCAATCTAAAAAAAATAGGGTTTGACATTTTTGTTGTAATGCCTTGATAGCCTATTCTGATACACTTTGAGGTGCTCATGCACTGCACATTGATGTTCTTCTAATAGTTCTAGCTATTCTAGATGGGCCACTATGTAGTCCTCATCTAATAGGATATCACGAAGAGTAACTCTCAAGGATGGGATCTCAACCTCTAAAGGAAGAATGGCTTCACAACCATAAATCAAGGAGAAGGGTGTGGCACCTATAGGTGTCCTAAAACTCGTCCTATATGCCCAAAGGGTGAGATTTAGTTGTAAATGCCAATCTCTACCAATATCATCAATGGTTCTTTTAAGAATGTTGATAATGGTCTTATTGGTGGCGTCTACTTGGCTGTTGCCTTGGGGATAATAGATTGACAAGGAATGGTGTATAATATGAAATTTCTTGCATAATTCGTCAATTATTTGATTTTTAAAGTAGAAGGTGTTGTTCATGAGAATGGCATAAGGTATGCCAAACTGACAAATGATATGGTTTAGAATGAAGGAAGAGATTTTTTTTCTTGTAGAGTCGGCAAGTGGCACCACTTCAACCCACTTGGTGAAATATTCTATTGCAGTAATAGTCAATTTATGTCCATCGAATG
Organism: Cupressus sempervirens; assembly: GCA_028749045.1. NCBI lineage: Eukaryota > Viridiplantae > Streptophyta > Pinopsida > Cupressales > Cupressaceae > Cupressus > Cupressus sempervirens. The sequence goes on from CM053786.1 coordinate 662,338,690, forward strand.
AAGGTGGGTGGATGGCTCCAATCAAATCAAAGCCCCACTAATAAAAAGGCCATGGTGTGGCCAAAGGGTTGAGCTCTTTAGCTGGTGAATGAATAAGGTTACTGTGGATTTGACACTTTTTGCAAGTTTTAACATAATCAATAGAATCTTTTTCCATGATTAATCAGAAATAGCCCATCCTAAGAATTTTCTTTGCTAGCATAAACTGGTTGGAGTGTGACGCATAGATGTCTGCATGGACTTCTTGCAAAGTGACTCTTGACTCATCCTTTTCAAGACATCTAAACAAAGTACCATCAAGACTTTTCCTATACAGTGTATCAGCCACCAAATTGTAGTGTGAGGTCTATTGAATAAAATTACATCTTTGGTTCCATGAGAGATTGGAGGGAGTGGTGTTATCATAGAGGTAGGTGATGGCAGAGTTATACTAGAGAGAATCGGGGGTGTCTAAATGATAAATAATGAGGGAATTAGGTTGAGTAAACATGGGTTAAACCACCTCTTCTAGTAAGAACTCATACCGCTCATGCTACTCTGGTAACTGAAGTAAGGAGGCCAAGGTGGCCATGGTGTATGCTACTCTCTTCTTATCTCTAGGAATTTTTTCAAAAGTAATGTGAACAAAACATGCCTTAAGTGTGTCAACCATATGTTTGTAAGGTAATAACTTTTCATCCTTGCTCTAATACATGTCAGTGACTTGGTTGTTGATCAACTGAGAATCTCCATAAAATTCTAGCCCTGTTTATTTCCATTATAAGGCTAGTTTGAGGCCTAAGACCAAGGCTTCATATTCTACCTTGTTGTTTGTGTAGGGGAAAAGTAGTTTGTAGGGCTTGGGGATGGTAATGCCCAAAGGCGTAATGAACAAAATACTAGCGCCTAAACCATGGTGTGTATAAGAACCATCAAAATAGAACTTCCAAGTAACTGACTCTATTTGAAGAATGTTGATATTTGGAAAATCAACTAAGATAGGATTCAAGCTCTCTATGGGCTCATCTACCATTTGATCACCAATGGATTGTCCTTTTATTTCTTTCCTATTGACATACTCAATATCAAACTCACTCAGGATCATTACCCACTTGGCCAATTTGCCTATTAACATTGTCTTGTTGAGAAGATACTTGAGGGGATCAATCTTGGAGGTGAGCTTAACCTTATGTATCAAAAGATAATGGTGTATATTTTGGGAAGTAAAAACTACAACTAAACAAACTTTTTCAATAAATGCATAATTGAGCTCATAGTTGACTAGGGTGTGATTGATGTAATAAATGGCTCTTTCTTTTCTCTAGTCATTTTCTTGTGCCAAGAGGGCTCCAATTGATTTATCAATTTGGGAAATATATAGCAACAATGATTTGTGTGATACTGGAGGTACCAAAACAGGTGGATTCATCAAGTAGTTGTTGAGTAAATCATAGGCCATCTAACACTAATCATCCCATTTAAAAATTATGTCTTTGTAGAGGAGGTGGGTGAAAGGCACACACTTTTTTGCTAATTGAGAAATGAAGTGACAGACTAATTGAAGTCTTCCTTGAAGAGAATGTAGCTAACTCAAGTTCTTTGGAGGTTGCATGTTGATTATAGCTTGAACCTTTTTGGGATCAACCTCAATCCCTTTGGCTAAAACTATGTAGCTGAGTTTGCCAGATTTTACACCAAAAGTGTATTTTTTAGGCTTTAGCCTAACTTTGAATGCTTCTAGGTCGGTCAATATCTTGTCCAAGATGGGAAGATGATCTTCTCGAGTATGAGATTTGACAAGATATCATCAACATAATCTTCCATTAAAATGTGCATCATGTCATGAAAGATAGTGGTCATGGCTTTCTAATAGGTGGGCCCTATGTTCTTGAGATGAAAAGTCATGACATTCCAATAGAATGTGCCCCATGCACAAGTAAAAGCCATTTTCTTTTGATCCTCTAGTGCTATTCAAGTTTGGCTGTAACTTGAAAATCCATCCATGAGTGAAAACATGGAATGGCCCACTATCAAATCTACAATTGTGTCAATGTTGGGGAGGGGGAAATCATCTTTAGGACATGCTCTATTTACATCCCATAAATCAATACAGTTGTGTATGCTACCATCTTTCTTGGATATGGGCACCATATTTGATATCCATGATGCATAAGCCAAGGGCCAGATGAAGTTGGTGCTGAGCAATTTCTCCAATTTTGTTTTACTTGCGAGGCTATGATGGGATGCATCTTTCTTAACTTTTGCTTAACCAATTTAGCCTTTAGAGAAATGTTGAGGTGATGAAGGATTAGAGTTGGGTCTAACCCTGGCATGTCTACGTAAAACCATGCAAAGTTTATTTGCCTCTCTTTGAAGAAATGAATTAATGCACTTATTTCTTTTATGTTTAAAGACTGTGTCAAATGGATGATCCTTGGTTCATGTTTTTTTCCAATTTTGACTTTTTTTGTAGGTTCAATTAGGTTCTCCATCCTTTTTAGAAAGGAGAGTTTTATTCATACTTCTTATAGATCTAGTAACTAGGCCACCTTCAATCTTAGGTTTACATACCTTTTTCCAAGCAATCAATGCCATCATTTTTCTTTCCTCAGAGCCAGACCAATTATTTTGATGTTGTTTAAACCTTTTTTTAAAATATAGTTTAGTAAACTTTGTAACAGATTGGGTTTATTACTTTTGGATTCCCAACTGAGGCATTACATGTTATAGAAGAAGACTTTCTTGGTTCTGAGAATGTAATGAAAAATAAGGAGCATGTGCTTATGGGAGATAATGCTAAAGAATGAAATTTATCTTATCTTGAGAATGTAGTGGGGACTAAGGAAGTACCTATGGATGATTATATGAACAAAGAAGAAGAGATTACTCAAGAAGAAGTGAATGGAGAAGAGGAGACTCCCTAAGAGGAATTATTTGAAGATAATTATGATAATATTATTGAAAAATAAGTCTCGAGTCTTGAAAATTTAGTTTTGTCAATATTTTTGAAGATAGTGCTCATGATGTGGATGGTTGAGATCATCTTGTTGTAGTTGCAAAAAAATAGGAGAAATGATACTAAAAGAGCTACAATGGTATGGATAAGGATACCATTTTATGAACCATGTCAAGAAAAATTACCAATGGACAATAAAGGCCTTGATGTACCACCTGACTTGTCCACCACCCTAGCCATCGGGCTAAGTCTTCATAGGGACATGTTAATATAGAAATCCTTATGGGAGATTGAGTACAGAAGGTTACAATAGTTAAGTAATGAATGATATTATAAATTGAGGGAGAGGGAAGAAGTTGAAATTCTAAAGGGTGGAATTACACAAGTCACCTCTATTATCCTAGAGCTAATGCAATGTTGACCATACATTGAGGTATATACCTTGTACCTTAAGGAACAATTTATCAATTTGAAATTGACAAGGATACTCTAATGAAATAGCCCTTCTCTTGAAACCCCTTGTGAATTTCATAATGTAGACCAGACTTATCCACCTCCTATTCAAAAAAAAAAGTGAATTGTACCTTCACAATTATGTTGTCCCCCAAGACACTGATTAGAATCTATTGTCATATGTGGGAGATATCTAGTTAAGAGTCATTATGACATGGATCCAAAATAAGATCAATAGGGAAAAATACAGTGACCCTGGAAAGTTATACTATGATTAGTTGTAACTTGCTACAAGGGAAAACACAAGGGGGAAAATTGGACAATTGGGAGAGGTAGATTACCAAGAATATGGGAAGATGATCATCAATTAGGGTAAGTTGGTGTTGAATTCAATACTGCAAAGGTGGAATGGTTTATCAGATGACTGAAAGAGAGCAGAACCCCATTCACCCCATGACTACATTGTGGCATTTCATCGAGCTCCTTGATATGTTATGTTGGGCAGATCTAGACAACAACATTGGTTTCCATTAAAATTATAGTCACCACTACTATTATGGATCCTACTCATTTTGATAGATGATACCAATATTCATGAAATGTAAGTACTAGTGGAGTGTTGTTCAACTCATTCAAAATTCATGGACTTGTTCAAGATCACCAAGAAAGTGAAGGATTAATGATAGTCATAAAGGTTAATTCATCCACTAGCTCATGAATGAGTCGACATGGATATGTTCCAATTTTTATCAAATCTAGTTGATGGTCAACCTATATTTTGTCTCTTATACTTAATATGAATAATTGTTCTTTTCAGTTGAGAGAAATTCTCTAACATGGTTTTAATGGAACCAACTGTAGTAACTTATCTAACTAGGAATGTCTAGTTTTTTAGGAGTTAGTTAAGTTTATAGTGTCCTATAAGTAAGTTGTTAGGACCTATTTCAAGAAGGTTAGAGTTTAGTAGAGATAAGAGAGAGTTAATTATAATCTATACTTTTCAACACTAAGATTGCAAGTTTTTAAATTTAACATGTGTGATCAGATTTTCAATTATGAATAGAAATAGTCATGTTTTAGTTTTATTATCTTAAGTAATAGTTTCTGATTTTCCCATCCAAGGGGGTCCACTTAGTGGGTAAACATTTCCTAATACTATTTTTTTTAGAAATTGTTCAAACCTTTACTATTCTTGAAACCACTAAAAACTAGATCCAACATTTGTTCTTGCAACCAGTGTAGGTAGAGTAGATTCCTATTTGAAACTAGATTTGTTTAAGTTTCTTTAACTAGTTATGCTTTGGATTTTAGATAGAATAGATTTTGTTTCCAATATTTTCCTTCTTGCAAGTTCATTTTCAAATTAGTTTAGCATGACATCAATGGTATCTTAGTGCATATACTTTGTTGTACCACTTCAAGACTATGTCCCTGGGGTTTGACAAATAAATGAACCTCTTGACAATCTGATAGTTTCATTATAGGATGTCCAATCCAAAAGTATGGGTAAATTATCCTAGTTACTAGTCTAATTAAGTAGGCTAGCACACCTAATGATTGTGTTCTAGAAATAGAATTGACCTTAGATCTCCCAAACGCTTTCAATTGTAGGTTTTTGAATTTGAATTTATAATTCTAATAATGTATTCCTACACAAAAGGAAAATTGATTTTTGTTTGGGGAGTGGTTTTCCTTGGTCAAGCCCTTATTTAGGAATTAAACTTGAAAGATACACGTATGTAAAAGTATACAAAGAAGTAAAAAAAATGCAATGATCACCTTACTTGATGATATTATTGCTATGAAAAGTTCCATTATGTTAGATGTTGTTTATGTTGATTCTTCAATAGGAATGTGATGGGGACACAACCCAAGCACAGAATGGACACAACAAGAAAGGGAAAATTTTATTAACTGTAAAAATATGCTAGTACACTTAGTGCAAAGAAATAAACTCCAAAACATGCCCTATGGGCTTACAATAGCATAAATTTGGAGATAAATTCTTCTCCCAGTACCTTGTCTCAAACTCCACTCCTAACTGCCTTTTATAATGCCAGAAATGTTCTTAAATAGACTCTAAAGGGTTAAGGATTAGGAATACATTTTAGAAAGTGCTAGTTGGCATCCACTGACCAAATATAAGGCTCTAGAAGTTGCATTAGAAGTCGGCACAAAATTAGAAGAATCCAGAAACGGTAACCGAACTTTCGGGAGGCATAACTTTTGAACCGTAGCTCTGATTGACGAACCATTTACATTTTTGAAAAGCTCTCAAAGCGCTCTATAGCCCTATGGACTAGCTTCACTCATCGCCCATTTTTTGGCCCTATTCAAGGTCATTTAATGCCCCTAACCTGACTTTGAAGCATTCCTAGGATGTCTCCAAAAATTTAAAAACTGCGATAACTTTCAAACCTTGGGGCCTTTTGACCTGAATCTTTTTCTGGAATGCTCTAAATTACAATTATATTCATCTGGCCAAATCACACCTTCTAGTTCACCAAAATGATGGCTCAATTACATACTCCTATTTTTTTGGCATTTACATGTATCCCAAGGTGTTCAAATACTCTAACCTAGAACACTGATAGTGGAACTGTGAGAGTTAAAACCTTTATTTGACCCAAATGGGTATCCAAAAATGAAAACACATGAAACAGAAACTAAGTCTAACTATATTTTTTGGGGTGACACAGGATTGCCCTTATACCTCTGGATGCTCCTACATCAGAATGTAGGAAATATCCATAGTTGTAATGGATATAATCAATAGAAAATCATGGAAACATGGATGTAGATATACACAAAGGAATAAGAAGATGAATGTCACAATGTAGATCTCCTCCCTTGATGGCTGACAAAATGCTAGATGTTGAAGAGGAAATACTAACAATGGATCCTTGAATATTGAGAAGAGTCTGAGAATTTCCTTGAGAACTGGTGAATGCCTTGAATATTATTGTTTTCTACAAGAATAATTATATTCATGTTTGTGGATTTCCCATGGATGTGAAAATGAAGTTCTTAAGCTTCCTTATATACTATTTTTTGGGAAAAAAATAAAGCAAGTCGATGGGATCACCACATTTTAAAATTTAATCACCCAAGACAAAGGTTGAACTAATTGACCTACACCAATAGAGGTTGACTAGGTTGATCTATACGTGGATTATTTCAAGGAGACATAATTCCATGGTCTCAAAAAATATACATATAGAATTTGGAAAAAATGTAAGAGAGCATGAGAAAGAGTCATTTGAACACAAGTGCATCCATGGACCATAAAATCACTAAAGGAAGGGATATAAAAGGTCTTACATAGATGGGTGCTTCCATTTTAAGGTGGTACAATAATAATTCCCCCTTTGTCTCTATCATGCTTTGATACAAAATGTGTGGCTTGGTCTCAAATGGATTTCATAATAGTGTAAGCATGGAAGTTGGTAACCTTGACTTCTTGAGGGAACACAATATCTTTGTTATGCAGATTCTTGCATGAATCTCTTATAACATATTTCATGTTAGGCATAACATTCCAACCAGCGGCTTTTATAATCATAAACTTGTTTCTGAGAGGGTTACTAGTTCTTATAAAGCCTAGTGAAATAGTTTTTAGGTTTGAGTTCTTAGGCTTACTTTTATTATCATTCGAGTTGGAAAGAGACTATCCATCTGTAATCTTCCTCTTTTCTTATATATTTTATTAATAACTTTGAAAAATTGATTATATTCCTCAATATTCATGACAAAGTCTTTTTCCAACTGGTATAATTTTTTAATTAGCCATCTCCTTAACAAAAAAGTCCATGTACTCAAGGAGGACCATCATTGTTCCAAAGTTGTACTGTGTTTCTTATATTTTATATCCCCTTCACTAATAATTTCCAAAGCTCTTTTTTGGGCATTTTTCCTATTATAAGTAATATGATCAACAAATGGGAGGCTTTTTTTATTGACATTAGAATATAAAGGACAAAGGATTTTATTGATTCTTACTATGAATTATAACATTATATGTTGACATTTAGGTCAATTTTTCTATCAATGACTCAACACTTAGCCAAATGGTTACATTGCTACTAAGCTCTATAGTTGCTACTAAGCTTATCATTCATCTTGCAGTGTTAACCAAGTGTTTCAGTTGCTCCTGAGCCAAGTAGTCAGAATGTAATGTCTACTAAGCACCTAAGTCAGTTTATAGTGTTTTCCAAGCTTCACAGTGTTTACCAAGCTTCAAAGACCATGTACAATGTAAATCAAGTGTAGTAGAGGCTATCAAGCTATTCAGTAGAAGTGAATAAGATCATAGTGTTAATTGAGCTCTAGTATGTTAACCAAGTTCTATTGTACTGTCAATGTTAAACAAATAAAAGATAACCAAGACCTTAGGTCAGGTTAAATTGGCTAAGAGGACTCTTGTCAAGTGGGATGGAAGAGACATGAAGTTGAGTGTCGTAACAAACATGGAGCTAAAGTTTGGCATACATGTGATTGCTCACAAAATTTATAGCTCGAGTCGGTTGAACAACATGTCATGTAAAGCTATTGATCTTGGATATAAGGTGGTAAAGAATAATCTATCCTTCTACCTTGCCAAGTTGTTGTTGAACCAATTCAACAAGAACATGGAGAGCATCAGAGTGTCAAAGAAAAACTCATGTAAGTTCAATTCCCTTTTGAAAAGTATGTTCTTATTTTTTCAAAAGTTTTTCCCTTCCAAAGGTTCTATAGTATGGAGGAAGGATGTTCCAATTTTATATCAAATCAATGAATATATAACAAAAATGGGTGAGAATTTTGACAACATCATGGATAATTATTTTGAAATGTTTAATGAAAAGATGCAAAATAGGTTTAGGATACCCAAGAAGCTTGTGGAAGACTATGAGAAGGATATCTATTTCATGGTTGACTATGACAAAGTTTATATTTAGGTAGTCAAACCTAGTGTGGTGTGGGTTAAACCTCTAGAGTATGAGCTTAACATTGATGACACTAAGGATATCATTGAAGCTCTACTGAATAAGTCTATGGATCCTTAAGCCACCTATTTCAGAACATATGATGAAGCAAAGGCAAGAATTGAACTTGAGATCAAGCTGCCTCAAACAGTGAACAAAGGAAGGAAGAGGGTAGAAAAGTTAATGAAAAACACAAAGCAAGCAAGTTCTCCTCTCATGTTGATAGAAGGCAAAGGAGATGATAAAGAGGATTAAGCAGGGGAATCTAAATCTGAGAAGGAATAGACTCCCAAAAAGAAAGGGAGACCTACCAAATCCTCCCTTGTTGTATTCATAAGAAGGGTAGAAAAATCCAAAAGGAAATTGAAGTTAGGTGAAGATGAAGCCAAACAGATTATCTTCAAAAGATCTACACCTAAAATCCAATAAAGATTGAACAGGGTGGAAGAAGGAACTAGCATGGCATGTTTTAAGTTTCTCAGGTATGAGACAAGAAATGAAGAAGAGAAAATGAAAATTGAGGATACTCTTGTGACTAAATTGGGTGAATGGAAGTATTCACCAGATGGGCTTTCACAGAAAATTCCTAATGAACTTATGAAGGCAGTAAAACCTAGATGGGAAGATGTAAAGAAGACTATCAAGGACATCTTTGAACAAACTTTGAAGCAACTCATGTCGAGTCTCAATGAGAAGGAAGTGAAGGAATCCTTGAAGCAAAATGAGAAGAAGTTCACTCTCAAGTTAAACACATGTATGATATTGCTTAAGGATATTGAATCTGTGGTGAAGATAGCTACTACTACATGGAAAAATATATATCTGTTGCACAAACCCAGTGACTTTGTTGTGCACGCTGATGACAAGTATGGTGAAGATGAGGAAGAAGAATTAGAAATAAAAGAGATAGATGATGTCAATCTTGATGATGAGGAAGAAGAATAGGAAGCTACTAGAGGAAGCCTTCTAGAGATACAAAGCATTGAAGAATCTAATGCAGAGAAAAATGTAGCTTAGATTATGACTTCATTTCCTCACTCTCTGATCACATCCTTTGTGCAATCAGGCTCAGAGAAAGCTTTTATCAAGTTTTTTGTGGATGCCACTACTACACCAAGCACCCAACCAAGGTCTGGATCTGTTCTACTGAGTTTTTCATTGATTGAAGTGCCCAACACTTCATCTTCCAAGCAACAAGTTCCTCCATCATCAGGCTTGACTGAGAAACATCAAGGTATTCATGTTTTTAGTGTCATTTCTACATATATTTCTACTCCATCTATTTCTACAATTGTTTCTATCCCGAGTGTATCCATAGCTAGTGCAATGATAGTTGAGAACTAGTCTCAACCCTGAAGATTTAAATAAGGGTAAAGAAATTGTTTCTACCATTCTAAAAGAAAAATGTAAAGAAGAGGAAGAAATTCATCTTGATGATGACATTGTTATTCCAAATTCGGATATCTCTCTCCTCACTCCTAGTCAAATGCATACCCTAGAAGAACTATTGAAGAAGAGAGCTAAGCAAAAAAAGCTGAGAGAAGAAGAAGAAGAAGAAGAAGAAGAAGAAGAAGAAGAAAAATCAAGTCCTTGAGGACACAGAGAGCATATTTGTTAATACTCTAAGTATTGAGGTTGATAGTACACAACCTATTCTTGATCAGCTAATTGAAATTGTCCACAAATTCAATGAAGATCTGAATGAACAGGAAAAATTGATGCCAAGAGATGAAAGAAAATTTGAGAACAAAGTATTGGGGCAAGTTGCATAGAAAATTGCAATAGATCAAGTAGAGTTATCTACTATTTTTGTTTCACTAGAAACATCTATAAGTAATGTTATTTCACTATTTTTCAAATTGAGTGACACATATATCTTCACAAAGGAGATCAAGGATAAATTGTCCAAGATAGATGAAGATATGAAGGCACGTGCACACCAGCTATCACTTCACCCAAGTTATAGTTCTGCACACTTCACAAAGATCAAATATCTGACAAATTTGTAGGCAAAATTATTGAAGGAAGAAGCTAGAATCAGGGCCACACTTGCAGAAATTCAAGGCATGATTCTGCCAAACATGGATGCATTGCAGAAGCACATTGCACATGTAAAATCTCTCATCCATGACAACAACTTCTCCATAGTTGATCACATGATGGAATTATCAACAAAAGTTCAAATTGCCTTGCATGCAAGTAAGGTATTACAAGAGAATTGTGACAAGACTATAGTACTAATTTTAAAGGTACATTCTAATTTCTTGTCACATTTTAGTATTAACATATAGATATTATACACCTTTGGCATTTATGTCAAAAAGCGAGAGAAGTAAATATGTTTAATATAAAAAAGAAGAGAAGATATTGTATATTGCATTACTTCATAAAGAGGAGAAGATATTGACAAAGGGAGAAAAGATTACTATACTCCAGATGTATGTATATAGGAGAGATATATTTATGGGGGAGTAGTATAGTATTATGCAGATGCATGTACAAATAAGCATAAAATATCTTTACAAAAGTTATTTTGAAAAATCAGAAAAATAGAGTATGCTACCAAGCTACAACAACAAGAAGTCAAAATCGAGTTGAAGACTCAGAATGATGATAAAGGAAGTTTTTTGACTTATAGTTTTGAATGTTTAGATTTTTTGGTTTGGTAAGTGTTTTTGGCACTAATGCCAAAGGGGGAGATTGTTGACATTTAGGTTAATTTGTCTATCAGTGGCTCAACACTTAGCCAAATGGTTACATTGCTACTGAGCTCTACAATTTCTATTGAGCTTATCTTTCATCCTGTAGTGTTAACCAAGTGTTTTAGTTTCTCCCGACTCAAGTAGTCAGAATTCAGTGTCTATTGAGCACCTGAGTCAATTTTTTTGGAAATGATTGAAATAATCATAAGAAAAGTTGTTGGAATAATATATGGAACTAGTAAAGAATGCCCTCAATCATTGTTTTGTCATTGATGTCAAACTTGCTACTTGCAGGGATGACAATTGCTTTAGTGATCCAAATACTATCAATTAGTTGATTGTCAAGGTGGAGGCAATCAATAAGATGTAACTAGAACACCTAGAGAAAGGTTGAAGTTATGATGTTGTAATGAAGTACAAGGATCAGTTAAGCCATTGATGAAACAGTGTATTGGATGACATATTAAAAGATACAAAGAATGAGCACACTGAAACATATCAAAGGTTTTAGCTAAGTCTTTTGTAAAGCTCAAACTAAGTTCATTAGAGAGAAGGAGCCGAGCAAGTTCAGGTGCTGAGCATAATCAAGTGCCGAGCAAAACTAAGTGCCGAGCAGAATCAATTGCCGAGCAGAATCAAGTGCCGAGCAGAACCAAGTGTTGAGCAGGTATAGGTGCCGAGTAACACAGAGGTGTCAAGCACTAGTAACTCAATAATGTCGAGTAACACAAAGGTTTCGAGCACCAATAACTCAATAATGTTGAGTAACACAGAGGTGCCGAGCACCAGTAACTCAATAATGCTGAGTTGCTGCATTATTTTGGAAATCGAAGATTCGTCAGATCTAAGCCGACAAAGTTGTTATCTGGAAATCTGTGAATTAAAAGGAAGATAAGAATGATGAGTTGGTGGCACAAAACACCATGTAGAACATTTTTAAGATACAACTAGTGAAGTTTCTAGAAGAGAACAAGATATGGGGTAGATACATTGTATCCTACCTAATCCGTTTTGAAACCCTAAGATTGGAAAGGAAAAATTGAGCGGCAAAAGGAAAATCAGACTTCTATATAAGAAGACATAAGTTAATAAAAAAGTGTGGAAAAGAAGGGGATAGTGAGAGAGAGAGCCTTGGTCAAGCATAAAAGCATGAAGTGTTGTAGAATGTGCTAAGGAGAAGAAAGCACAGGAACTCTGTTTAAATAGACGACCACAAGAATGATTGCATTGGCAGAATGAGTAATAAGACTCAAGGAGACGAAGCTTGAGAAGGAAACAAGCAGCCAGAGCTGAAGTAATTGAAGCCAAGCATAAGGATTGAACTGAAAGAGTGATCTGAAATCTGCAAAGTATGTTGTAAGTTATGTCAGATCAAAAGACCAATATCATTACTTTCTAGCAATTGTAACAGTAAGATAAATCCTATGGACTTAGGTTGGTTTAACAGCCATTAGATAAATCCTTTAATAGGGTGACATTCCTAGTGAATGTTCTGAAAGACCTTTAACCAGGCCCATTCCTAACAGTTTGGTGAAATCCTCTAACAAGGTCACATTTAACAATGTGTTGTAAGCCTTTAACAGGACAGGCTTTTAACAGGGCATCACTTCAGAAGAGTGAGAATCAAGTAGCATGTTACTGGTGGTTTTTCCCAAATTGGGTTTCCACGTAAATCATTGTGTTATGTTTTGATCTTGAATGTTTTATCTTTGCATGTTGATTTACAGTAATTTGCTTATATGACTGATTTAAGTTTGAACAGATGAAAAGGGTATGGATTCATTAAAAAAGGTATTAATAAGGCATTTGGACCTTGAATAACTGTTTCACCCCCCCTCTCAGTTATTCTAAAAGAATTCTAACAAATTTATAGTGTTTCCCAAGCTTCATGATGTTTATCAAGCTTCAAAGACTATGTATAATGCAAACTAAATGTAGTAGAGGCTATCGAGCTATTTAGTAGAAGTGAAGAAGATCATAGTTTTAACTGAGCTCTAGTATGTTAACCAAGTTCTACTATATCTACCAAGCTTGTAGTGTTAACAATGTGAATCTAGTGTTGACATCAACTGAGTGATTTAGCAGCTACCAAGTTTCTCAGTGTTCACTGAGTCACATAGTGTTGACTGAGTTCGAGCTACTTGGAAGTGATTAGTATGGACCAACTTCAAGTTCAATTGAGTGCCAAAGATTATTGGGCATTGATGGTGTTTTTCGTGTATCAAAAAATCACCGACTTTGTGAATTATGATGAAATTGGTATTGTAGTCGGCTCTAGTAAGTTGTTATTTGGATTGGTATATATGTAATGCATTATATCATATCTTGTAATGCCTACCCCTACTTGACTTTTTAGATTTGTTTTGACCATATTCTTTTAGGCCAGTTTTCTAATTGTGTTTTATGATTGTCAGTACTTAGTCACCATATTTGATTATATGTCATTTCATACTTAGTTGATTATATATTAAGTTACATAGTTATTTCATGTATGCATGATTTTTCGATGGTGATATATATGTTCATGTAGTGACTTTCAATCATTTAATGATGTTAGTTAGATGAATAATTTTTATGTAGTTTCTATGGATACTTACCCCATACTTGCATGTGTATGGTGTGCATGTATGTTTTCTTTATGTTTGGCATTTTTAATGCAGTAGAGGGAGTTGTAGTCACCTGCTAGTCGAGATCTACATGATGAACCACTTCCTACCATTGCTTATTTAGTTTAGAATATTGTGTTTGTACATGCGTGGATTTTATGCAGATTGTAGGTACCGGGTATCGACTTCCCTAAATTGCTAGGATGAGCGCACCCTATCATAGTATTTCAATGGTATAAGTGGGGGGATAACTATTGAGTCCAAATTCTAAACCCTAAGCCAATTGTCCTAGAAAATAGGACAAGTATCTGAGTTAGTTCCACCTTTCCAAATTTGTCAAGTGACGTAAATTCGTGATTCTAACCCTTGAGTTTGATTATGTTTTTTTGTCTTTAGTTAAGTTGTCATTTTTGGTTTTGTGGGTATGTGGTGATTTTCTGTTATAATTAAATCAAATTAAAAGATAATTTAATGGAAATTTTATAAAGAAATTTGATATTTAATCATATTTAATTAACTGAGAAATTAATTAAATAAAAGAATTAAATTTAAAGATTTTATTTTGACATATTTATATTTTTTTAATTTAATGATAATTATTTTAGGAGTTTTATTTTAATAATAAAGTCCAAATAATGTTATTAATTAAGTTAATAAATATATTATTAAAAATATCTCGTAAATTAATTAAATAAAAGAATTAAATTTAAAAAATTTATTAAAGTTTCATTTTTGACATATTTATATTTATTTAATTTAATGACAATTATTTAGAAATTTTAAAATATAAACTCTAAAGAATGTTATTAATTAAGTTAATAAATATATTATTAAAAACGTCTCGTGATTTGATTAAATAAAAGAATAAAATTTAAAGATAAAGTTATAGTTCTAATTTTGGCATATTTATAATTATTTAATTTAATAATAATTTACTTAAGAGTTTTATTAATAAACTCTTAATAATATTATTAGTTAAATTAATAAATATGATATTAAAAATGTCTCATGATTAATTAAAGTGAGAAAGAAAATTAATTTAATAAAGATATTTTAATTTAAATTGCATAAAGTTGTTGCATGAAAATTGTATATAGAAAAATCAATATTTAATTATATTTAGTTAATTGAAAAGTAATTAAATAAAAGAATTAAATTTAAAAGATTAAATTAAAGTTCTAATTTTAGCATATTTTTATTTATTTTTATTTAATAATTATTATTTAAGAGTTTTATTTTAATAATAAAATCTAAATAATATTATTAGTTGAGTAATAAATATTATATGATTAAAAAGAAAATATTAAAATATGTGAATATTTGATTAATTAAATTTATGCTTTAAATAAAAAGTCTAAATTTAAATGTCTAAATTAGAGGTCTAAATTTAGAAAAATGGTTAAAGAAAGATTAGGATATGATGTTATTTAATTAATTAAATGTGTACTTTAGTTTAAAATATTTATTTTAAAAGTCTAATATAAGAAGTTGGATAAAATAAGATTAAAATATTAAAATATTAAAGATTTAATATTATTTTATTATGATTATTTAATTAATAATTATTAAATTAGAGTTGCAAGCTTTAATTATTTTTATTAATTTAAATAATAAACTATGCTTTAAATAGTGCTTACACTAAGTAATAAGTGGAGGAAAAGAAAATATAAAAGAATATTTTAATTTAAAAAAGTTCTTTAAATGTGCATGAAAAAATTGAATTTAAAAGATTTGATTGAAGTTATAATTTAGGCGTATTTATATTTATTTAATAATAATTTATTTAGAAGTTTTATTTTTAATAAACTCTAAATAATATTATTAGTAAAATTAATAAATATTATATTAAAAATGTTGCATGATTTAATAAGGGAGAGAAAGCTTTAATTTAATAAAGTTTATTTTAATTAAATTGCATAAAGTGTGTGCATGAAAAATAAAATATCATACCTAAAGATAAAGGGTTTTCACATGATTGCATGATCAAAGCCTTGATTTGGGGGAAAAACTCTTTATTAAGGAAATTAGAGCTCAATTCTATATACATAGGTTTGGAGAAACCAATTTTCGAAAAGAGATTTTTTGAAGGAAAGGGAAGATTTTTGCGTGTTTGTGTGTTCATTTTTTTAGCATCATATCCAGGTAGGATCTTGTGGGTTTATGCAGTAGTTGTTCATTCTTCAAATTCTTGTCTTCTTTGTGTTGGTTGTGTTTCTGTTTTCAAAATTTCTCTTGGTTGAAACTCTTGTGTGAGAAAATTGATTTCCATTATAGAATTGTCTATAATTTAATCTAAAAACCTTTAGTAAATATTGAACTTTAGGGTTTTCAAAATCTAATGAATTATGAAATTCACTTTTGTATGCACTTTATGTGACATGTGATTTGTTGGCATTGGGGTTTTTGGGTTTGTCTTTGCTTTGGCTAGTTAGGATGTTTACTAGAGGCTCGGGAGTTTGTTTTGTTATGTCATGATGATGTTTATATACAATCTTTTATACTCAACCATGGTAATGTGTCTGGTATGCTCTATGAGATGTTTTGATGCATTGATTGTTATTGTTTTTCAGCATTCTTGTGTGAAATCGAGGTGAATGGTGTGACCCATCTGATATAACCTTTGAGTCTTCGATTAGTTGTTTTTGGATTGCTTTCTAGTCACTTGTATAGGACTGAGGTGTTTGTATGATTTTTTCTTGGTATGTCATGTTATGACATGGATTGGTTTATGTATACTTGATTTTGTGATTAGTGTTGTTAGGATAATCATTTTGGTGGAATTTTTTATTATGATTAATGATTTTCAGTACTCGTCAGTTGCTTGTTTAAGAACTAATGTATGGTATGTGGTCTTTTGTGATCTTTTAATTTTACTGAGATTAGGGTAGGTTATCTATATGTAATGTCGGGAAGTGGCTTGCAATGGAGATCGGGGCCCAAAGTGGCTGCCAGGGTAACCAATTGTAAGTTGTTTAATAAGTGAAAACACTACACTAAATGGGAATAAAATGAGCCCAATAAGAGTCTTTGTATGTTCTTTCCCATGCCTCGAGTGCTCGTACAGAATATAATGGGAGTAGAGAGAATGCTTGGTTGTGACCATGCATCATTAATATGCCTTGTCAGTATGAAAGGATACTAATGCCACATAGAGTCACTAGGGGGTCGGGGTCAAGTTAGATTGCTAGGGTAACTCAAGCGATGATTCATGCAATGACACTTTCCTGCTTACATAGTAGATTCCTTATGTTTCTGTGTTTGCCTCTGGGTCTAGATGTCAATTTATATTGGAAACTTTAAGTTAGATTACTTTTAGGGTTTCCTTGACTTAGATATTACTTTTGATTTTGGGATTGATATCATGTTTGGTACTTGAGAATATCCCCTCAACGTGGTGGGAGTGAGCTATTTAGGTTCAATGAGGTCATGTTGTAGTATTTTTTCTTATACCATTGAGATCTAATCATCAGATGTCACTGTTGGATGTGTTTGTGCAGATGTTCCTTTCTATTTGTTCTTGTATTTCTATGACGGATGGTTATACTTAGTGTATTGTATTTGATTTCATAGATCTTAAGAGATGATGTAATTTATTTCATGATGTATATTATTTTAGCCTTTCATACCCTGTGACCTGTACAGTGGATGATTGTGCATTCTGTTTATTGCCAAGTGGCATCATATATAATTGTATATTATTTGAATGGATTCATACTAGTATATTATTATTTGATGTGGATTTATTATATATTAGATTTATTATTAATTAAAATTAAATGTGATTCAACGTCATAGGACCCTTAAGAATTGTAATTTGTTTTATGGTATGTGTTTATGTGAATGTTAATTGCTTCTGCTATGTTATAACTATTGTTGTTAAGTTATTATCTTTAACTTTTTTTTAAAAATGTTTGACAAACTTAGTAAAACTTTAGGTTAACTTCTTTTGGGTCACATGGTGAGGCATTACATATCCAAACATATCATTGGAGAAGATTAGAAGTGCATAAGTATGAATTGAAGAAGGCTACAAGCAACAGAGACTTATCTATCACAATCAGGTGATAGTTGCAATACAAGGAATCTCATTCAACAAATCAAAGTTGTAGATCAGAGATCAGCCATTGCTTCATCCTAACAGGTGCATCAGTCAAATCCTTTTAACAGGGTAGACTTAACATTCTTTTGCTAAATCTCTTAATTGAGTGCATACTTCATTGTATGTTTATAAATCCTTTAACAAGGTGGACCTCATGGTCCTTATTGCTCCTAACAGGGTAGATCACTAGAAGTGGTCAATTGTAAGCCTTAACATGTTAACTTTATACTACAGTACTAAAGCCTATGGGTATCATCCCTACCCTAGTTTTACTTTCTAATTGGAAGGTTTATGTGTCATCATATCTTGCGTCAAAGTGTTATGAATGTTTTATTGCTTTCATTCTTTCATGCATGCAATTAGGACAAAAAATTATATAAAGGATTAATTGGTGAAGTAAGATAAAGTTTTATTGGTTCCTGATTCACCCCTCCCCTCTCAGTAACCTTGCCTACCTTATATTTCAATATACTCATCTTCAAATAAAGGATTAGTGAGAGATATATGTAGGTCCCTCATTCATGGCTAGATTCGCATGAGGTTCATAACTAGGTACATTATCAACCTTTAAAATTCCATGTTTATCCACATCAATACTATTTTATTTTGTGGTATTTCTTTTCAATATTTACGTTAACATTTGAACTCTAATTAATGTTGTGAGCAAAATTATTATCTCTCTTCTAAAAAATTTTAAGGGAAGAGAAGTCTCTTTTAGTATGCCCATTTGATTTACAATAGATGAGAATTTAATTTACCCAAAACTAAAAGTTCCCAAGTAAATACATCTTCATCAATTTTTAGAGAAATTCTTTCCAAAATGAATATTTGAAGGGCTAGGACAATTAAAATTATAGCATTCAAGTGGAAAATTTAATTCTAGACTCCTTTCTTTCAAAACAAACTCCAAAGGTGCTAAACTTTGTGGAATGATTGACCCAAATTTAAGTTGAAGCCCTCTAAGTTCTGCCCAGTTTGGGCCAAAGTGAACCTTAACCTATTCAAGATCCCCACTTGATAACCACTGGAAATCATGAAAGAGGGATTTCCCAACATTCCATAAATCCTTCTTTAAAACCATGTCTTACATAACATTCCATAAATCCTTCTTCAAAACCATGTCTTACATATTGTGATATTTTAAGAAAAAAATGAAATAGCCCTTTTGAAGCATATGACAAAAAATTACATTTTTGCCCCAAACCTTAGATCGTCAGTCATCAAAATAATTCTAGAAGGAAAAGAATCACTATCCATATAGACAATTAAAGTGGAAATATTCTTTAAACAATTTTTCACATTCCTAATTACCTTGACCATATTCTCATTAGGACAAAGAGATGGAATCTTCAAAGTAGGCAGATGGGACTTACCATTTCCTCCCTCTTTGGGGTCTTTAGTTTGGAACTTGCCTCTGTTGTTATTTCCATAAATTTTGGTTCCAAATAGTCCTCTTGGCACCATTTTACAGTTGAGAGTGATTCCATTAGAATTTGCAGATAGAGGGAAAGTGACAACAAAATCTTTAGCAAGAACAAATTTATAAGACAATTTAGATTTTTCTTTCTCCTCTAATTTTTGCACAATATTCCTCGTAATCTTACCAATAGTTTTATTAATAAAATTATCCTTGTTCAAATGTGGTGTAACACTACTACTACTCACAATACCAATAAATAAGAATCCAATAACAAGTACAAGGTACGCAATATTTTATTTTTTTTAACTCCCCTTAATACAAGTACAAGTACATAGATTGAACGATTCTCAATCTGAAAACCTCAAAAAACAAGTAAACATCATCCAAATATGATTCCATAAAGATTCTAAAACATATTGAGTTTAGTACAATAATGAAGTACAATCTCATCCTTAAATGCCTATGTCCCAAAATATGGACCCTACAAGCAAATGAATAATGATTCAAGAAGAACTTCAATAAGCATCTTTAGCTACTTGTAAACTCGAAGCACCTGGAAACACACAGGATGCAACACAAAACAAAAGAGGGCTCAATACACACTGAGTTGAAAAGCATAATCCACCTGCATGCATGTTAGACCAAACATATACATAACCATAATGCAGATATCTGTTTCACTACAACATAGTGTAGTTCCAAAATTAATATGCAAGAAGTAAACCTTTACTCATTATTACAAAATTAAACTCACACTAAGAATAACACGTAAATGAAACATATATATACTGAGGTGTCATCGTTATGGCACTAAGATACTGCATCCCTGTATGGTATGCTCATAGTCAACACATAACGGGTTTCTCTATTATACTTGTCAATGACAGAATAGAGATATGCCTTGTTCTTCATACTTAACCATATAGGTCTAAGTCATAGGTAAGGCCAATTATCTTTTATATGTGTAATTAACCCACCCAATTCATTTTATAGTTATCACAGAATTAATTAAGTGAATAAGATAAACCAAATTCAGCCACCCCGATATACGTTCATCACAGCTATTCTTAAAATACACATCAAACAGATTTTCTAAGAATGTTCATGCTACAAATATAATTCAGTATTCAACATGATACTACATCCTTTAATCTATTCGAACATATCTTAACATTGCCTATTTCCAAGGTAAATTTAGACTACTACAACAACAAAAACAAATATTATAATAATAGAACCCGTAAATACAATTAAATTAACATCTTAACTTAATGATATTTACTGATCTTAGTACTATACTATTCATCCCTGTTGTCATAACAATCTTTACTTATCCTTTGAAATAGCTAAATAGTCAAATCAAGTACAAAAGATACCTTTGTTTTGAAAATGAATTCCATCAACATATTTCATAATTGAAACTTAAAATGAAATCAACTTTCCATTTCAATAAAATCCGAAAAATAGCTCTGACTGTCATTAAAACAGAGTATAACCTTTAATATAATTAAATTTCTTTTTGTTTCAACATTATGATTGAATTGTAATACAACATTCTAATACCATTGACGGTTTTCTTACAAGTTCAGATCCCATCATTGTTTGAACAGATGACCAATAACAACATTGTCATTACATTTTTGGCTATACAATCAAAACAATATGACTTCTTTTCTAATCATAGTCAAATTTCTAAGTTTATAAAAACTGTTATTGCAGTATTCTATGCAACTATTTAACAATATGTCATTGCTCTGTTTTAACTGCACTAAGCTTTCGAAGATACAATTTGAAACCATATCATAATCGTTCTCTGACAGTAATCGAACACAATCAGAACACAAAATCCTTTGAAAACGTATATTAGAAATCGGCTAATACTATTGACAAATTTTCCGCCGTCTGTTCTCACTAATCAAAATACAACCTAAAGTTCTATATTGATATTATAACCAACTTTTTACAAAATGTGTTGAACATCTTTTACAGAATTCCAAATTCACAAAAAAAAAAACTTTTCTTCTTAAGAATTTTTTACTATTCAACTTAAACCTCACAAATAAGATCATTAACATAACTATAGTTATGTTGTTACAACGCAAATCAAATTTCATTTATAATACAAGACAATTGCTTGACAAAATGTCGATGCCACTAATTGCATAAGAAATTTAACTTAACTGTGGTTTTTTTTTAAACACTTAATAGTCTGTCTAATATCATGACCAACCTAAGTTTAAAACCATTGTTTTCTAATAAGCTATACTCTAGTTTGAACAATTTATTAGGATAAACAATTGTGCCCTAATTCAAATGCGAACTAATGACTATAAAAGCAAACCCGATTCCATTGATCGAAATGTTTAACCCTAGTCGTATATTACCATACATAGTGATCTCCACATTTCATTCAATATAATAAAAACCCAAAAGCAAACAACATAACCAAAAGATAGTTACATTCAAACTCTAATTAATTTCGATGATAAGTTAAAAACACAGAGTTCGGCTATATAAAATCGACAGCTGTGAGTTATATGATAACAAACAACAAAGCTCAAGCATATCCATGTTTCCCAAGCACACTTTCATAACCTCCCTCAAGTATGGGAACAAGAATTGCCCAGAAAACATCTCTGAACCTTGCCTACTTCCAGACTCGAGAGTGGATTACGCAAATATTCTTCAGAACATTATAAAATCATACTCCTAACATTCCTGTTTTAAAATTAAATACAATAATATGAGAGAAAGAAGGGATAGATAATGCCCCTACTTGAGAGATAGTAGAGGGTAATTGCTCAGCTCCAAGCACTTTAGCAACTCGTCGAGAAAGCCAAAGCCCAAAATAAATACCACACTTCCAAATTGCAAAGACCCAAATACTGGCTTGCAATGGTGGATACGATGATCAACAACATAAACCAAGAGAAGTTTATCAAAAGAATTGGCTGAGAGCAACACCACAATGCTTGGCCTTAAAAACTCAAGATCTTTTTCAACAAATTCTTCCATGAACCCAATTCTACAGCAATAGGGGTTACAAATGTTCTTCAATCAGAGCAATGCGGCCAAATTTCTGGCCCTTGCTCAACAGATAACCAAACTATCAACACGAAATGGCCGACTAAACTAATAGTGCCATAAAACCCCATTACTCTGCAGTCAATGATCTTTCCCTCAAAATAGAGCCGTGCATATGGTAGTTCCACTACCTCCGCCACATTTTTGTCATGTTTGAAAATAATGCAGAATTCTTTAATTCTTGAGCATGCGAAACCATTAGGTTTTAGGAATACAAATCCTTAATACGACTACCAATGCTTTTGCATATAAAATAACAGCAGGAAAGTGTTATAAAAGTCGTGGGTATCATACTCATTCTTAATACACATTAGTGTATATTAATATCGTCAGGGTGTCCAATTCTCGAATATGATAGAAATAACTTAAGCAAATATACTTAAGGTAAATAAACTCTCTCTTTTTTAATTGAAGTAAATAAACTTCTTTGTTTCAAAGATATGCAAATGCGAATTTAAAATAACAAATGAATATGTTAACTTCAACTATATATATTAGATCAATCCTTTTTAATCGTTCATCTCTCAAATATAACTAAAATCCAAAAGCACACAACATGTTTGTATTCAAACGTATTTGTATTGTCTTGTCAAACATTCATCATGCTAACTTTTATCCAATTTACGTACAGTCACATAATGCAACATACTTTGAAATTAAAACATAGTAAATCATATTGATTTTTTTTTTTTGATCTGCAGTTAGCAACATGTCAGTATTTACCTTAAACATCATAATCTTATTTAAAGCACATCAATAATATTATTGACAGAATTGTTTTGAAAAGCATACTCAGTAACAATGTAAAAATCAGAGAAATTAAGCATAGTAGTTCTGACTCCTATAATAAGTTCAACCACAAATACATGTCCCTCAGACATTACAAACCAAGTTCAACAGATAACAGAACGTAACATCAAAAAAAAAAAACTTATAATAATAAAGTCTTAATATGAAAATAATTGAAGTAGTGGTCAGGCATGCCATCCTCCCCCACTAGGTTACGACTTTCTCCTGGAAATCAGCAAACCTTCAGAATTCACTGAATACCCTTCAAAATGCCCTTCTAAGATGCTACCGCTGTCAAAAACAACCTTAACATCCTGAAACCAATGATCTGCAGAAAGATTTTGAAGAATCTTATCCCTAAGATCCACTGTTAAGATCAAAGAAGATAATTCATGTCACCTTCTGCTAAGTGCATCAGCAACCACGTTCTCCTTCCCTTGCACATACTTAATCTCAAAGTCATATTCACACAGTAACTCCATCCATCTTCATTGCCTAGTGTTGAGGTCTAGTTGTGTGAAAAGATACTGAAGGCTTCGATGGTCAGAATGTAACTCAAAATGTTGACCCAGAAGAAAATGCTGCCACTTAGTCAAAGCATGCATAATAGTAGCAAGTTCGAGATCATGAGTAGGGTAATTCACCTCATGACTCTTTAGTTTTCTAGATTCATAAGCAATAACACATCCATCCTACAACAACACTGCCCCTATGCCATCCAAAGATGCATCAGTGCAAACAACGAATTCCTTAGTAGAATCTGGAACTGCCAAGACTGGTGCACTGGTTAGACATTCCTTAAGTTTCTGAAATGCTACCTCGCACTCCTTTGTCCACAAAAATTTCTTCCCTTTTCTCTGAAGGGATGTGATAGGATACGCTATTTTGGAGAAGTTTGACACAAATCTACGGTAATAGCTTGCTAAACCCATGAAACTTTGAACCTCGGACACATTCATAGGTGTTGGCCAATCAACAATAGCCCAAATCTTGGATGAATCTATAGAAATTCCATCACCTGAAATAATATGTCCTAAGTAGCAAATCTCTGATCGAAAGAATTCATAATTCTTAGGATTGGCATATAGTCTATTCCTACGAAGACATTCCAAAACTTGCCCTAAATGCCACTCATGCTTCTCGACAGAGTTAGAATACACCAAAATGTCATCCAGAAATACCACTATGAACTTGTCAAGGTAAGTTCTAAACACATTATTCACTAGGCTCATGAAGACAAAAGGTGCATTTGTCAACCCAAAAGTTACTATTGTGAATTCGTAGTGTCCATACCTAGTCTGAAAAGTTGTCTTGTGAATATCAGCTTCTAGGATTCTAAGTTGATGATACCCGAATTTCATATCAATCTTCGAAAAGACTCGGGCACCCTTGACCTGGTCAAACAAGTCATCAATTCTAGAAAAAGGATACCTGCTCTTAACAGTAACCTTGTTCAACTGTCTATAGTCTATATAAAGTCTTAAAGAATAGTCTTTCTTCTTGACAAAAATTACGGAGCACCCCAAGGTGATACACTAGGACAAATCAAACCTTTCTCCAAAAGCTCCTCCAACTGAAATTTAAGTTCAACCAGCTCTTGAGCTATCATTCTGTAAGGAGTCTTGGAAATTGGTTCTGTTCCTGGCACTAAATCGATCCGAAAATCAATTTCTCTTCTCGAAGGTATTCTTGGAATCTCTTCAACAAATACATCCAAAAAACTCTGCAAGATTGGATGATCGTGAGAAGAACCCTTATTCATGGAATCATTTAAGTCATTTACCGATATGGCAAACAAACTACAGCCTTTTCGAGTACACTTTTCCAGTTGCTTGGCAGAAATTGTCCGCAAAGAGATGGGTCTCTTGATTCCCACAATAACTCTAGCTAATCCAAGATCATCAACACAACTGATTGATTTATCCTTGCAATCCAAAATGGCTTGATGTTGTTCTAACCAATCCATACCCAAAACTATGTCATACAATCCTAAAGGTATAACCCTAAGGTTCACTGAAGTAGTGAAAGTTTTCATATGAATTTTACAGTCAGGAGCAACAATATCAACGTTCACCTTGGATCCTGATGCTAACTCCACTTGCCATCTGTCCCTTGCCCTAACCACAGGAATAACACTATTTGCAACTAAAGCAGAAGAAATAAATGAGTCTGTAGCTCCAGAGTTAAATAAAATAGATACTTTCATACCTTGAGTATTACCCTAAGCTTCAATAACCGTGTTCTGGTATTTGACCTACTTCTGATCCAGGGTTGCAAATATATGGTGGTTCCTGGTAGAATCACCAACTGTCACTTCAGACCTAGCTGGATTAGGTCCTACCTTCGGCTTGTCCCAGTTAGGGCACTGAGACTGGTAATGACCCAACTGTCCACAATGAAAACACTCAACAGATTTCTTGAATCCTATGTTCTGACCAGAAGGATTAGGAAATGGATTATTACTCTGCACACTCTGAGGTGGTTGAGATGGTTTAGGCTGTTTTGAACCCTTGGAATTCTTATCGAACTTTCTCTTCTTGAATTTCCCACCTGAAAATCCTGATTTTGAACTACCTTGTGGAGGCTTTTGATTCCTACTGACATCCAGAGTAGGTGGATTCATGTTGGTTTTGTATGAAGCCCCATGATATCTAGACTTCATCTCAATCAGCTTTGCTTGCTCTGAAACTTCTTGCATAGTCAAAGGTCGAAAAGTACTCACTTCCTCCCCAAACTTGGGCAAAAGTCCTCTGATGAAGTGTTGAATCATGGCCTTATCATTTTCAGCCCACCCAGAAAACTTCTTAAGCTCGTAGAACCTACGTTTATAAGCTTCCACTGTAGAGCCAGACTGCACAATCTGAAAGAACTCTTATGCACGGGCCTGACGCCAATATTTAGACATAAACCTCTCCTTGAATCGCTCTACAAAGAGCTCCCAAGTAACTAGAGAGATATCAATACCCAGCTTTTCAAACTCCTACTCCCACCACAAGGACCCAAATCCTCTCAAATGCATAATTGTCCATCTTACCTTCACGTTACTCAAGTAACGATGTAAGACAAAGCATCGCTCAATGTTCAGCAGCCAAGCTTCTGCCACTGTACCCTGTTCTGTACCATAGAATAATGGTCCTTTCATCTTGGAAAGATCCTTGAGCTAAGCTCTTTCTCATGCCCAAACTACGAGGGAAAAACACACAAATATATATATATATATATATATATATATATATATATATATATATATATATATATATATATATATATATATATATATATATATATATATTTTTTTTTTTTTTTAAATTAAAAAATTTATTAATTTGCTCTAGGTTTTGGAAATGATTGATTACAGTTTAAGAGAAGTTTCTCTACGACATCCTTGTTTTAAAACTTTTGTGGAGGAATACATCGTCAGGATTCTGAAGTACATTGTTATTAGATTGATATAAATGTTTACTGATTCGTTATTACATTGCTTAAACAATCATGCAAAAATTATTTTAATAACAATCTGAAGAAGATTGGGTTTAGATTATTCGAATAACTTAAGCTATTAGGACACTGATTAAACAAATTTTCAAAGATACTATTAATACCAACATTTCTTAAATCTCCAACTTAGCTTAATTTTCAACAAAAATTTAATCGAATATAAAATAAATCTAAACTAAATTTAATAATAATTTCATATTAAACTAATTTATCTTAAACTAACTAACTAAATCTATAGTTGATCTAATCATTCATAAATGAACGTCTAATCTTTTAAATAGAACTTAACTTTACAAATTAAATAAAATTTAAAAACTATCAATTAAAACATGAAATTAAACTAGCATTATTAAAGCAATATATATAAAATTTAAACAACATAACTTTAATAAATTACAATTTTAAACTTAATTTAAATTAAATATTAAAACCACTTACTAAAACAAAACTTAATAATAATAAAACTAATAAACAAACTAACTAACAAAATCTAATTAAACTAAAACCCAATTAATTAACTAATCCTAAACTTAAAAGTAACATTAACTAACAATATATTTTTTTAAAAAACATAAATTAAACCTAACTAACTACCAACTACTTACCCTAAGACACCTACTCTACCCCTTAACACCCACTTGGCCACTAGTCAGGTCGATTTGACCTCTCCCTACACCTCTTCCTAGGCCCCACGCAAATCCAAGCCTTCACATAAAAAAAGGTACGCAGGAGCATGGAGGAGATGAAGTTTAAAAAGAAGATTTCATTGCAAACTTTACTGCAAACTCCTAAACTTAAACCAAGGACCTAAATAAAATCATGACACTGACATGGTAGTACTCTCCCTCCAACCCACGCAACCCAAGAGGAAGGAAAGTGCGTCCCAATTTGTGGCACGTGAGCAGAAACCAAGAAGAAGGAGCTTAAAAGGTAAAGACAACTATCAAACTCACTTTCACATAAATATGGAACCTTCCCAAACTGGCCGCTAGAAATGGAGGAGGATGGGGATGGGACAAGGTGGCAGGATGATGTCACCCTCCCATTAAACCACTTTGACTTAAGACAAGCAAAATACCTTTTTTTTTAAAACAAGTTTAAACTGACGTCCAAGGCCAAGGAGTAAGCAATTAATTCATAAAGTTTATAGGCAAGAGTATAAGATATGAAGGTAGTCTTCTAGGATAAGCATTAAATTACTTATAACTAAATTAGATATTATTCACATTAGTAATATATATATAAATATATTTTTATATAGAAAACAAAAGGAATATTCTCTATCTCAATAAGAGAATAAATTATTTCTCCATACAATTTCCAGCATCCTGTAGGTGGGTGTTTTGGAAATTTTCTCTTAGGGATGGTATGTAAAGTTATTTTACTCTTCATTAAGTTGGATCAAAAAAATTGAAAAGCTAACATATTGCTAATGTTATCCCAAGTATTAATTCTTAAAGTTTCTTATGGCTTACAAAATTAATAGTGCATCTTTTAAATCTATTAGATGATTAAGGTAGGATTCAATACAATTTCTATCACATCTAAAATAGATTGATTCAAGGACTAAATTCGTCATTAATTTCCTTATTTTGGCAAATCTATAATGACTTGATACAACCATAACCTATCAAGAGTTTGAATTATTCATTTCATTCAATAATGCAATACTTTATCATTTGGATCTAACAATCATAAAAAGTGAATCTGCATGCATGATCATAGTTTTCGTTTTCAACATATATGAAAGCTTGGAAATTTTGTCAAATTTAACATCATCAATTCCTTCCTATTTGGTTTCCTACTCCAATAGTCTAAGTTACTCATGATAAGATATTACAATGATAGTGTGAGTTACTCATTGGACTAAGTATAGTTTAGGATGATAATTCATATAACAATCAACATAAAACTTAATGCAGCCGATAAGCAATCCATGGCAAGGTTAAAGATAACTAACTGATTTATGCTTTAAGAATTTAAGGAGATACAAAATCTCTTAGTCCAATTGATTCGTTCATAAGGAAATTTAACAAAGAAGAGATAATTTGAGTTCTCAAGGTAGGAATCCTGATTCATCTAATACTTATACATCAACTTGGAAATTTCATTCTATCAAATTGTTCTTCCTTAACAATTTAAAAACTTGAAATATCACAATTCATGACATTATCCGTTATTCTTATTTTTTTAATGTGCAACCATATTAAATTTAATACACAATTAAATCACATGATAACCAAATATGCTCAACACCAATTTTATTGGCAAACCTGATTCAAGGGCTCAGCCGGGAAAGAATCAGGAAGAAAACCCGGCTTCGTTGCCATTTACAATAAGGTTTAAAATATAATTTACAATAGGATCTCAATCCCAAATTTCAACAATTAAATCAATTTTTTTCCTCATGATCAAAATCAAGGAATTTGTAAAGTTTTTCTGAATCTCATTTCAAGAACCATGGAGGAAACCAATATCTGATCGGGTGACAACCAAGCAGAACCAAAAGAAAATCAAACATGCATAATCATACATGGTTTACACAATAGGATTCACAATGAATCAATACTAGGGAGAGGTGGATTCTTCCAACAGGAGAAGTCAAGCACAACACCAATTTAGATGCCCAATCGGGGCTAATAACCAAGAACTCCCGTTCTTTCATTTAAACATGCCATACTCATACCAGGTTTGTGATGATGGGTAGGGGCCCATAACACCCTACCCTTTATCCCTCTTCTCATCCTGAGAAGAGACTCTACACTGGTTGGAGTCCAAGTAAACAGACCTCTCCCTAAATTGGTCACTTCTGCCCTCTCCAAGGGTGAGTAATACCAAAACACCCATGCAAGGAAAAACTCTAAATTGCAAACATAAACATGAAAGGAAAACAACCAAAATAACATAGTTTTCAAATTTTCCCAACATACCCACAACCATACAACAGTGAAACAACAACAAGGTAACATGAACATGAAACAAAACATAAAAACTGAATAAGGGAGATGAGAATTTCCTACCTTCACAAAGAGGTAATGGCAATGAACAAGTTTGAGTAGAGTATCCCTTTTCCTTCCTTCAACCTTCAAGAATTCCTCTCTAAATGTAGAGATTGGGTAACAACCTCCACAAGTCCAAGAAGGGCCTCTAAAATAAGCCTCCAACTCAACCACCAAAAAGGAGCAATAACTATTTCCACCCACTAGCAATTCTAGAAACTCCTAACTCAACCTACACCATGGTTAAACCCTAAGTGGAGATGAGGTGAGGTAACTCAAGATAACCATGATCAATTTTCGCACAAAGGCAAAAAGGGACTTTTTGAGTGACCTCAAAAGTCAAAAAAAGGGGCTTAGGGGTTGGAAAAGACCCCTAACCCATACCCATACCCTTTGGTTAGAATAATAACATGTTTTAAAGCCTTAGGAATAGGTTTAGAGCCACAAAAAGGCTAGGAAATAATTAGGACCCACTAACAACTCTAACTTTGCAGATTAAACACAATCTAATTTAAGGGATGACTCACCTTGATTAAGGACCTAATAGAAAACTGACACTAACTTAAACCAACTTGGTCCAAAGGTTAAACAATTAACCCTGAACAACCATTGAAACACATAACCATTTTACCAGTGTCAAGCGACACTGAAAGAACATAATTATGAACATAAACATTCACTGAACAAAGAAGATACATACATATATCTCACAATAAAAATACGTGAATTACGAACAACAAGGTTTCCAAAATTAGCACATAGAGATCAGTTATGTTCCTCAGTGGGGTTTCTCGGCTAAATATCTGCACACTCATTGCACACATCAGTAGTCCCGTAAAATCACATGTACATAAATGTATACGTATCAGAAATTTACTTAAATTAAAACATACATCAATAAAGGTTTCTTCATCCTACATAATTCTTAACCATTTAAAATATCTTAAATCAAAGTCTCAATCCTACATTTACTAATTTCATCAACATACATATACATGAAACATTAAATGACAATCATCAAATATCTCTAAAAGTAATATCACACAACATGAAATAATAAAATATGTTTTAAGCATCAGATAATGTCTCGACATCTCGAGTCATGAATATCAAAATAATAGTAATATATCACTATGCTACGATGGGTCGGGGCAAGGCCTCACACTCTTGCCACTAGATCTTCCTCGACAGGAAGGTTAATACCTTGCACAAGAGGTCTCTTATCATTCACTTCCCCACCAGGAATCTGGTTATTAGCCTCAATATTATCGAGACGTTCCAATATCCTCTGAAGTACCATAGCTTGATCTACCTGATTATTTTGGTTGTTTCCAACCCCAATATTCTGATCAAATTGATCATTCCCAGCAAAATTCTGGTGCCTAGGACCTCTACCACGGCCCTTGCCCCTGCCTTGGCCTCTACCAGCAAGGTTATCCTCAGGAATACCGCGTCCTCAAGTTCCTCTAATGATGGGAGGCATGATAGCAACCTACAAACAAAAATTATTAATACGCAACAATGACGGGTTGAACCCTAAAACCCAAGAGTCCTGGTTATTCTAACTATCCTTTGATACCAAATGTAACACTACTACTACTCACAATACCAATAAATAAGAATCCAATAACAAGTACAAGGTATGCAATTTTTTTTTATTTAACTCCCCTTAATACAAGTACACAGATTGAACCATTCTCAATCTGAAAACCTCAAAAAACAAGTAAACATCATCCAAATATGATTCCATAAAGATTCTAAAACATATTGAGTTCAGTACAATAATGAAGTACAATCTCATCCTTAAATGCCTATGTCCCAAAATATGGACCCTACAAGCAAATGAATAATGATTCAGGAAGAACTTCAATAAGCATCTTTAGCTACTTGTAAACTCGAAGCACCTGGAAACACACAGAATGCAACACAAAACAAAAGAGGGCTCAGTATAGACTGAGTTGAAAAGCGTAATCCACCTGCATGCATGTTAGACCAAACATATACATAACCATAATGCAGATATCTGTTTCACTACAACATAGTGCACTTCCAAAATTAATATGTAAGAAGTAAACCTTTACTCATTATTGCAAAATTAAACTCGCACTAAGAATAACACGTAAATGAAACATATATATACTGAGGTGTCATCGTTATGGCACTAAGATACTGCATCCCTGTATGGTATGCTCATAGTCAACACATAACGAGTTTCTCTATTATACTTGTCAATGATAGAATAGAGATATGCCTTGTTCTCCATACTTAACCATATAGGTCTAAGTCATAGGTAAGGCCAATTATCTTTTATATGTGTAATTAACCCACCCAATTCATTTTATAGTTGTCACTAAATTAATTAATTGAATTAGATAAACCAAATTCAGCCACCCCGATATACGTTCATCACAGCTATTCTTAAAATACACATCAAATAGATTTTCTAAGAATGTTCATGCTACAAATATAATTCAGTATTCAACATGATACTACATCCTTTAATCTATTCGAACATATCTTAACATTGCCTATTTCTAAGGTAAATTTAGACTACTACAACAACAGAAACAAATATTATAATAATAGAACCTGTAAATACAATTAAATTAACATCTTAACTTAATGATATTTACTGATCTTAGTACTATACTATTCATCCCTATTGTCATAACAATCTTTACTTATCCTTTGAAATAGCTAAATAGTTGTTGAGATAATGGGTGTTGCACACATTGCATAATATTGTTATTTTATTATTTTATTTTATTATGTAATGTTGTACCTAGATGGACGCGCAACATGTAAAGATTCCCATGGAATATTTTTTGATGAGTTGTATTGTAACATTGTGATAATATTTCATGTAATTATTTAATATTGGGGAAAAAAGAATTAAATGCCTAATATTAAATGTGGGGTCAGTGGGTTAGGTAGCACATGGTTTATGTAATACCACTTGGTGGTTTTGTGGGACTTGCTACTATATAAGCAACCACAAGGGTAGTTGTTGTGTGAGAGAGAGAGAGAGAGTGACAAGGAGAAGACAAAAGGCAAGAGTCGAGCGGGACAAGGCTTGACAGGTTAGCCAAAGGAGCATTTGTGAAGGTTGAAAGCATGGTATGGGATGTGTGGATTCATGCTTGTTCACATAGTTTGCTCGGTTGTGGCTATGGCCATGAAGGCTTCTATGGTTGTATGGCAATGGTATTTTTGCTGAATAATACATGGTGATGGATGCTTTTGGAGGCTGGGTTTTTCCCTCAATGAGGGTTTCCTAGGGTATATCTTGTGTCACAATTTTGTGGGTATGTTGTCTATTCTCTTGCATGTGGATTTTAATTCCGTGTTTATTTAAGATTTATTATGGGTTATGTGGAAACAGTTTTGGCTTGGTCATGGGTTCAAATCTCCCCGGTGCCTTCTCGACCCGCGTAAGCACCTGGTATGCACGTCGAGGGGGAGATTGTTGGGTGATGCGACGTGCTCCCCTACCCACAGGTGGTTAATTATGTGGTGTTCCATGTTCACTAACAGTCATGGCTTTTGGTGCAACGGAAAATGGGCCCTACAATAGTCAGATCAAGTACAAAAAATACCTTTGTTTTGAAAATGAATTCCATCAACATATTTCATAATTGAAACTTAAAATGAAGTCAACTTTCCATTTCAATAAAATCCGAAAAATAGCTCTGACTCTCATTAAAACAGAGTATAACCTTTAATATAATTAAATTCCTTTTTGTTTCAACATTATGATTGAATTGTAATACAACATTCTAATACCATTGACGGTTTTCTTACAAGTTCAAATCCCATCATTGTTTGAACAGATGACCAATAACAACATTGTCATTACGTTTTTGGCTATAAAATCAAAACAATATGACTTCTTTTCTAGTCATAGTCAAATTTCTAAGTTTATAAAAACTATTATTGCAGTATTCTACGCAACTGTTTAACAATATGTCATTACTCTGTTCTAACTGCACTAAGCTTTCGAAGATACAATTTGAAACCATATCATAATCGTTCTCTGACAGTAATTGAACACAATCAGAACACAAAATCCTTTAAAAATGTATATCAGAAATCGGCTAATACTATTGACAAATTTTTCGCCGTTTGTTCTCACTAATCAAAATACAATCTAAAGTTCTATATCGATATTATAACCAACTATTTACAAAATGCGTTGAGCATCTTTTACAGAATTCCAAATTCACAAAAAAAAACCTTTCTTCTTAAGAATTTTCGACTATTCAATTTAAACCTCACAAATAAGATCATTAACATAACTATAGTTATGCTGTTACAACGCAAATCAAATTTCAGTTACAATACAAGACAATTGCTTGACAAAATGTGGATGCCACTAATTGCATAAGAAATTTAACTTAACTGTGGTTTTTTTTTTTTAAACACTTAATAGTTTGTCTAATATCATGACCAACCTAAGTTTAAAACCATTGTTTTCTAATAAGCTATACTCTGGTTTGAACAAGTTATTAGGATAAACAACTGTGCCCTAATTCAAATGCGAACCGATGACTATAAAAGCAAACTCGATTCCATTGATTGAAATATTTAACCCTGGTCGTATAACACCATACACAGTGATCTCCACATTTCATTCAATATAATAAAAACCCAAAAGCAAATGACATAACCAAAAGATAGTTACATTCAAACTCTAATTAATTTCGATGATAAGTTAAAAACACAGAGTTCGGCTATATAAAATCGACAGCTGTGAGCTATATGATAACAAACAACAAAGCTCAAGCATATCCATGTTTCCCAAGCACACTTTCATAACCTCCCTCGAGTATGGGAACAAACATTGCCCAGAAAACATCTATGAACCTTGCCTACTTCCAGGCTCGAGAGTGGATTACGCAAATATCCTTCAGAACATTATAAAATCATACTCCTAACATTCCTGTTTTAAAATTAAATACAGTAATATGAGAGAAAGAAGGGATAGAGAATGCCCCTACTTGAGAGATAGTAGAGGGTAATTGCTCAGCTCCAAGAACTTCAGCAACTCACCGAGAAAGCCAAAGCCCAAAATAAATACCACACTTCCAAAATGCAGAGACCCAAATATTGGCTTGCAACGGTGGATACGATGATCAACAACATAAACCAAGAGAAGTTTATCAAAAGAACTGGCTGAGAGCAACACCACAATGCTCGGCCTTAAAAACTCAAGATCTTTTTCAACAAATTCTTCCATGAACCCGATTCCACAGCAACAGGGGTTACAAATGTTCTTCAATCAGAGCAGTGTGGCCAAATTTATGGCCCTTTCTCAACAGATAACCAAACTATCAACGCGAAATGGCCGACTAAACTAACAGTGCCATAAAACCCCATTACTTTGCATTCAATGATCTTTCCCTCAAAACAGAGCCGTGCATACGACAGTTCCACTACCTCCGCCACATTTTTGTCATGTTTGAAAACAATGCAGAATTCTTTAATTCTTGAGCATGCAAAACCATTAGGTTTTAGGAATACAAATCCTTAATACGACTACCAATGCTTTTGCATATAAAATAACAGCAGGAAAGTGTTATAAAAGTCATGGGTATCATACTCATTCTTAATACACATTAGTGTATATTAATATCGTCAGGGTGTTCAATTCTCGAATATGATAGAAATAACTTAAGCAAATATACTTAAAGTAAATAAACTCTCTCTTTTTTAATTGAAGTAAATAAACTTCTTTGTTTCAAAGATATGCAAATGCGAATTTAAAATAACAAATGAATATGTTAACTTCAACTATATATATTAGATCAATCCTTTTTAATCGTTCATCTCTCAAATATAACTAAAATCCAA
The DNA here is from genome assembly GCA_028749045.1 of Cupressus sempervirens. Taxonomy (NCBI): domain Eukaryota; kingdom Viridiplantae; phylum Streptophyta; class Pinopsida; order Cupressales; family Cupressaceae; genus Cupressus; species Cupressus sempervirens. The sequence continues at coordinate 662,374,089 of CM053786.1, forward strand.
AAGCACACAACATGTTTGTATTCAAACGTATTTGTATTGTCTTGTCAAACATTCATCATGCTAACTTTTATCCAATTTACATACAGTCACATAATGCAACATACTTTGAAATTAAAACATAGTAAATCATATTGATTTTTTTTTTTTGATCTGCAGTTAGCAACATGTCAGTATTTACCTTAAACATCATAATCTTATTTAAAGCACATCAATAATATTATTGACAGAATTGTTTTGAAAAGCATACTCAGTAACAATGTAAAAATCAGAGAAATTAAGCATAGTAGTTCTGACTCCTATAATAAGTTCAACCACAAATACATGTCCCTCAGACATTACAAACCAAGTTCAACAGATAACAGAATGTAACATCAAAAAACAAATACTTATAATAATAAAGTCTTAATATGAAAATAACCGAAGTAGTGGTCAAGCATGACATGTGGTACATTATTGATTGAATCCATGAACACTTAAGTACAAAAAATGCACTAATTTGGCTCAAATAATTAAACCCTAGTGGCACAAAACCCAGATAGAATGGCACACAAATGTGAAGGGTAATAAAGAAGGATAAAACCACACCACAAAATACATAAAAAAAAAACAAGGAAAAAAACATGAAAGTATGCAAATGGGACACTAGTAATATGGAAGGTACCACATGATGACAATAGTTGGGTATGAACTCCATGATCAATAAGGTGGCCTTTTACCTTCTACAGAGCATACCAAGTTACAAAGCATGTTTCCTCCTTTTTAGGCACTAAGAGTTGTATATGTATTATTTTATTATTATTATAGATATTATGGTACAATATAAATTATTTTTGTGTATTAAACAAAAAAAATTGAATCAATTGTGTCAACTGTATTATCAATTTATATAATAGAACAAATGTTATAAATGACAAGTGCAATATATTGATTTGTATTTGTTTGATAGATAAGTTATGACATATCTATTTAGAAATAGTTTGAGATAATAGATTCTTACACGACACTTTTTTGTATTCACATAGTGAGGAATATCCACATTTTTGATATTATAATGGACAAATTGAACCAATGTGTTAAAAGACAATGAGAGGTCTATCAATTATAAAATTAATGAGTCAATTAACCATATAGTTTGTAAGAATCTACTAATTTTAGACTATGGTGTGGCAAGCAATGGCTTATTTAACCGATAGGCTATATGTGGGATCTTTGCTCCTTAAAAAATTAGTTTCCTATTGGAAAATTGCCAAGCCTTTTGTCAATTATTTTTCTTTTCTGACTATTAAAAAATTACCAAAGAAAACTATAATGAAAAATAAAAATTTATATTGTTTTTCCCATATTTATCCTATAATCTACCTTTAATTTTTCCTCTTCCAAACCTAAATTAATTAATAAAATCTTCAAAAATGGTCTATCTATTGTAAATAATGCATAGAATTAAAGTGATCAATGGAGGACTTGGGGACCTTCTTTCTGATTGTAATTGTCCTTGCATTGTTGAATGGGATAGATTTAGGCACCACTCACTTGTTCACAAGGATGTACAATATCATAAAAGTATTTTATTTTTGTATTCTCATGCTATTACAACCCACAAAATCTATTGTTGTAGTGTAAATTAGTAAAGTAAAGCATCGAAGCATTCTAGAGATGAAGACAATAGGAATTTGTACTACAAGAGTATTATTTGGGCTTTGAATACAAGAACGATGATATTAGTTTATTGGCTTATTTCCCCTATAGTTCTATTTCCATAGGGGTGCACATCTCACAAGGCTTGGATTTTGAATTCACAATTGTGAAATACAAAAGAAAAGAGGACGATTTTGCAAAGGCAAATATGGGGGTGCAAGGTCATGGATGGGCTTCGATGGACTTTTATTGGCTCTCATTTGTCTTGTCTTCATAATTATTTCAAATGGATCTAGTGATACTGGTGATAATGAATCAAGTCAAAGAATGTGGAAATTTCATAGATTTCAATCCCCATTGATGAATCTAAGAATGCCCAAATAAGGAAATCGATCTAGAACTTCAAGGTTTTGCATGTAATTTCATCTACACTTATAGTTTTTGTTCTTAGTATTTTGATTGCCACTACTAGAAAGTTTGAGGTTCTTATGTAGTTGAAATTGGGTCTATCCAAGCCTCTTTAATAAATATCTCAATGCATGAGTGGAAAACAAGCTTTGTCCTCAACTTTGTGATTTTTCTATGCAAATTATCCACAAATTTATTTACCATGAAGGATGCTATTATAATTTGGGTGCCTATGAGTGTTAGAATAATGTATTTGGTAGGTTGTTAGTTCGGGAGCATGCGTGTATGTCATGGAGTAGGTGGCCTTACAGAATAATACAAATTTAGGGCTATAAGTGGGACATATGTGGCATTTAGGGTCAACAAAATTGATATTGAGTCTTCTCATAGAAAATTCCTTGGTTAAAGTGTTGAAAAAAATTACCATAAGTTTGTTGGGTGTGTTGCTACTCTTTTCAGGCATTCAGATCGCCATGTCTTACAGAGACATGATTTCTAAGAAGGATTCATTTTCATAGCAATTTCACTCACTTGTTCATGTGTTCACCTATGGTTTGATTTTGGAATTGTTATACATGTAATTCTCAAATTGAGAGAGATGGGATTTTCACACTACATAACCATTTTCTAGTCATTGCTCAATAGAAAAAAATTGTTGTACAACACTACCTGAATATATGATAGAAAACATCAATTAGTAATCATTGTTGTTTAGATGTGTAATTGGAAGATTGTTAGAAGATAACCAATTGATCAATCAATAATTAAGATGATAAGAGTTCAAATAGAAGCATGCTATGCATGGCCTTCTATGTCATGTTCAACTTCCTTCAACTAGCTTTTCAATTACTTAAAAAATAAACTTTAGTTTAGTTAAGCATTATTTGTACTCCATTAGCTAATGTGTGATGTAAAGTATGGTTGTGTTGATAGTTATTCACTACTACTGGTTGTTAAGTATGTAAATATGTTATTTACATATATTGAGACTATTTTTCCATTCATCAACAACCTTCACTGGAAGTACATAGCTCCTATGTTGAAATATTACTTAACTATGCATGAATGTTTTGGGATATGATTGTGTGTGATGGTAAAAATATTTTACACAATAATATCTACAAACATTCATGTACAATTGATAGATTGTAGAAATTTATTGTCATTAATATTATATTTATTTTAACTAAGGAATATAATTAGATTTAGTAATACATTTTTTATGATGTATTTGAGTTGAGACTAAAATGTAATGTCAAATTCTTTTTCTTTTCTTTTTTTTCCAAATAATCATTTTGTTACTTTAGTATATAAGTTTATATAAATCTTGATACGTTTTCTTAATTTATTTATTTCTAGATTATTTTACGTCTGAGACTACCTTGTTGAATATTTTGTTGAGGTTCTTAATCCATCATTAAAGTTTAATTAGCATAGGTTAACTAGATGCACAAGGAGTAATGTTAGCTTGACAAATCTAGGTACATGCAAAAACATGTCAATTGGTCAATTTTATTAAACGAACATAGATAACATTAAGAAAATAATAGTACCAGATAGATTAATCATAGGTAATTTGAACAAAGAAACATTTTATAATAAGATTGTAAATTACTATAAAATAGAGAAAAGGTTAATAGAAGACCATTTCTACTTAAGATACATATATTAGATTAACATCAACAACAACAAATGACATAATGAACATAAAAAGTTTTAGATGATAACAATATTTGTATTTTTTCTTTTCTTTTTCTAGCAATGCTCAAGTACACAACAAAGGAAGACTTAGTCTTGAAGATGAAGAAGGAGGCATTCTTGAACTCCAACATGACAATGCCACTTGCAAGCAATGATTAACAAGCAAATAATATTTAAGTTTCCAAGGTCGAGAGAGTTAAAAATCATTAAAATTGATCGGGCAAACTGTTCTACATCACCAAAAGTGTAACTTTTAACAAAGTTATTTGCTTCCTAAAAATGAGTCTCAACAACAAATAGGCCTTTCTCTCTCACACTTTTTATAACTTTGGTATATCTATGTTTCAGCATCAACAAGGAAAAAGTTATAAACTCCTATATCTTCTTTGTTTTTTACATTTTTCAAACTTTGTTACATCCTCCATTATCTCGCCTTCCTATTTAGATCAAACTTTATACTCCATTATTAAAGGGAAAAAATTAGAAAATTAAATTGTTAAAAGTGTTGGTATTAGCTAACTTATGAATATTTTCCTCAAGTTTTTCATTGTGATTCATTATTTTAGAAAGAATGGGAAAACAAAATTCAGGACTTTAATCTAACACTAGAGATCTTGTAAATTAGTGATAGTGAGGAAAATATAGAACTGGGGATAGATGGAAATATAAGAAACAAACTTTGAAGGGTATTTGTCAAACGTACAAGGAAGCTAAAAAGCTCTAGGTTATTTCAATGTATGTTTTTTTTTACATTGTCCTTGAAAGTGGTAGATACCATGAAAAGATTAGGTTTTAACATAATTTTTATGTATGCACAATGAAAGAAGAAATGTGTTTCCATTATTCTCGATGTGATTGTGTTTTTTAAAAAAATGTTTTTATTTCACCTATCTCTCCTCTATTAAGACTTCACAAGAAAACCAGTAACTACCTCTATTGCCTCTATTTTAAATTGCATGTATTTTTCATTTGTAGTTTGGATAGTAAAATTAATGAAATTTGACCTAGTACAAGCTATAGAAGGACATTTAGCTATGATTCATCTGAGGTCTTTGAGTGTTTTCTATCCAATTTTTTGGTTATATATTGCATTATGTAGTGCTAATCATTCTTTTAAAAAAAATTGAATACGTCTTTGTACTTATAGCTTGTGAAATGCTCAATTCCTTTCAAGCACATTGAATTCCTTTCTTTTGTATAACATCCAAATAGAAAAGCAATGTAAAAAATAAACCAATGCTAACTAAGACTGTGAGAACAAATTTAAATTGCAATTACAATACAACATCATTAACTAACAATTTTTAATGTAATTTTTTGTATTCTACAAGAATAATCACTTCTATGAAGATAAAAATTCTATCAACTCATCGTTGTATGTACAAGGACTGGGTGATGCCCACTTGAGAAGGTAGCAAGGAGAGAAAACAAGGCCCGGTGACATCTTGAAAAGAAAGAGAACTGGGGCATAGGGGAAGCCTCGTAGAGGCTAAAAGGAGGGAAAATTAGTTGCACAATTTTAACTACGGTGATTGAGAAATCAAGGATTTGTGGGGGGATAATGAGGGGATTTTATTTTAAAATTGAACCCTTAAGGTAGTGATCATGGGATGGATGAGATTGGAAACTTTGGATACTTGAATGTATGGATGGGATTTCTTAGATTTAATTGTTTATGTTTGGATGTTTTAGGATTCTGAAAAAAGTTTGCTTATGTTTCCTTAAAATGGAGAGATGGAATCCTTTGAAAGCTTGAGTGTGTGCTACATGAGAAAGAGCACCACCATGTAGTTTAGCACTTAATTTGATATAGAAATGTCAAGTACCTACCAGGGTTACCAAGATCATCAAGGCCTTGTTGTCAACATCACATAATTAATACAATTCAATAGATCAATGGGGGGCTTGGGAAACTTCTTTCTTATTGTAATTTCTTGAATGGGCTAGATTTAGGCACCCCCTCACTTGTTCACATGGATGTACAATATCATAAAAGGCTCTCTTTTTTTGTGTTACCATGCTAGTACAACCGATGAAATCTATTGTTACAGTGGCAATTGTAGCGCCTCGCTAGGGAGCCCAAGAGAAATTAACCTATAAAGATGCTAAGTTTGCTAAACATTTTTTTTAAAAAAATTAAACATGTAAGAGATAATATCCTGAAAGCAATAACTCAGATACACATTACATACATACATAAGTAAAGCAATATAGTTACATCTCTCAAGGGTTCCATAACATCACACACATAAATTTTATTAAGTTTGTTAAATAAATAAAGTACATTTCATAGGAATAACTACATCTCCAAAATATCACAAAAGATTATACAGGTACAAAAGGTGCATACTCATCCACTACACATGTCATAGGGTATGAAATTCTAAAAGAATATACATCATAATCAGATACATCATCTTGTAGGATCTCAACAAGTGAAGTACAAAAGGTTTGTTGTGATGTGGAGCCTAATCATACTCAAAGGTTAATTTTTCTCACTTTATTTGGTGCAATTTTCCCCCAAATTATTACTATGGGGGTTTAGAGGCATTGCCCCAAGACAGGGTCAAGAGGTAGTGCCCCTTGCAAGGTCCTGGGGTAGAGCCCTTAGTGCAGTCCCTAATTTTGTAAGTGGCAAAAATCTTGTATAAAATGACTTAAGATTAGGGATATCATAATGTATGACAAGATTTTAGCTTCTTGTGGTTGTATTGAGCTATAAGGGATTACAAATTGCAATCAAGCTATAATCACTGGATAATAAGAATATTGGACTTTATGTTTGGTGGACGTGGCCCAAGGATTTGGGTGAACCATGTTAAATTTTTGTGTCTTGTATTCTCTTTTGTGTGATTTATTATTTTCTGATATTGTTTATATTTGTATGTAATTATTATTTTTGTAAATGTTGATTTTGATGAAGAAACTAGGGCTCTCTTGATTTTGTGTTCTTTGTCTGAAAGCTAGAATGACTTGGTAATAGATATGACTAATTCTTTTTTTGGATCTAATACCCTAAAATTTGATAATGTGACTGGTTTTATTCTAAGTGAGGAAACCCGTAGGAAAACCTCAGGTGGATGTACATAAGGAATTTTTTTGAATGTACGAAGAAAAGGTAAAATGAATGAGAGAGGAAACAATTATGGAAAATGTGAAAACAAAGAGGAAAGTCAAAGGGAAATAGGTCTCAATCTAGATGACCAAGAGATTGTTGGTACAATAGAAAGCCAGGGCATAAGAAGAAAGATTGTTAGAATCGAAAGAATAATAAAGGAAACAAACAAGATGGAAACAAGGAGCCAAATGTTGTAAGTAAAAAATCCAAAGAGGATGCTTTTCTTCATTCTTTAAAAAGTATTGATGATTCATGGGTTTTAGATTAAGGGGCCCTTCATTTCATGCTACTCCCCATAGAGGTTATTTTCTTGATTATGTCCAAGGGGATTTGGGCTTGTTTATGTGGGGGATAATGAACCTTGTCAAATTGTTGGAAAGGGAAAAGTTAAGATTAATTTGTAGAATGGGAATCTTTGGCTACTATAAGAGGTAAGAATTGTTCCAAGGTTGAGTAGGAATTTAATTTCAGCATGGAAACTAGGTGATGAGGATTGCACAATTATTGTTAATGATAAAAAATGGAAGGTTTTAAAAGGTTCCTTAGTAGTAGAAAAAGGTGTGAAAGTAGGCACCTTATATCTTTGTATATGTCATACTTTTCCTTCTACTTTTAGTGTTTAAGAGAAAAATGAATGTTCAAGAATAGTTGTTGCAGTTGAGCAAGGAGAACAAACAAATGTTGTAGATTCTTATACAACTCTATGGCACAACATACTTGGGCACATGACTAAGAAAGGTGTGAAATTATTTCACTCAAAGAAAGTTTTACCAGGTTTGAAATGCGTCGATATGGATTTATGTGAAAGTTGGGTGTATGGAAAGTAAAAGAGAATGAGTTTTGTAAAGAGTGGGAAGAAAAAGAAATATGAAAATTAGGGCTTGGGCATATAGATGTATGCAAATTAGCTCAGGTATCTTCCCTTGGAAACTTGCATTAATATGTTACATTCATTGATGACGCAACTAGGAAAGTATGGGTTTATTTCCTTAGACATAAATCTAATGTATTTCAAACTTTTAACAAATGAAATTGCTTTGTTGAGAATGAGATTGGTAAAAGATTAAAATGTCTTAGATTTGATAATGGTGGTGAGTATTACAACAATTAATTTGAGAATTATTTTTCCACTAATGGTATTCATACGCATAAATTTGTTCCAAGGACTCCATAACAGAATGCAATGGTTGAACAAAAGAATAGGGCAATAATGGAGTGTGTAAGGAGCATGAGGTTGCATGATAGATTTCCCTTAAACATGTGGGTGAAGGCTACCAATACTACTATATATTTGTTTATAGAGGTCCATCTACACTTTTGGGTTGTGGTATTCCAGGGGAAGCATGGATTACTAAGACAGTGAGTTATCATTTTCTCTAAACCTTTGGTTGTGAAGCATTTGCACATGTTGGAAATCTGATTGAAAAGATCATTGTGAGAAGAAGATTGAAGATCAAAGAGAGATTGGTTGATAAAGAATGTTTTAAATCATTGTTTCATCATTGATGTCAAACCTGGTACTTGTAGGAATGACAATTTCTTATAAGATCCAAGTACTATCACTTAGTTGATTGATGAAGAGGATTTGAGCAAGAAGATGTAACAAGAACACCTAAGAGAAAGGTTGAGTTATGATATTGTAATGAAGTGCAAGGATCAATTAAGATAATGGTTAAATGATGTATTGATAACATACTAAAAGATACAAAGGTTGGCTACACTGAGAAACAATAGAAGTATAAGTTAGAACAAGGTTGACTACAAAGCTTAAACTAAGTTCATTAGTGGGTGTCGAGCAAGCTAGTTGAAGCCAAGAAAATTTTTAGTTGGAGCTGAGTAAATGCAAAATCTAGTGTGTGCCAAGTGAACCTTAGGTGCCGAGTAAAGTTCAAGTGCCGAGCAAAGTAATAGGTGTTGAGCATCAATAAAAATGTAGTTGATGCCAAATCACACAGTATGTGTCGAGCATCAGAATTTCAATAGTGCCAAGCTGCTGCATTATTTTAAATGACAAAGATTCACAAAATTTGAGTCAAAAAAGTTGTTGCTTTGAATTTTGTGAACCAGTTGGACGATAAGGATGATGAGCTGGTGGCACATAATTCTATATAAACCACTTTTGAGCGAATTCAAGAGGATTCTTCATGATGTTTCTAGAAGGAACATAATACGGGTTAGATACAATTAATCCTACCTAATCCATATGAATTGAAATTAAAAGAGGGAAGAATCGATCAGGAAGGAACTCTAAGACTTTTATTTAAGGAGTCATAGACCAAGAAGCTAGAGCCACTAGAGTGCCAAATTGCGAAGTGGTTAGAAGGGTGTCAAGGAGAAGACATCTAGGAGAAGGAAGAACAGAGCATAGAGGCTCTACTTAGATGAGTGGTTGGTAAGAGATGATTGCACTAGTACATTGAGCATGGAGACTCAAGGAGACTAAGCTTGAAAGAAGGACAAGCTATCAAAGAGTTGCAGAGACTGAAAGCCAGGAAAAGATATGAGCTGAATGGAGATCTAAAATTTGCAAGTTGAGTTGTATTTTGTAATCAAGTCAAAACCCCTAATTGTTACTCTCTAGCAATTGTATCAATTAGGACCAAAGGAAAATCCTATGGACTTAGGTTGGCCTAACAACCATTTGTAAATCCTTTAACAGGGTGGCATTCCAAGTGAATGTTCTAAAGTCTTCTAACCAGGCCCACTTCTAACAGGGTGGTTAAATCCTTTTAGCAGGTCACATTTAACAATGTGTTGTAAGCCTTTAATAGGATAGACCTTTCACAAGGCATCACTTCAAAAGAGTGAGAATTGAGTAGCATGTCACTAGTGATTTTTCCCAAATTGGGTTTACAGCTAAATCACTATGTTATGTGTTGGTCTTTTAATGTGCTATGCATGCATGTTGATTTACAATAACTTGCTAAATAGGAAAGTTAAAGCTTGAACGAATGAATGGTTGAATGGGCTCACTACACTTAGTAAAAAAGTTTGAATTGGACATTTGGACCTTGAATAACTGATTCACCCCACCTCTCAGTTATTCTAAAGCATTTCTAACAATTGGTATCAGAGCCATCTACTAATTTAATTTCAAGGTACTAGAAGCAAGAAGATGTCCAAGAGATAAGTTCCCAAACTTAACAAAGATAACTTTGCTACATAGAAAAGTATGATGAAACTGCACCTTGGATTGATAGGTGATTATGCAAAAACCTCAATTGGAACAGAACATGTAGAACCAGTTGGACCTCTTACTACAGATGATTTGAACAAAAGGAAGGAACACAATCAGGCAATACTGGAGATTGCCTTTGCACTCATTATGCTAAATTTAATGACATCAAGGAATGTAACACTGCATTCAAGATGTGGAAAACCCTAATAGATATCTATGGAGGAGATTAGAATGTCCAAAGAGCAAAGAGAGAAATCCTAAGAGGAAAGTTTGATGACATGAAAATGGAGGAAGGTGAAAATGTTGCTCAATATGGATCCAAAATGAAAGAAGTGGTAAGTGCAATAAGGAATCTAGGTGGTCAATTGGAGGAAGAAACTATCAATAGAAAATACTTGAGAACTCTGCTCCCTATATATACCATTAGAGTTTCAACCATTCAAGAGCTAAGGTGTGTGCAAGGAAATACACTAACCTTTGAAGGAATTGTAGAAAGACTTACTACATTAGAGTTGTCAAATTTTGATAACTACAGACCTAAGAACCTTGAATCTACTTTTGAGGCCAAGCTGACACTGAAGGATACTGAGAAGGTCACAATAAACAAGAAGAGAAGAAAAGGAAAATATGCATCTAGTGATAGCAGCACAGGTGAGGAAGATGTGGAACAATTGGAAGCACTCTTGGCTAGGAGATTCCATAGAGGCAAAGGAAAATTCAAAGGTAAGCTCCCTATCATTTGTTTCAATTGCACTGAAGTAGGTCATATTGCTACAAGGTGTACACAAAAGAAGAGTTACAAAGAAGGAAACAAGTACAAGAACAAAATAGAAGATGATAGTAGAGATTACAAGGACAAAGGCAAAAGATGTTACATTGTTGAAGAAGATTCTGATGAGAATGATGATGAAGTAGTCTATGTGGCCGTGAAGGATGAATCAGATGAAGATGAACCAACAACACTGGTGACTTGTGTGAACAAGAATGACAAGTGGATCATAGACAGTGGTTGCTCACATCACATGACAAGAGACAAAAGTAAGCTCATTACCTTTACTCAATATGATGGAAATAGTGTTAGATTTGATAATGATGCTCCATGTCAAATCAAAGGAAAAGGCTCTATTAAACTTACAGAGAAAATTTCATGTGATAATGCATACTATGTTGAAGGAATGAACTACAATCTATTGAGTGTATCACAGTTAGGCAATGTAGGTTGCAAAGTTGAATTTGGAAACAAAACTGCCAAGATCTATGAAACTGATAGAAATATGATAGGAAAAGGTGAACAAATTAGGAGTAATTTATTTTACCTAGATATGGAAGATGCAAATTGTCTTGTTGTTAGACTTGATGATGTGTGGTTATGGCATAAAAGGTTGTGTCATGTTAACTTTGACAATCTGATTAGCATTAGCAAAAAGAAGAAAGTCAGAGGTTTTCCTAAACTAAAAAATCCTGAAAAAACAATGTCAACTAGGGAAGATGACCAAGTCTAGTTTCAAAAATAAAACATACACTTCCAAAGAAGTACTAGAGTTAGTCCATACAGACTTATGTGGTCCAATAAAAGTGCAAAGTTACCTAGGAAACATATACATAATGCTATTTGTAGATGACTATTCCAGGATGATGATTGTTATGTTTTTAAAGCAAAAATATGATGCATTTCAAATGTTCAAGTGGTATTTGACCAGAGTTGAGAAGGAAACAGGTAAGAGTCTAAAATTCTTAAGATCAGATAGAGGAGGTCAATTTATATCAAAAGAATTTGAGATATTCTGCAATGACAAACCTATCAAAAGGCAAACATCAGCACCAAGAACTCCACCACAAAATGGCATTGCTAAAAGAAGGAATAGGTCAATAATAGACTATGCTAGAACCTTGATGATGGAGAAAAATGTTGCTCTAAAGTACTAGAGAGAAGCTGTAAGTACTACTATTTACACCCTGAATAGAGTCTAAGTCAAGAAAGGTACAAATGCAACACCTTTTGAACTATGGTATGGTCACTCACCTAATGTAAAACATTTCAAAGTCTTTGGTTGTAAATGCTATATCCTTAAAGATACTTGAAATGGCAAGTTCGATGCAAAGAGTGATGAAGGCATATTCCTTGAATACTCCACTAGAAGCAAATCATATAAGTGTTTGAATACTAACACTAACAAGATTGTGGAGAGTGCAAATGTAAATTTTGATAAGCATGCAGAAATCCAAAGTGATGAGTCCAAGCAATCAAAGGATTATAGATCCTATTTATACTTCTATAAAGGAATGACTATTGAAGAAAATGTTGCAAATCAAGTTGGGAATCAGCAACAAATTTTAGTATCAGCCAAGTTATAGCCAATGAATGTTGAGCTGCATTCAGAAGCCGAGTTGCAAAATGTAGAAAATGCATATTTTGATTCATAAAATAGTATACATGAAAGAAATGATGAAGTACCAAGAAGAATAGAATGACTCTGAAGCTGAAGGATCAAACATGGAAAGAAGGACAAAACCAAGGTTAGCCAAATATGTAAGAAGACATCACCCTGCAGATCAAATCATTAGAGACAAGGATGCCAGACCAATGACAAGGAATAGAGTCAGGAATGAATCATGTATGTTGAGCAAAGTTGAGCCCAAAACAGTGAAAGATGCACGACAAGATAATGACTAGTATAAAGCTATAGAAGAAGAGATAGACCATATTGAGAAGAACAAAACCTAAACCCTAGTTCCTAAACCAGCTAACAAGAATGTAATTGGTACAAAATGGGTGTTTAGAAACAAAATTGATGATAATGGTGAGATAACAAGAAACAAAGCCAGACTAGTTTTCCAAGGCTATGCACAAGAAGAAGGACTGGATTATGGAGAAACATTTTCCCCTATTACAAGAATGGAAGGAGTAAGAACACTGCTTGCATATGCTACTTACAAAGGTTTCAAAGTCTACCAAATGGATGTGAAGTCTACTCTTTTGAATGGTATAATAGAAGAGAAAGTCTACATTGAACAACCTAAGGGATTTGTTGATGACAAAAACAAGGATATAGTCTACAAATGGCATAAGGCACTTTATGGTTTGAAGCAAACACCTAGAACATGGTATGAGAGATTGCACAAATATCTTGTGAAGATAAGATTTGAGAGAACATATGACAATAACAACCTATGCATCAAGGCAGAAAAAGGTAAAGATATTTTGATATCTGAAATCTTTGTTGATAGTATAATATTTGGAGGCAAAGATGCTCTATGCAAAGATTTTTCTGATCAAATGAAGCATGAGTTTGAGATGTCAATGTTTAGAGAAATCAAGTTCTTTGTTAGATTACAAGTACATCAATTGAAACAAAATACATCAAGGAGATACTCAAAACATCTCGATTGGAAGACTCAAAACCAATTAGCACACCAATGGCAACAAGACATAAGTTATCAAAGAATGATGAGTGAGCTGAAGTGAACCAGACATTGTATAGATCAATGATTGGAAAGTTGTAGTATGTTGTACATAGTAGACTAGACATTGCATTACCTGTTGGAATAGTGGCAAGATTTTTTGCAAATCCAAGAGAAAATCATCTAATGGTAGTAAAGAGAATACTAAGGTATCTAAAAGGGACTGATGACTTTGGTTTGTACTACAAGAGAAGTGAAAATTTTGAGCTAAGGGCCTACACTCATGCAGATTGGGGAGGTAATATTGATGATAGAAAAAGCACCTATGGAGGAGCACTTTTCTTGGGAAAAAGATTGATTACATGGACTAGAAAAAAGAAAGTTGTACCTCACAGTCCACTATAGAAGCTAAATATGTTGCAACTGCTATAAATGGCACCAATATTGTATGGATCAAACATTTGTTGCAAGCTATGAAGGAAGAGGTAAATGAGCCTATGATGCTTTATTGTGATAATATAAATGCTATCAACATATCAAAAAACATTGTAATGCATGTCAAAACCAAGCATATTGCAATCAAGTATCACTATGTGAGATAATTGGTGGAAGACAAGCAAGTGAAGATGGAATATGTAAGCTCAAAGGAACATATTGTTGACATCTTCACAAAAGCACTACCTAAAGATGCTTTTGAGTATCTTAGAGGTAAGTTAGGGGTAATAACCCTAGCCAAAGGTACTTAAGAAAAAGTAAGATTGCCCTGCATCAAAGGAATTGATTGTTGAGATATTACACGTTGATGCAGAGGATGCCTACTTTAGGATCCATTCCTAAAGTAATTGAATTGATGAAGTTTGAAATTAGTCACAATCAAGGTAATAGAGGAACAAATTGAGTGAACTTTCAAATGCTACACTTGCATGATAAGATGTTAATATGTCTTTGGAATTGTTGTCAAAGAGGGAGAAATAGCAAAAAATTGATCAACAACTATTGAGAAGATAAAGAATGATGAAAGAGGGAGAGAATGCAAAAACTAATCAAATGAAGAGTGAGGGAGAAATAGCAGAATTAATGAACAATTGACAAAAGAAGATGAAGAAATTGACTAGAAAAAAGAATAGCAAAAGATGAGCAATGCATATAGAGGGAGTGAATGCAAGAAGGAAGAAAGGAAAGAGGAAAAGGATACAAAAGCTAAGAGGAAAAAATAAAAGTAAAGCAATCAGGAGAGTAGATCAAGAGAAGGAGATGAGAAAAGTGATGGTTATACAAATTTCTTTTTGGCATTTGACTTACTATTCTAACCTAGTTGGCATGTTGATAATTTGGTTGAATAGTTTAGTCTGATGGTTGATCAATTTGGTTTGCCATCAATGCTGAAGAGGGAGTTTGTTGGAAATTTGATTGAAAAGATCATTGTCAGAAGATTGAAGATCAAAGAGAGAGATTAATTGATAAAGAATGTTTTCAATCATTGTTTTGTCATTTATGTCAAACCTGCTACTTGTAGGAATGACAATTGCTTATAAGATCCAAGTATTATCACTTGGTTGATGAAGAGGATTTGATCAACAAGATGTAACAAGAACACCTAAGGGAAAGGTTGAGTTATGATATTGCAATGAAGTGTAAGGATTAGTTAAGACAATGGTTAAATGATGTATTGATAACATATTAAAAGATACAGAGGTTGACCAAACTAAGAAACACTAAAGTATAAGTTAGAACAAGGTTGACTGCAAAGCTTAAATTGAGTTCATCAGTGGGTGTCAAGCAAGCTAGTTGAAGCCAAGCAAATTTTTAGTTGGAGCTAAGTAAATTCAAAATCTAGTGTGTGCCGAATGAACTTCAGGTGCTAAGTGAAGTTCAAGTGCCAAGCAAAGTAACAGGTGTCAAGCATCAGTAAAAATGTAGTTGATGCCGAGTAACACAGTATGTGTCGAGCATGAAGATTTCAATAGTGCTAAGCTACTGCATTATTTTAAATGACAAAGATTCACCAAATCTTAGCTGAAAATTTTGTTGCTTTGAATTTTGTGAACCAGTTGGAAGATAAGGATGATGAGCTGGTGGCATGAAATTCTATGTAAACTATTTTTGAGCGAATTCAAGAGGATTCTTTATGATGTTTCTATAAGGAACATAATATGGGTTAGATACAATGAATCCTACCTAATCCATATGAATTCAAATTAAAAGAGGGAAGAATCAAGTGGGAATGGAACTCCAAGACTTCTATTTAAGGAGTCACAAACTAAGAAGCTAGAGCTACTGGAGTGCCAAATTGCAAAGTGGTTAGAAGGGTGTCAAGGAGAAGACATCTAGGAGAAGGAAGAACAGAGCATAGAGGCTCTGCTTTGATAAGTAGTCAATAAGAGATGATTGCACTGGTACATTGAGCATGGAGACTCAAGGAGACTAAGCTTGAAAGGAGGGCAAGCTGTCAAGAGTTGCAGAGACTGAAAGCCAGGCAAAGATATGAGCTGAATGGTGATCTGAAATCTGTAAGTTGAGTTGTATTTAGTAATCAAGTTAAAACCCCTAATTGTTACTCTCTAGTAATTGTATTAGTTAGGATAGAAGGAAAATCTTATGAACTTAGGTTGGCCTAACAGCCATTTGTAAATCCTTTAACAAGGTGGCATTCCAAGTGAATGTTCTAAAGTCCTTTGACTAGGCCAACTTCTAATAGGGTGGTTAAATCCTTTAACCAGGTCACATTTAATAGTGTGTTGTAAGCCTTTAATAGGGCAGGCCTTTCACAGGGCATCACTTCAAAAGAGTGAGAATTGAGTAGCATGTTACTGGTAGTTTTTCCCAAATTGGGTTTCCACGTAAGTTACTATGTTATGTGTTGATCTTTTCATGTGTTATGCTTGCATGTTGATTTACAGTAACTTGTTGAATAGGAAAGTTAAAGCTTGGATGAATGAATGGTTGAATGGGCTCACTATACTTATAAAAAAGTTTGAATTGGACATTTGGACCTTGAATAATTGATTCACTCCTCCTCTCAATTATTTTAAAGTATTTCTAATAGCACATATATATTCTAAAAATATAACCAAGTTGAAAGCTAAGTCAAAGAAATGTGTATTTTTTGGATATGGCATTGATGAATTTGGTTTTAAGCTTTGGTATTTTGAAAATAATAAAATTGTAAGAAGCAACGATATCATATTCAATGAGAAAGTATTGTACAAAGATTTGTTGTAGCAACATGAGAAGAAAGAAAATGATTGTGTAGTCTTGGATGATACATAGAATGATGAGGTTCCAATAGTCCCTCATTCCCTGCAACAACAAATACCACACACCCTAGTGAGTGTTAGATGATCAAAAGGCTAAGTAGACCTCCAGAAAGATTTTCTCCCTCATTGTATTCTATTTTATTAATAGATGTTGGTGAACCTAAATGTTGTGATGAAGTTGTGAAGGTGGATACAAAGCTTTAGTGGGAGTCATTAATGACATGAAAAAAATGGACTCCTTGCTGAAAAATCTGACTTGGGATTTATGTAAGTTGTTTGTAGGTAAAAGGACTTTACAAAATAAATGTATTTAAAAGTTGAAAGAAGAGGATGGAGGTAAGAAAATATTTAGATCTAGGTTATTTATAAAAGAATTTGCACAGAAAAGAGCATTGATTTTGATGAGATATTTTCTCCTATTGTTAAAATGACTTCTATTTGCATTGTTTTAAGTATTGTAGCTATTGAAGATTTGTATTTGGAACAACTTGACATTAAAATATATTTTCTTTGTGATGATTTGGATAAAGAAATATATGTGGAAAAACCACAAGGATTTGTAGTCAAAGGTAAGGAGAATATACTATACAAATTGAAGAAAAGTTTATATGGCTTGAAGCAAGCACCTCGACAATGGTATCTAAAATTTGAGATTTTTGTGCATGAGCATGGTTACACTCTATGCCATTCAGATCATTGTATTTATTTTAAGAGGTTTGATGATGACAACTACATTATTTTATGTTTATATGTTGATGATATGCTTGTAACTAGGTCTAACATGGATCACATTAAGGGGTTAAAACAATAGTTAGCACATTAATTTTCTACAAAGGATTTGGGGATGACAAAAAATATTTGGTATGAAAATTTGCACATATAGGATAAACAAAAAATTGACATTATCTCAGGTTGGTTACATTGAGAAGGTGTTGCAACATTTCTCTATGGAGAATGCCAAAATTGTCAGCATACCTTTGTCTGATCATTTAAAAATGACTAAGAAGATATGTCCAAAGACATAGGAAGAGAATGCTAGGATGTCCAAGACACCTTATGCTTTAGTTGTAGGGAGTTTGATATATGTTATAGTATGTACTAGGCTAGATATTGTACATACAGTGGGATCTGTTAGCAGGTATATGAGTCATCCTAGGTTTTAGCATTCGAATGCAGCCAAATGGATTCTTAGATATTTGAGAGGAACATCCAGTAAGTGCTTCTATTTTGGGGGCTTTACTACTTATTTAGAAGACTATGTTGACTCAAGTTTGGGAGGGGATCTTGATACGGGGTGGACTACTATAGGATATGTATTTATTGTTGGTGGGTCAACAGTGAGTTGGATTTCTCAATTACAGAAAGTTAATACTTTATCCAATATAGAGGCAAAGTATATTGCTACTACAGAGGCAATTAAGGAGAGGATATGGATTTAATTCTTCATGGAAGAATTAGGATACCCAGAGAGGGTTAATTATTTACTTATAGACAACCAAAGTTTCATTCATCTTACAAATAATTTTGTTGTACATTCAAAGACCAAACACATACAATTGCAACACCATTGCATTTGGTCAATTTTGGATGATGGGCAGTTAAAGTTGGAGAAGATACATAGAGATGATAATCCAACACATATGTTTACAAAGGCACTGACAAGGGAGAAGTCAAACCCCTCTTCAGCTTCGATTGGTCTTCTAGGCTAAAAAGAATAAAAGAATAATAGAGTTTGGGTGGTTTTACATTCCAATGGGAGATGCAAGTTTAGCATTGCTATGATAAGTCTCCAAGTGGGAGGTTATTGTTGTGGAGTTTGATTAGTCTCGAAGTGAGATATTTTTGTGATGTAGAGCCTAACCAAACTCAGATGTTATTTTTTCTCACTTATTTAGCATGGTTTCCCCCTAGATTGTGACTATGAGGGTTTGAAGGTAGCACCCTAAGATGAGGTCAAGAACCAACGCCCCTTGTGAGGTCCTAAGGTAAAGCCCCAGATGCACTCTATGTCATAGTATAGGGTGGAGTTGAGGGGAAATGCCCCCTTAGAGATTTTTGGGGGAAGTACCCCCAAAAGCTCAATTGACTTTATTATTGTAAAAGTTGTCAACTACTATTTTTCTATTGAATGAATTATTCTAGCCCTGATTTTGTACGCAGAAAAAAGATTGTATAGAATGGCTTAGGGTTAGGGATTTAATAATGTATGAAAAGATTATAGCTTCTTGTCATAGTATTAAGCTATAAGGGGTTACTGATTGTGATCAGGTTTCATTAGATAATAAGAATATTGGACTTGTTGTTTGGTAGACATAGCCCAAGGATTAGATGAACGACGTTAAATCTTTATCTTGTGTTCTCTTTTGTACGATTTATTATTTTTTGATATTGGTTATATTTGCATGTAATTTTTATTTGTGTCTTGTTAATCCTAACAACATCAGAGTATGAACATACAACATAATCATCAGGTAAGAAGAATAGAACATATGTAACCAAGGTACATCCAATACCGGTGTCTAGTTGTCAAATCTCAATGGAAAAGAATCACTACCACTCAACCTTATGGAACCTAAGTGGCCCCACTCCCACCATGCTAAAGAGATAATCTCAAGTCCCAAATGAAAAGAAATCCAAAGTCACAAAAAGAATCTAAGTCTCAAGATCATGAAAGCATTATATCTCAAAGGTAGTAAGCACACAAGGTAACATCTAATCCTAGAAGCAAACAAGACCTATAGAAAACATAATAGGCATATGGGAAAGTCTCATCAAATGAGTGAACTCTAAGGTTACCCTAGTAGTTCTCAAGACTCCAACCCCCTACTCTATGTGATGTCAGTATCCTTTCTTACAAACAAGGAATACCAATGAAGCAAGGTCATAACCAAGCATCCTCTCTACTCCCATCCTAGCCTTCAATAGTGCCTGAAGCATGTGCGAGGTATCAAATTGACTCTAGTTAATTCATTTTAACCCCATTAATGATAATGTTGTCACTTATTAATACTACTTACAATGAGTTAACTAGGAAACCTCTTTAGGGCTCCACCCCCCATAGCAAGCCACTTCTCAACATACATGTAGATTATCTACCCTTAGCTCATAAAAGTACATCTCATAGAATCACCAATAGATAATAGATCAAAACCTCCAAGGTTAAATTATAAAACTACTACACATGAGCTTACATAGATTATTGGTTCTCATTACATAACATGTGAGTTTAAAATTGGTTGGGAAAGAAATAATAGTGACCAAAAACATCACTTAAAAGCCATCATAAAATCAACTACTTCCTAATATTAGAATTTGTGTAAAACAAATAAAAACTAGAATCTAATGAAAGGCATAGATTAATCAATAGAAAATAAAATTTTTAGAATACCAATACAAGAACAATCTCTGATGTAAATGCTCGAAGGCATAATAGCATCAATATTTCCTAATGTGTAATACATAAGAGCTAGTATATTCATATAGACAAGAGCTGGGAGGATACTTGGACAAGATTGAGACAAGTGTCTCAACTTGGAGGAAGTCGAGTCCTAATGGAATCAACCACCTACCATCCACCTACTTTCTAGAAAGGTAGTGTCCAAATTGAAATTAACTACAGGTGATATTTTAGGAGTAGTTGAAGCCAAAAGGATGACTCATAATATCCTCCTACTAATAATATCTAAGAATATATAATTCCTTCCAATTTATGTGATCACCTAAGTAAACTTAATATAAGAGTGAAATGGAAAAGAACCATTTACTTTAACAACCCCCCTTAAGTGTAACATAGGGAGTACTATAATCAAATAGTAGCTAATGGGTCATGGCATCAAAGCCATATTAGGTACCCATGTACAACTAAAAAACATCCTCTCATAACCAAAGAAAAAGGAGAAAACCTAGTGGAAGAAAACTCCTCTCCGAAAGAGAGTAGAAATGACCTAAAGACTCTAAAAGAAGACACTTATAACACCCCAAGCAAGGCATTTAAGTGAATGAAATTTATCTCAATGAAGGGTTTGGTGAAGGTGTCTACAGTTTGATCGAATGTCTGGCAGTACTAAAGGTCAAAGATCTTCTCATGAATCAGCTCCTAGATATAGTGCATGTGAATCTTGATGTGCTTGGTTCTTTAATGATGTACTAGATTGTGAGAAATATGAATAGCACTTTGATTGTCACTGATGATGACTGTTGGCTTTTGGAAAGGATTGCTAAACTTGGTAAGGATGTGTTGAATCTAAATAGCCTCAATGGCTGCATTAATTTATCCTTGATACTTAGCTTCAAGGGATGAAAGAGCAATAATATACTACTTCTTGCCTGACCAAGAAACTAGACCAGAATTAAGAGAGAAGTAATACCCAGAAGCAGAATTACAATCCTGAGAATCACCTATCAAATTTGAATATGTATAGCCCACCAAGTCAATATTCACACCCACTGCATAATGAATCCCATAATTATGAGTACCCTAGATGTAATGAATAATCCTCTTAATTGTTTTCCAATGTAGCTCGTAGTTTCTACATAAATTGAGAGATCATGCCCACTACATATAAAATATCAAACCTCGTGCAAGTTAAATATATGAGGCTACCAACTAATTGATGATGCAAGGTAGCATCAACCAATGGTGAAGAACAAGAAGCCTCAAGTTTGACCCTTGATAGAATTGGAGTTGTTGTAGACTTGCAGTTGACCATGTGAAATATGGAGAGCATATTGAGAGCATACTTAGGCTGGCCAATAAATATACCAGATGGTGTCTAAGAGATCTCAATCCCTAAGAAGTAATGAACAATACCTAAGTCAAACATTAAGAACCTATCATGAAGGACAATTTTGACTACTGTGATATGAGATGAGTGACTCCTAGTGATCAACAAATCATCAACATAGAGGCAAAGGAAGGTGAGAATATCATCTTCTTACAAGTTGTATACATTTGGACCAAAATGGCATCGAGTGAACCCAATTGATAGAAGGAAGGAATCCATTTTGGCATACCAAGCTCGTGGAGCTTGTTTAAGGCTATGCAGGGACTTTCAAAGGTGGCAAACAAGTGTAGCATCCTCAATAAACCCTTGTGATTTCTCCATATAGATCTCCTCCTGAAGGTCATCATAAAGAAATGCACTCTTCACATCCATCTGATAAACTTCCCAATGATGGGATGCAATAATGGAAAGGACAAGTTGGATAAAATTCATCTTTACAATTGGTGCAAAGGTCTCAGAGAAGTCAATTCCAAGAACCTAGGAGAATCCTTTGGTAAGTAGGCAAACCTAATAGTCATCAACTGACCCATCTTCTACAAAAAATTTTGATATATCCACTTGCACTAAATAAGTTTTCTTCCCTTAGGAAGAGGGACTAAATCCCAAGTATGATTACTCTCTAAGGAACTAAACTCTTCTTGCATAGCAGTATCCCACTTAGGAATACAAGAAGCTTCTCAAAATGTTTCTAGATCATAAGTTGTAGCAATAAAGAGATGTGGAGCTTTCTCAAACTAAGACCTTATCCTTCTCTCATCTTATGAATCACCAACCCAATCACCTATTGATTCTAATGTCTGTCAAGCCCAAAAAAGCCCAATATTTGGAGCATGTGGAGGATTCAGAGGAGAATCATCCTCTAAATGATAATTGGGAGAGGAGGAAGATAGATCCTCATCATCATCATTTGAAGTAGAAAAATACTCCTCATTTGGATCGAGAGGATCAAGAACATCAGAAGAATTATCATCATGCAATCACAATGTTTTTTAAAGGAATGAATGATGGAGAAGTGGTAGAAAAAGAATTGGAGGTATCTTCCTCAAAGTGAACACTCCTCTTAATGAAAAGCTCATGTGTAGTGGGATGGAGAAGCCTATAGCCTTTAACATCCTTTAGATGCCCAACAAATATATAGAGCCTTCTCTATGGATCCATCACCTTGTATTTCTTTGTTGGAATATAGGCCCATGCAGGAGACCCAAACACTCAAAAGTGTTTGACTGTAGGTTTTTGACTGGCCCAAGCTTCAAAAGGAGTTACCCTCTTTACAACTAATGAGGAACCTGAATATGAATGTAACATGCATAATTGATGGTCTATGTCTGATACTTAGGTGCCAATGATTTGGAGTGGATCATACTATTGTCCATTTACTTTAAGGACATGTTCTTTCTTTTTTCAAGTCCATTCTATTGTGGACTATAGGGAACTATGTGTTGAAGATCAATTCCTTCTGAGATACAAAATTGCTCAAAACTTTGGTTGACACATCCCCCCCGTTATCTATGTGCAAGACCTTGATGAACTTCCCAATTTATTTCTTTGCAAAAGCTTTGAACTCTTGGAAATACTCAAAGACTTTAGACTTTTGTTTGATAAAATATATAAATGTGTATGGGGGAGATCATCAATGAATGTTAAAACATATTTGGCTTTCTTGAAAGAAGGAGGTGGAAATGGTCGTGCCAAATCACTATGTACTAGCTCCAAAAGTTGTGTGGCTCTCCATGCTTTGCCTTTGTCAATTTTTTCTTCAAGATCCTTGCCAAGAATGCATCATTGACAAAATCCATTATAAAATTGAATAGAAGGCAACCCTATAACCATATCATGTTGACTGAGTTGCTATAAGTAGCAGTAGTTTAAGTGGCAAAACCATTGATGCCACAAATGACTCACTTCATCAAAGTGAGTGAGTAATGCAAGTGAATGTGAATTAGGAACAAAGTGATAAAATATTGAATGATGGTTTATCTTTCCCACTACAATTATTGACCCATTACTCATCTCACTAATAACCACTGTCTCTGGAGTAAACTCAACCTACTTGCTAGAGCCTATGTGAGTGACATGATAAACAGATAGGAGATTAGTTAACAAAGAAGGAACACAAAGAGCATTATGAAATGTCTCTTCGCTCATGTCAACAGGCCCTCTCCCTTTCACTTCAGCAAGAGTGTCATCACCCAAAATAATGGATGACATAGAAGATGACTCTAATGAAGAAAAACACTCTTTTGATGAAGTCGTGTGGTGTGCTGCACCCAAATAAATAATCCATGAATTTGGTTATGAGGCAACATCTATTAAAGCCTTATTGTTTCCTTTTCCTTTACTTGATTCCTTGGAAGATTCTTGGGATGAGTTTGACTTGACTGAATCAAACACTTTGATATTGCTCCTTTCAAGAAGATGGGACAAGTGATCAATTTGCATTTTCAAAAATTTATGTTCATCATGACCAAGTTTCTTGTAGTAGGAACATGTTGTTCTCTCCTTCTTGGGCTTATTGTTTTTTTAAGAAGAAGCATCATTTGCTACTCTTGGAGTAGAAAACTTATTTTCTTGATTCTTTTCAGCTTGATACTTTCTTTTCTTTTCTTGCTTATGAGGCCTTCCTTTGTTCTTTTGTACCCTAATTTGTAGTCAAAGCACAAGACTTATATAGCTTGATTGCATCCATATAGATTAAATTATCTTTCTCCTTTAAAAGTTCATTTTTAAACTCATCAAGAGAAGGCATTGTATGGTCATTTCCTAAGTCTCTTTTAGTAGCGTAGGAGGTGGAGACAAACACAAAATATGTAGGACCAAGCTTGGAAAGAATACTTAGAGTTAGTTGCAAATATTTCTTCTCAATTCCACATTCTTTTAACTATAATCTTAAAGCTTTCAACTTAGTGAAGAAGTCTTGAAAAGTATCAAAGTTACATGGATTTAAGACTATCAATTCATTCTCTAATTGATGCCCTCTCAATTCATCTTGTTTTCCAAATAATCTTTCTAATGTTGTCCATACATTATTAGGAGTTGTAGATGATTCAACATGAAAGTGAAGATCTAGAGACATAGCCATGCACAAGGTACCATATTCTTCATTACAATTGCTGTGCCATTTGGGATTTTCTACAACTAATGTTGGTTCAATTTTAAAACCCATTGTTACTCTATATAACCCTAACTTCTTAAGATAGATTATCATTTTAGAATTCCACCCATATTAGTTATAGGGTGTGAGTAATGGTATTGTTGATTGATCCATTTTAGTGTAGAAATAAAGATTGTTGTGCAGAATGAAAGAGAAGCAAGGTTTACATAAGAGAGTAATGAAAGCACACACGAGACTACCCCCCTTTTTACTAGATCAAAATTACCCCCCAAGATGAAATGATTTTGGCACTTTATAATCCAATGCATGTACAATTTCCACTTCTGCAAAATATGGACCAAAGTGGAATTTATTTTGTAATTAAAACTTCAAATTTGAAGCAAATGAAGACTTATACAATCAAGAGAAAGGATTTCTATGAATTCAAACTATTATAAGTGCCAATTTTGGTCAAAGGGTGAAAGTAAAATTTTATTCCAAATAAGACTACATTTTTATATAATATTTGGCTTCTAAAAAATCATGCACTTTAAAAAAAAATGATTCTCCAAAATCTGTTCGTATGAGCCCATACGATGCCATGGAAGTTACAAAATATAGGATTACACA